>LZPO01107916.1:214905-232360 GCA_001675575.1 Neotoma lepida
CCATGAAGGGAGATACTCAGGTGGACCCTCCAGCTGCCTTTCCCAACTAGTCACCTCCCTCTCACATGCCAGCCTTATGAGTTGTCAAACAATCAGTATAAACATTTTCCAAGACCAGACCCTCATCATTCACTACATTAAACAGTGATGAAGGGCAGTGCAGGGCACGCCTTTAGTCCCAGCACACAGGAGGCACAGGCAGGAGGATCTCTGTGAGTCTGAGGTCAGCCTGGTCTACAGACCAAAGTTCCAGGCCAACCAGAGCTACAAAGTGAGACCATGTCTCAAAAACAAAAAAAAAAAATTTTGCTTAAACATTAAAAAGTTCACAAGATCATAGGAATTACCAGACAGATATAGTAAAGCAAAACAAAGACTCAGAGAGGAAGGAAACACTGAGGGGCGTTTGCCGATCTGAGCAAATCTGCCCAGCACATGGACAAAAATAACTTGGCACACAGAAAACAAAGCTCAGAAGACATGCAACCATGGGACCATCAAAAGGGCTATCTTTAATTATACAGCTATCTAGGAGGAACGCGTCCTCTCAAAGCACAGAGGGGTGAGTATACTTCATGATGTTATAGGCTGTTTGTTTTGTTTTGCTTTTGAAATACAGTTTCATAGATCCACCTGCCTCTGCCTCCAGAGTGCTGGGATTAAAGACATATGCCACTATACATGGCCAAAAATAATAATAAAATACAAAATAATCTTTTTNAAAAAAAAAAAGGTAAAGGTGTAAACGCTTCCTAGCTAGTTATGGTGTCACACACCTTCAAATCCAGCACTCAGGAGGCAGAGGCAGGTGGATCTTTGAGTTCAAGGGTAACCTGGTCTACACAGTGAGTTCCAGGCCTCCCAGGGCTGCATAATCACACCCTGTCTCAAAAACAAAACAAAACAAAAAGTCCCAGCAGAGACTTTAAAACTGAGAAGTGAAGCCAATGAATGTGTGGAATGCATTACCACAGCTGAATGAGATAGATCTATGAATCTGGAGCCAGGGAGACAGATGCTCAGTGGATAAGATCTGCTGCTTCTGCAGAGCACCAGTTCAGTTACCACGTCTGGTAGCTCACAACCACCTCTAACTCCCCAGCTCCAGGGATCTAGTTAGTGCCCTCTTCTGGCCTCTGAGGATGCACACACACACACACACACTGGCCTCTGAGGATGCACACACACACACACACACACACACACACAGCCACAAACAAATAAAATAAATCTTTTTAAAGAAATTACTAATCTAAGGGAGATTATAAACTATTCAATACAATAATATGAGAGCCAAAGACACTGAACACGGAAGTGCCTTCAGGGATTCAAAGAGAAGATCAACATCTATTTAATTTGAGTTCCAGAAGAAAGCAAAAAGAGATGATAAAAATGTTTAAGAGCTGGTGACAGGGCTGGTGAGATGACTCTGCCGCCAAGCCTGCTGACCTGAGTTTAATTCTCCCTTCTCCAATGAGAGAATAGATTCCCTCTAGTTGTCCTCTGACCTCCATATATGCACACACACAAATGTAAAAGAATAAATAAATAAAAAGAGCCAATAACAAATCCAAAAAAAAAAAAATCACAGGAGTATATGAATCCAATTCTCATAAATATGCAGAACAAGGGAATAAATAACCAATGAGGAAATAGAGCATTTCAATTATAACCTCAGCTAGAGAGATTAGTAATTGAATATTTTTTTTCAAATACACATATATAACATTTAGCAAAACAGGCCATACATGGGGTCATCATGATCTTGTGTATATTCTCTGGCCACAATGTCACATAAGCCAGAGAGACAGTAAGAACACAGTAACAGAAGTCTGGGGTGTGTGGCACAGCTCTTACTAATGTAGCCAAACAAAGAAGAGGGTCACAAACGAGGTAGGAAGATGTTTCTAACAGATCACTGATGAAAATATAGTTTGAAAGCTTAGATGAAATTCATAATTCAATCAAAAATACATTTGTTTCACAAGAATGAACAAACTGGAATAGGCTCATAACATGGAAGCATATAAAAATGGATTACAAAAAACTTGTAATAATCTCAAAAATATCCAGTTAATTCAACAAGAATTGAATAAATACAGTGTTGTAGTCTAGTCTTCAGATTGCTGGAACTGGGTAATTAATACATGGCAGAAATCCTCCCTTGCCCAGTATGTGTGAGGCTCTGAGTTCGATGCCCAGCACCAATACCACAAAATGATGGCAGTAAGGAGCAGGGCCCCTGGAAGGTCACTGTGCCTTGAGGGCCACATTCTCATGAACCAATGCTCTTATGATAAGAAGGGGTGCCCAGTCCTCCACTCTCTTCTGCCACTGAGGACACAGTAATGACAGTCTTGGAAGCAGGGAGAGCCAACCCTCAGCAGAACTGTGCCAGCTGAGGCCTTCATCTTGGACCTCAAGCTTCTACAGCTCTAAGGAATGAATTCTGCTGTTTCTACTGTAGACTAAACAGCCTCTGGCATGTTGTTATAGCAACAAGAACAGACTGTAAGACATACAGTATGACCTCACTGTCAAAACATGCATGAAATCAAGCTGTTCTTGATGAACACACACACACACAAATATAAGAAAAGCCAAAACAGACAGTTACAGCAGTCAAAGTAGTGGTCACCGTCAGAAAATGATTTATGGAGGGAGCTGATCGTGTTCTATAGTCTGCCTAAGCGGTGACTACATGAGTATTTTCTTTGTAAATGTTTTAAAGGCAAGTGCAAGCCCTACGTAGTGGTGCACACCAGTAACCCCAGCACTGAGGAGGTAGAGGCCAGAGGATCAGAGTTCAAGGTCATCTTCAACTACTCAGTGAGTTCCAGACCAGCCTGAACTACATGAAACCTGTGCCAAAGAACTCAAAAACAAAAGGTTAAGTGTCATGGTGGACTCCCGAAATCCCAGCACTAGGGAGACTGAAGCAGGAGACCTCGGGTTTAAGGCAGTCTGGGCTATAAATTAAAAACATGTTTTAAAACAAAACAACACGTGTGAACATGTTTGTATTTCTCTCATGCAATTCTTACAGATTTTTGTAAAAAAAAAGATTATGTTATGAGGAGGAGCACAAGTGTCATGGCCTGCATGAGGAGGTCAGAGGACAACTGTAGGATTCAGTCTTCTTCCACCACATGGATACCAGAAATGGAACTCAGGTGGTCCNGNGAGGAGCACCCTTTACCCTCTGAGCCATCTCACTGGCCGGAAATAATTTACTGATGTAGTGCTGGATAAAGAAACTCCATTTTAAGCTAGGCATCCATACTGGTCCCCACTAGTCATTTGTCTGTATCCAGTTCCTGGAAGAAAAGTTCCCAGTAACCCTGACTCAGTGACCACCTATTCAGAAATGTACAGCTGTGACCATCCACTTGTTATGACTGATTTTTGGCTTCTGCCACCTGCTTACGCAGACAACCAAGGACTATTTATCGGTCACCCTGACTATGCAATCTTGGCAGAGCAGAACAACTCCTGACTTGCTTGTGCAGATACTCAAGTTCTTCTTGTGTTTCTCACCTTTAAAAACCCTTCCCTCACTTCCCCAGAGTGGTAATCTCTGGGCTGCGGTGGCTCAGGCCTTTAATCCCAGCACTTGGGAGGGAGAGATAGGCAGATCTCTGAGTTCCAGGACAGCCAGAGTGAATATAGAGAAACTCTGTCTTGAAAAAACAAAACGAAACAAAGGAATGGCAATCTCAAGTTTAGCTCAGAGATTGTCGTCCTGCTAGCAGTAATCAATAAATCTTTTAAATGTAATTGGATTGAGTCTATAGTCTTTTCCCAGGGGTCAGGAACTCCGTAGCAATAGAAGGGCAAAGCTAAGCAGGAGGAATCTGTGAAGGAAGCTGAGAAGGAACTGCCTAAATTAAAAAGAGTGGGGAGAGGAATGTGGCAGCAGAAAGGCTTTCATGGTGTTAAAATCTTTGACTCAGGCAGTGGTCTGTGAAGAGTTCTAGCAAAATAGAAACTGAAATTCGTCATTGGATTTTACTGGGAGGTGAATGTGATCCTTAAACCTTATCTCCAAGGATCTTGTGAAGCACTCCTTCACAAATCTTAAACACTGTGTACCTACATGCCACGTGTTTTTGTCTGAAGAGAGACAGCCCAGCTTTCATCACCTTCTAAACTTGGTTACAAGGTTAGAGCACTCCTCTACGATCCCTAAGGCTCTCATTCCGCCTCATGACTTTTACTTGTGTACGGAAGGGCCGAGAACGATCTGCAGCCGTCATAGCCAACTGTCTAGTACATGCATCCATCAGCTCAGCCAACCACTCAGTGCTTGCCTCCTCTATTCGATCCAAAATCACTAGTGGATCATTTGGACAATCTGGGAGTTAACCCTGGACTCATCTCTCCCCCTCACTCATTCTCCTACTTAGGCCTTCAGTAGCGACCTCCAGCACACCTGGGCTCTTTAACCTTCTCCTGTCAGATGGGAAGAGCACAGAGAGACTTGTGGGATCNGACGTCTGCCTGCAGGTCCACACCTCCAANGCTCCCACCCCCTGGGATCTGCTCTGCATGTGCCTCGGCCTAACGCCTGCTGAAGGGTTGGTGGGCGACTGAGCGACGGGGGACTTGGCAAGTGCCCTGGAGGCTGCGGGCCGGGAGGGGGCCGCTGAAGGTCTCCGGGGGGCTGCTCACCAGCTGCAGGTCGGCCACCGTCCTGTCGGGCACGAGGCTGTACACTTGGCTCCTCAGCGCGATGGGCGGCAGCGCGTCCTCGAACAGCCCCCGGGGGAAGAGGCGGACGAGCTCCTCGACCGCCTCGCGCGCGGACCCTGTCGGGGAGCGCGGGGTCAGGTCCGTGTGGGGACCGCGGAGAGGCCGCCGGGTGGGCTCTGACGCCCCAGCCCTCGGCGAGCCCGCTGCCCCGCAACCAACCAGGTCGCCATGGTTACCTACCCTGGCTCCTCCTCCAAGGGTCGGTACCCTCGGGCCCTCCGCGCCCAGGTTGCCATGGTTACCTGCGCCCGCCCTCAGCGGATCCGCTTTCGCAGGTCCCGGCGCCCGCCGCCGCTTCACTCCAAAGGCTTCAGACGCTAGGAGTTGTCTCTTGCGATTCATAGCCCGGGATTTCACGGTTCCGGGAAAGGGCTCCGGAAGACTTCCGGCGCAGAATAATGACGTCAGGGCCTCTGGCTGGTCGTCCGCGTTTGATAACGCAAGGCGCGTCCAGGAAGGGCAGAGCCAGCCTCGCTTCCGTCGCCCGCGCCGCTGCCGATTGGCTCCCGTGCGGAGCGCTCGCTTCGGGCGCGCGGGTGTCCAGCTAGGACCCGACTTCAGGTGCAGACCCGCCNGGCCGTCGTCCCCTCGGCCCTGAGGGTGATGACTGCATCATCAGAAGCGGCGACTACACTTTTGCATCCCGCTCTGGCTTCTGACGTGCTGCCCCTGACGCCATAGCTTTGAGAAGGTGGAAGTCAGGGTTGGGAGCTTTGAGGTAACCAGATCTTTGCTCNAAGCCCAAACTTTATTTTGTTTTGTTTTGTTTTTCGAGACAGTGTTTCTCTGCCTTGGCTGNCCTGGAACTCGCTCTGTAGCCCAGGCTGNCCTCGAACTCAGAGATCTGCCTGCCTCTGCCTCCCGAGTGCTGGGATTTAAAGGTGTGCANCACNGCCGCCCTGCTGAGCCCAAACTTCTTAACCTCGCCGCGTTTGGGTGGCCGTGGATGGGTAAGCAGCGGTGCTCAGCTCTCGAGTGAGGAGGGGGAGTTGCTGCACGGCGCTGGGCTCACTGTCCTCGTCCACTCTAAAATGCAAACACTTTTCATCTCAGGACCTCATGGAGCCCAGAGGCACCAAGAGAAAAGCTGAGAAGACAGAGGTGGCAGAGCCCTGGAACAAACTCCCGCGTTCAGTGTCCTCACTGCGCACAGAGCCTTCTCTGTACTCTGGACCCTTTCCCTTCTACCGGNGCCCTTCCGAATTGGGCTGCTTCTCCCTGGACGCGCAACGCCAGTACCATGGAGATGCCCGAGCCCTCCGCTACTACAGCCCACCCCCCATCAACGGTCCAGGCCCAGACTTTGATCTCAGAGATGGATACCCTGATAGATACCATCCCCGAGATGAGGAAGTCCAAGAGAGGTTGGACCATTTGCTGCGTTGGGTTCTGGAACACCGACACCAGCTGGAGGGGTGAGCGAAGCACAGCAAGCGATCTGGAGGCCCGTTTTTATCTCCTGAAGTTAGGAGAGCCAGATGGCCTTTAGCGGGGACTTTGGCTCAGCTGAGCCAAGGCTTGGGTCAGACTATTAGCCCCAAACTCTCCCCACCTCAGGGGTCCAGGCTGGCTGGCAGGGGCCACAGTGACATGGCGAGGACACCTGACAAAATTGCTGACCACACCGTATGAGCGGCAGGAGGGCTGGCAGCTGGCAGCCTCCCGGTTCCAAGGGACACTCTACCTGAGTGAGGTGGAGACCCCGGCTGCTCGGGCTCAGAGGCTTGCTAGGCCACCCCTCCTCCGGGAGCTCATGTACATGGGCTACAAATTTGAGCAGTACATGTGTGCAGGTGAGAGTTGTTCCTGCTGTGTGGCCCCTTTCCCCTTCCTCAGAGGGCGAGAGCCCCTTCCCTGCTGCTGCTTCTCTCCTTGTACAGACAAACCTGGAGGCTCTCCAGACCCCTCTGGGGAAGTTAACACCAACGTGGCCTTCTGCTCTGTGCTACGCAGCCGCCTGGGAAACCACCCTCTGCTCTTCTCCGGGGAGGTGGACTGCATAAATCCCCAGGCCCCGTCCACACAGCCCCCCGCCTGCTATGTGGAGCTCAAGACCTCCAAGGAGATGCACAGCCCTGGCCAGTGGAGGAGCTTCTACAGGTTCAGGCCAGGGGTGAATAGGAGAGCTAGGATGGAAAAGCTGCTGCCTGGGGGTGAGGGGGTGGGGGCCGTCCTGCTGACCCTTTGCCTCTCCTGTCAGACACAAGCTTCTGAAATGGTGGGCTCAGTCGTTCCTCCCAGGGGTCCCACATGTTGTCGCTGGCTTCCGGAACCCAGAAGGTTTCGTCTGTTCCTTAAAGACCTTCCCTACCATGGAGATGTTTGAAAACGTCAGGGTAAGGCAGGGTGTCACAGCTGCCAGCTGCCACCCCCACCCCCTGTACCAGGACCTCAGGTCCAGTCCCTTTGCCATCTGCCACCCCCTCCTCCCACCCCCAGTCTTCTGCCTCTTCTTCCCCTCCAGAATGACCGAGATGGCTGGAATCCCTCCGTGTGCATGAACTTCTGTGCTGCCTTCCTTAGTTTTGCCCAGAGCACAGTTGTCCAGGATGACCCCAGGTAAGGACTTCAAGTCTGTGCACCACCTCTGGATCTCACCTCAGTCTTTGGCTTCACCCTACACTTCCATCTTCCTCCAGGCTTGTCCACCTCTTCTCCTGGGAACCTGGTGGCCCAGTCACTGTGTCTGTCCATCGGGATGCACCCTATGCCTTCCTGCCCACGTGGTATGTGGAAGCTATGACTCAAGACCTCCCATCACTCTCAGAGACTCCCTCCCCCAAGGACTGAGGCTTCAGAGGACACACCAGTCTGGTCTATGCNGATAATAAAAGCNTGTTTCTAAGCAGGTCTCTTGCTGTGTCTGAANAGAGTCATCCCTGCCCCATACTCCAAGCACTCCGGTTTGCTAGTTTATTGTTACACTTTTGTCCAACACACCCTTTACTGGGTGTAGAGGCTGGCCGCAAAGACAATGTCCCGCCGTAGCAAGGTGGCTGCCGTCTCCATCTTGGCACCCAGCACAGGCTCTCCTACCAAACGGGCTGCTCCTCGAAGTGAGCGACACATCTCAGCCAGGCGCTGGATGCAACGGACCACCAAGCCTTCAGGAGTCCCTGAGAGCCCTGCCAACTCGGAAAAGGGCTATGGGGAGAGCAGAGTGAAGACTAAATGTGCCAGGCCTGGGCAACCGTTCCCAGCCAGCCACCTGCCAAACCCAGGTACTTACCATACCCCGAGCCCACTCATATACAACCTCGACCAGCCCAAAATTCAGCTCTCCCACAAATTCCTCCACTGTCTGGTTCAGGCCACAGGCCACCTGAACCTCACCAATCCGCTTAGCCACAGCTCTGACACGTTCTACNCCCTGCAGATAATAAGGAGAGGTCAAGGCCTCCAGCTCCAGGACTAGGAAGGCCCCTGATCAGGAAGAGGCTATGCACACCTTGGGAGGCATCTACCAGGACTGGGTAGGGGGTGGGGGTGCACAACCAAAGAGAGGCGGGCTGGCCCTACCTGTTTGAGGGTGCTTGGGAGCTGATCCCCNGGGTCACCAGGGCTCTGGCACACCAGGCCAGAGAGCAGAGCTGCAATCTCCTCCGGCCGCAGGGTGCTCAGTGCGTTATCAAACATGAGCTCAGTGAGGAGCAGCTCATGGCTGCTCATGGCGCAGGCCACTCGTCCAGCCAGCTTCACTGTGCCTGCCTCGTCCACGTAGCCCAGGGTCCGGAGCACCTGCAAAAAAGGGTGAGGCTGGGGAACCTGACTGTGAGGCTGGGGAACCTGACTGTGAGGCTGGGGAACCTGACGCTCTCCAAGATTCCCTAACCTCACATGCCCCCTCCTGCTCCTTCACCTCCACACGCTGGTGGTACTCGGGGAGTAGCAACAATGACTGGTCGGACAGTAGGAAGCGCAGCCTCTCCATTTCCTTCTGAATCTGCATTCGCTCCCGCAGCTTCAGGTACTAAAGAAAAGCCACAGCAGGGACCATTAGCCCTGCTCACCTTCAGCAGGGGCGCACTGGGCACAGGGCTGAGGGAAGAGTAACCAGGCTACAGGGCACCAGGGAGGAAAAGCTGCCTCTGCTTAGGCGTTACCTGGGCAGGAAACCGGGGGCTGTGCACACACTGAGCCCCCCGGATCAGCTCCTCCAGCTTCCGGGCCCGGAGCCCACCTTCTACCACTGACACATCCTTGAGCTGCAGGTCATTGACGGGGTCAAGGGTTGGGGGTCCTGATGGATGGGCCTGAGCCAGACGCAACAGCTCCTGAACTGCAGTGGTCACAGCTGCAAGGGGAGGGTCCTTCCTAAAGGACAGCAGGTTCTGTGGTCTGGTCCAAGAGGCTTCTTTGCCATAGGAGCCTCCCCCTGGAGCTGAGGAAGTCCCTCGGCACCCCATTTCATGGTCCCTTTGTACATACAACCACAGTACATGTCCCTCCCTGGAAAAAGGTTCCCCAAGCCTCTGACCTGAATTTCGGTTGCTGCCTCCTGCTGAAGTCCTCGGAGATCTTCTCCCCGTTCACTCGGAGCACTTTGGTGGAGATGGCAGCCACATCTCCTGGCTGGAGCTTGACCACAGTGTGCTCACAGGGCCCTGGAAAGCAAGTCAGGTCAGGCTTCGCCACGGCCCAGGCATCCTGTTCACACCACCATCAGGAACTCACCTTCAGGCAGGAACAGCTTGAAGCCCACAAGGTCATCCGGGTGGGGCACATCTGGAGTGGCTGGCCCCTTGTCCCGTGGGCTCTCAGACATAANAGGCTTATCACATAAGACCAATGTTGTAAATACTCTGCTGGTGGAGTTTGAGGAGACCTATAGGAGGCATGCACACCAAACGGGGACATGATATGCCCACCCTGGACAGGGATTGGGACTCCCCCCCACCCCACAGAGCCCCTCAACTGTGGAGGGGTGGGTGGCCAAGCCAAGTAACTAGAGGAGCTTCCTGGGGGCCAGGCACGGAGACAGGCATCAAGTGGTGACAGAGTGGAAATGCGCACACCAGAGTCATAACCTGCCTGAGCCAAGGGGAAGATAGTGCCAAGCCTCCCACTCTCTGGGGGTGAGGACCCCTCCCGTGCTCACCTGCAGGATCACACCTAATGCATTGTGATGCTCCTCATTCTTCACAACTACCACCCTTCCCGTTGAGAGAGATTTCAGCCCGTTCACAGACTCCATGATGCGTCGCTGGAGAGCAGGACAGGCACAAGGGGACATGGGAAGACGTGAGACCAGGACACTGGGACTAAGTTTAGGAGCACTAGTGTGAGCCACTGTCCCTCTTACCATCTCCCCAACNCCCCCACTTACTCACCTGGATCATGTTCCGGGTCTCTGTCAGCTCCTCCCCCCAGCTGTAATAGTCAGGCAGGTCAGCCAGTTGGCCAGTTATGTCAGGCTCCTCCAAGGCCCCCAGCCTCTTGCTGAGTTCAGCCAGAGCCTGCTCATGGGCCTGAGTAGAAGGGGAGGTTGTAACAAGTCTGCAAGCCCAGNCTTCTCTATTCCTACCTACCCCACTGGCCNGTCCCACCCCTTCCTGGCCAGCTCTGACCTGCTTGCTATGCTGTTGCCCTAACCTCACCTTGCTGTCCTTGCGGGACGGAAACTCTGAGAAGCTCCTCTTCATCATGTCTTCCACCCTGAGGGCGTCCACTCGAAGCAGGTTGAGGATCATGGTGTATGTGAGGCGGAACTGGGACTGAAGCTGGGACGGTTTCCCCTGGAGCCAGAGAGTCAGTGAGACCTGCACACCCTAGCCATCTTCTGCAGCCACGAAGCCTCAGACCAACCCCCCCTGCTCACCTCCTCAGTAACATAAGGGAACAAAATGAAAGACATGGACTCCTAAAGGCGCCCACTGGGCACCATACCCAGAGCGGCAGTAAAGCAAGAGGAAGTGGGGGCCTCCTTGGACTTGCTCACTTTTTTGCATTTTTTTTTTTGTTTTGTTTTGTTTTTTGGTTTTTCGAGACAGGGTTTCTCTGTGTAGCTTTGCGCCTTTCCTGGAACTCACTNGGTAGCCCAGGCTGGCCTCGAACTCACAGAGATCAGCCTCCCTCTGCCTCCCGAGTGCTGGGATTAAAGGTGTGCGCCACCACCGCCCAGCTAGACTTGCTCACTTTTAACTTGACTTCTCCCGGGAAAATGAAAACATCAGAGGAGAGGAGAGTGTTGGGCTAAAGGATTTGGTGCTGGAGCTGCGCCCGGCTAGGCTTTGCATCACTCTACTCACCATCATCATTCGGTGTAGATCCGCCATCTCAGGCACACGGCCCTTACAGAGCAGGATGACAGTGCCTGTGGGGTCCAGGCCCCTCCGGCCCGCCCGGCCTGCCATCTGCACATACTCCCCAGGCAGCAGGTCCCGGAAGGCTGAGCCATCGTGTTTGCGCATAGAGTCAAACACCACCGTCCTCGCTGGCATGTTTACCCCCATGGCAAAGGTCTCAGTGGCAAACAAGACCTGGGACAGAGGGGGAGACTGGATCAGCAAAAAGGTCCTGTATATGCCCAGCTCTGACAGAGCTCACCCCCACCTTGGAGCCTGGTCTCACATCACTGTCTCTCTACAGGACTTCATTTACCTCTCCAGGAAGACCCACAGTGCAGGCATTTTTCCTCATTCTGCTTAGGCAATTACCTAGTTTTTTACCTTAGCTTCCACATCCTACCTCCATCCACAACTGGAATTGTGTTTAACCGGCATCTTTTTGTGTGAACACTACTGCAGAATATTTTGCTTTGCGCTTGGACAATTTAGCTCACACAAATGCAGCTATACAACTGATTGTTTTCTGCTTTCCACGTTCTTGTGGTTTTTTTTTAATCAGTCATTGCTTGTGACTGAGGTAGGTGATGCATCTCTGTGGGGGACACCCTCTACATTTACCTAGCCACTGCCCCAGTGAAGGGCATTCTGTTTCTCAGCCAGCCTTTCAAGCCTGGTCCCCCAGAAGCATAGGCTTGAGATCTGAGCCCTGTCATCATAAACAGGACCATAGAGAACAAAGCAAATGTGTACGTTCCCTCATAGACCCAGGTAGAATTTCTTAGCAATAAATACCCAAGAATGACTCTTAGTGTCACAAAGTATACTATATTTAATTTGCTTCGACAGTGCCAAGACAGAAAAACAACAACAGTACTTGGATGCCAAACAATGGCAAAGTGGCAACAGCCTACATCTCTGGCCACATATGCAGTTAGCGAGCTTCCTGAATGCAGCCATCCTAACCATTGCACAGTTGTGTTCCCTGAAAGCATTTCAGGGTGCNTCTCTCAACTATTAGCGACTTTGCCTATGCTTGCCCACTGTAGAGGTTTCTCTCTGAGGACCACTTGCGTTGTATCATCTACATCCCCATTTAAGGTTAAGGTGAGAAACCTAGAGTTCAGGAGGGTTATGAAGCTGGAATTCAAACCCAGGTAGCTGGGATCTAGAGCCCAGGTTCTTAACCACTGCACTGTCCTGCCTGAGTCTGGCCCCTCACCCACCTGCTCACCTTGACCAGCCCTCGGCTGAACAGCATCTCCACTATCTCCTTAAGGATGGGCAGGATGCCACTGTGGTGCACACCCAGGCCCCGGCGAAGGAGCTCTGACATGTGCAGGACCTGCAGGGGAAAGGAAGGAAGAGAGGGTAGCAGGTCAGAGAAGGCGTGGAAGGATGCCCCTCAGCAGGGGCAGGTCTCAGATCACCACATCCCCACCCGTATCTACAGGGACACACCTGGGGTAGCTGTCGGTCAGAGCCTCGGAGCCGTGCAAGGCAGCGCTGCAGAAAGAGGTGGATCTCACTCTTCTCNGAGCTTGTGGTGAGATCAAGAGAGGTGAGGCCCGACGCCTGCTCATCACAGCGGCCTCGGGAAAAGGTGAACACTACCACAGGCAGCTGAGCCCGGGCCCGGAGGGAAGCCAGCAAGGACAGGTACACCCCACGGTCCTGAGGTTATGTGGAAGTGGTAGAGTCATGTTTGAGGAGGTTTACATAGAGCAGGACGCAGACCTCAAGTCCACCCCCTCCCCGCAGGGACCGGGGCTGAAAGGGTGGCTGAAATGCAGGCTTTGGCAGCCATGACTGCTGCCAGCCCTCACCTGTCCAGGACCCCCCTGGTGCGTTGGCTGCTTGGCCCCAAAGGTCTGGGCGTGCTTGCTCATCCTCTCCTTCTTGGCCTCCACTGCAGCATAGTACCTGAGCGCAGGGCGAGGTGGCGTGAGGCCCAGCACAGGCCTAGCCATGACACCCAGCCCTGGACTTACCCCTTGGTGTGGAAGGCCCCTCGGGAGTCCAGCAGCAGGAAGAGCTCCCCCTGTGTCTTGGGGCTGTTTCCTGTGAAGAGATAGTGTTCCAGCGGGACAGGACGGGCAACCGTGCTGATCACATAGATCTGCCTCCGCTTCAGCCGTCTGGAGGGAAGAGAGGGCAGGAGCTCAGAGAAGGCAGGGAAGGAACCCCATCTTCCAGTTCTTTCTGGGGCCTAGAATGAGAGGCCACTAGCTACAACTTCATCTCCACTTCAGCTCCCACTGGTTCAAGGACTCAACTTCTGCCCTATCCCATCCTCACTTAGGACCGTCTGAACCTATCCCGTTCAGACAAATGGCTCCCACCATCCCATCTTAGCACGCAAAAAATGTTCCGGNGTAGGGGGTAGGAGGGTGGTGTTCGGCAGCCACCTAGGTGCGACTGTTTCCCGGCTCCATACCCTGATCCCTCTCCTCATTGTAACGGCCTGAGCTCCCCAACCCCAACCCAGGAACACCATAGTCCTCTTCACTCAAGCACCCAGGACACACATCTCACCCAATCCAGTCTGCAAACTCCAGGGCATTGGGGACGGTGGCACTCAGAAGGATGATGGAGACATGGTCAGGGAGCATGATGAGCACCTCCTCCCACACGACCCCACGCTGCACACACGTTGGGGAGACAGGTCAGTCAGGGAACAGGAGACAGTAAGGTCCTCAGGGTGTGGGACAGGGCTATGTGACAAGGCCCACCCACCACTCACCTCAGCATCATTGATATAGTGGACTTCATCAAAGATGACCCACTCTAGGTCCCGGATGACATCTGAGCCACTGTACAGCATAGAGCTGGGGGGAAGCAGCACGGAGCTGACTCCTCAACAGCTCTCTCTCTACCCTGCTTCTNCAGGAATGCTCACTCCCCACCCAAAACCCACGTGGGAGACCCCTCTCTCACCGAAGGATCTCCGTGGTCATGATGAGGCAGGAGGCCTCTGGGTGCAGCTGTACATCCCCTGTGAGCAGCCCCACGTCCCCGAATGTGTTTCGGAAGTCCCGAAACTTCTGGTTGCTCAGGGCTTTGATAGGAGAAGTATAAATGGTACTGGAAACAGGGTATGNAGTCAGTCAGTCTTTCCTCACAGACTCACAGCTGGGATACCCTGCCTTCCAGCTGGGGTCCTCCCTCACACTAACAACCCTCCAATCCTCCTTCACNACACCAACCTTCCTAAGCTAGCCCAGCTCATCTTTCTGCCCCGCCCTCTACTAGACCTTTTCATTTTTCTCCGAACCCCATCTCGGTCTCTCTCCTGAATCTCATATCTAAAGGATAAGGTAAAGGGGTGGCAGGGGAGGGGAGGGGCGGTCCAGAAAGGATGCAGGAGAAGGGCAGGCTGATGGAGGGCAGGCTGAGGAGGTATGTGTACCGGGTCATGTGTTTCTGGGCCAGGGCAATGGCGTATTCAGCCACCACTGTTTTCCCAGCAGATGTGTGAGCTGCAACAAAGACGGAGTCGTGCTGCTCCAAATGCAGGATGGCCTGCTTCTGAAATACATCTGGCTCGAACGCCCACTGTGTGAGAGAAATGGACAGGGCTGCAGGGATAGAGCCTCTCTGCCTCCTCATAGGCATGCAGGGCAAAGAGAAGGCCAGGATAGGGCTGGGACCAAGGACCAAGACAAGCCTGGAAGGTATGTGGGCTGTGGTGAAGAGAGAGGACAAGGCTGGGCGGAGGGACAAGGCCAGGGTCTAGTCTACCAAGAGGTGGAGTAAGGCCTGGGCACGGTACCTGGAAGGCAGGCTGAGGAATGAGACGGTAAAAATCACCCACAGGGGAGGTGACATCCACAGGTACAGCCCACTGTTCCTGAGGTGGAGGTTTGGGGGGCTCCAGGGGGGATGCGATTGTGGATGCTTCCTGGAAAAGTCGGGTAGGAGTGATAAAAGTATAACCAGAGAACTGATTGCCACTCATCCCCGAGATATCTCAAACCCAACCTCAACATCAAACTCAACCCCCTTCTTGCTTGCCTCCATCATTGGTAACTACTAACCTTCAACACTAGATCCTCCAAACTGCTTGCTCGGACCAGGGGAGTACTGCAGGGAGAGGCTGAAGCAGTGTCCCCTCCAGGACCTCCTGCCGCCTCACTCTCGTCCTCGTCACCGCCACTCAGATCCAGAGGCTCTAGCAGACAGCTAAGGCTGAGCAAACCTGGCACAGGAGCTTGGCCATCTGAGGAACAACAGCCACCTTGTCATATTCACACGTCTGTGGGAGCAGGGCATCCCCACAAATCCTTATCAGACTCACCCTTGGGGCCAAAATCCACCCCTTTCTTGAAGCCAGGTGGGACAGTGAGAAGATCTGTAAGACCGGAACAGAGAGGCAGCATCAGCCACCACCCAGCTGCTTTGGAAACTACACATCGTATGACACAGACATTCACGGTGCTCTGCTCGAGGGCACGGCAGCTGTGGCCATTTTTAAAGAACTACTAGAGAGGACACCTTTTCCCTTAGGGGTGAGAAGGATCCCTTTCCCGTAGTTTGTGGAAGTACAGGACGGCAGGAAGCAGCCTGCTGAGCCCTCTTCAGACTCAGGACCACTTCACCTTTCTCAAAGTCTATCTCCTCCTCAGCTTCCTCCTGGGTGCTCAGATCTGTCATGGTGGGCTCGTCCATCCCACCTGGGGAAACATGAGGATTTGGCATCAGCAGGGACCCGTTCCCTAGACACTAAGACACTCTCTCATGTACCAGCGTCATGTACAACTTACCTGGCCAGAAAGGGTACTGTGTCGGGTTGCCCCATAGTGACTGGGAGGCTGGCCCAGGAGGCCGGCGCAGGGACAAGGAGGTCGTGGCTGACAGGTTTGTGTTCTCTAGCAAGACCTGAGACAAGAGGTTGGAGTCCCAGTGAGACCAAGCCTGCTCTGACCTGTTCTCCCAGCTCTGCTTCTTGTGGTCTCTGACCGCTCACCTCCTGGTAGCCCAGAATCTGGCCTGTGGTTGGGTGTCTCTGGGCCTGAAGGTCGGATGGGACGGGTGCCCCTAGAGCAGCCAGGAGAGACCAGGGATCCCTCTTCCTCTGCCATTTTCTGGAGAGAAGGAAAGGCATTTTGGAGTCAGCTTTGTCCCTGACCCTGCTTCCTTCGGTCGATCCAGCTCCCTCGTTGGGCCCCTGTGGACTTCTCACCGAGCTGAGTACTCCACACCATGTAGAGGAAGCCAGGCGGGAGACGAGAGAAATAACTGCTCTGCTTCTTGCTGCAGGTCTGGGGCACAGGGAGGGAGGCCGTGGGGAAGCTGGGACAAGGGCAAGATGAAAAGCATTGAGTTAGGCTCAAGTGCAGAGGAAAGAGGCCAGGGGATTTGTGTTTAGATCCAACGGTAGGTGTCTCCCACAGAAGCTGAGGCGATCAGTGAGCAAAGCCGAAAGGCTAAGCAAAACCCACCTGCAGCTAAAGGACACTAACTAAAGCAAGCTGGATTCCAGACGCAAAGANGCCAGACACAACAATCTCCATTCTTATTTTAAGACAGGGTTTCATGGAACCCAGGCTAGCCTCCAACTTGATATATATATGTGTATCAGAGAATGACCTTGAACTAGGGGGTGACAAGTATGCCATACCACACTTGAGTGTAGTGCAAATTCTAATTGGTCTTAATAAGAAAAACCCAGAGCCAGGTATCGGGGTAAATGCTGAAAGATCAGAGCAGCCAGCCACTAGAGAGACTTCTTACCTCTACTGAATCCTCAGACCGAAGGGGCGTGAGCTCCTGTCTCCTCCTGCCTTATATTCCTCTCTCTGCCCAGCCACATCACTTCCTGTCTCCACCTTCCTAGTGCTGGGATTAAAGGTGTGTGCCACCACTNCCTGACCTCTGTGGTTAACTAACTAGTGGNTTAGCTCCGCACTCTGATCTCCAGGCAAGCTTTATTTGTCAGAACACAAACAAAATATCGCACTTCAGTGTCATGCCATGCGGAGCTGGGGATCAAACCCAGGTCTTTGTATATGGTAGGCAAGCACTCTACCAGCTGAGCTACATACTCAGCTGGGAATTTGCGTTTTAGAATTACTTATTAGTAGTAATACTACGTGTGACTATATTATATATAGGTATGTGTGTAATGTGTGGTTATGGGTGCACGCATGCTAAGCATATGTGGCAGCCAGCGGACGACTTTGTGGAGTTAGTTCTCGCCTTCTCCCTTTACATGTGTGTTCATCAGGCTTGCACGGTAAAGCACTTCATCAGCTAAGCCAGGGATTCTCAACCTTCCTAATGCTGCAACCCTTTAATACAATTCCTCATATTGTGGTGACCCCCAACCATAAAATCATTTTGTTGCTACTTCATAAGTGTAATTTTGCTACTGTTATGAGTTGTAATGTAAATATTTGATATGCAGGATATCTGATATT
>LZPO01107916.1:232551-248166 GCA_001675575.1 Neotoma lepida
TCTGCCTGCCTCTGCCTCCCAAGTGCTAGGATTAAAGGCGTGAGCCATACCGGGCTTCAGATTCAAGAATTTAAAAGCGAGGTCTCAGCTAAGCGTTCTGTGGGGTGCGTGAAAGGGCAGTTCTGAGCCAGCGTCTCCAGCACTCCCGGTTCTGACCCACTGCAGCTGGGCCAGCAGGCTGGAATCTGTCCAGCATCGGCTGGGGACCCCGATTTTACAGTGTTCAGGCACAGGACGGTGAGGTCAAACTGCATCCTCCTGTGGTGGAATTACTTTTAGCCTCACCCGTCAAAAGTGAGAGTCAAAAGTCACTCACAGTGCTCTCTGGAGCCCCAGGCACGTTCAGCAGCTCCCAGCGCCCCGTGCACCCCACTTCCAGAGCCCGAAGGGGCAGGTTCAGGGGATCTGGGGGAGGCAGCACTACGGGGGGGGAAGGTCACAGGTTAGAGGTCAAAAGTCTTTCCTATCTGCTATCCGGTTCTCCTCCCCTCTCTCCCTTCCCCTCCCCTGCCCTCACCGAGTCTCTCCGTCTCCATCATCTTCAACACCCGGCGGCTGCTGCGCAGCCCGGAAACTCAGAGCAGCCACGGAGTTGGCCCCGCCCCGAGATGGGCGGAAAGAGCGATTTTTTTTTACGCCACGCCCCCTCCCTCCAACCATTCCCCGTCGGGAGCGTGGGCGAGCGCGGCGCCGAAGCCAGACTCGGAGCCGGGCAAGGCCGGGCGGAAGTCGCTGCGCCTCGCCGCCTTGGTTACCGCGTGTCCCGCCCCTCCTACGTCATCGCCGCGAGCCCGCGCGCAGCAGCCCGCGCGGCGGCGCCGGAGAGACCGCGGGCCCGGGCGCCGCCCCCTCAGGTGAGGGCTTCGTCTCACATCCTTCGCGCCTTCCCTACGCGGCCCCTGGTTCTTCTTCCTCCTCCTCTGGCTGCCCAGAGAGCGCTGCGCGGGCCCGGCCGCCTTCTCTGCCCACCGGACCCCGAGGTTGGCTGACCTAACCCCATTGGGCATGGGGGTCGGGAGCCCTCGCCTTGGCGTCGCAGGGAGAGCTTTCCCTTCTCCGGGCTGAGGTACCCCCAAGGCTCTAGTGTCTGGACCTTGGACACAGGCGGGAATGCCGGTTGATGNTCACGAACAGGAGGTTGGACAGCAGCCTCGTGGAAGCNAGGGGTTAGGGCCAGGCCAGAGGCTGGAGGAGGCGGGCCTGGAGGTTGGGGTAAAGACAGGATGCACAGACACTGGACGACGTGTGAATTTTGAGGGATGACAGTAGAGAGTGATGTCTTGGGTTCTGCCCTTGAACCAGGAGCCAACATGTTGGTGATACCTCCCGGACTGAGCGAAGAGGAAGAGGCACTGCAGAAGAAATTCAACAAACTCAAGAAAAAGGTAAGGGAGCACGGGGTGGTGGCCCCCGCCTTTTGCAAACTCTGAGGACACCTGGGTGAGTGTGGGGCGATTGGGGGGTTCTCCTTTCTCCTGGCTCAGACCCAGAGCATACGTCTTGTGTAGTTTCACCAGTATTGTCAGGTCTTGGTTTGAACCCTCCCTCTTTTCTGTTCAGTCTCCCGTGGAATTGTCCTCTTTCCTGTGGCTTTGGTACCACCCACGAGCTGGAGATTGTCACCTTTGGATTCCCAGTTCCAACCAGTGTTTGAACATGAGANACCCAAGCTAAAGCCCCCTTCCTATGTAATCTACTCGCCTTTCTTTGCTTTTAGATAGGACCTACTACACTTCCTAGGCCTTAAACTCTCATCTCTGACCTTTTTTCCTCTCTTCAGACAGGGCCTCACACTTTAGCCCAGGCTGGATTGAAACTATGTAGCTTTGGGTAGCCTGGAACCACCATACTCTGTTCACCCCACATCCACCTCACTTCTGGCTTTTGTACTAGTTACACAGGAAAACATCTGTCAGGTCTGTCCATTCTCTGTCCCTTCCCCCTTCGCACTCTTGATTACCAGTGGTACTTCTAAGTAATCTCTCAATTTACTCATTCCTGCGAGCCCCTCAGAACAGGGTTTTTGCTTGGCTGTTTTGGAGGGGCACACTTGCTCCATTGAAAACACTTAAAAGGTTTCACATTGTGTATAGAACCTGAAACCTCAGCATGCCTGTCAAAAAAGACAGAATTATTTACTCCTGCATCCTCAGACCTTTTCTCTGCATTTTTACCCCCTTCTTTTCTTTGTCTGTGTTGGATAAATTCCACCCTGGTCCCAGTTTAATAGCCACTTAGGCATCTGACAGTGTTACTTACACTCAGCTAGGATTGATTGGTACCTTTGCTTATTCTTGGCTGTCAGTCTAGTCATTCTATATCTTGGATTATGAGTTTCTTAAGAGTAGGAACTAGGTGTTTCACCTTTGTACAGCCTCATTAAATATGCAGAAAAATAGGGAGGTAAAATCCCCAAGGAAGACATTCAGGGCTTATTTGCAGCTTATATGGTAGGGCTTACGGTTTTTTCTGTTTTTTTAACATTTATTTATTTATTATGTATACAATGTTCTGTCTGCATATATTCCTACACCCCAGAAGAGGGCACCAGATCTCATTACAGACGGCTGTGAGCCACCATGTGGTTGCTGGGAATTGAACTCAGGACCTCTGGAAGAGCTGCCAGTGCTCTTAACCTCTGAGCCATCTCTCCAGCCCTGGGGCTTATGTTTTTTTGTTTTTGTTTTTTTTTCCAACTTCCAAAATGTAAGACTAGAGTGCCTTTGGATGCCATGGTTTAGTTAGGTTAAATATTGTTGGCATCATGATGCTGTAGAGACTAGATGTACCACTCCAGGACAAGGATACCATATGTACTGTCCCTGGAATGATGCACATAAGAGACCAGTACCTTGGTTGACAAACTTCTTCTCATTAATCTTTCTCCTTCACAGAAAAAAGCATTATTGGCACTCAAGAAGCAAAGTGGCAGTGGCACCGCGAGCCAAGGTGGTGTCAAACGCTGTAAGTGATGGGGAGTCTAGGGGGGAGCAGCATAAGGCTGCCCTCTGCCACAGCCAGCATAATGCTCCCCCTTCCTTTCTCCCCCACCCTAGCACTGTCAGAGCAGCCTGTGGTGGACACTGCCACAGCAACAGAGCAGGCCAAGCAGCTGGTGAAGTCAGGAGCCATCAGTGCCATCAAGGCTGAAACTAAGAACTCAGGCTTCAAACGTTCTCGGACCCTAGAAGGGAAGTTGAAGGTGAGCACAGTAGGATGGTTTGGGGCACCCTTGACATCAGTGAGACCCCCTCCAAGCTGGAAGAGAGGTAGGTTTAGGGGAAATCATGTATATTCAGATACGAACAAGTCGTGCTGTTTGGGTTTAGGGTGTTTTTCTTCTTTTAGTCTTTTTTATTCCTTTCTCACTGTTCCCCAGGCCAGTCTCCAGCTCATGAGCTCAAATGGCGCACTGGCCTCAACCTCACAAGGAGCTGGGGCTAGAGGGGTGCGCCACCTACACCGCTGGAGCGTTAGCTTTCTTCTATTACATAGGAAACCTAGGTGCCTCCCACATTTCTGCTTCCCACACTTGTGCTTCTTTGGTTGAAGGGAGGTTTGGGTAAACCAAACACTTACTTAAAAACAGCACATCAGCTGGGCATGGTGGTACACACCTTTAGTCCCAGCACTTGGAAGAAACAGGCCGAGCTCTAAGTTCAAGGCCAGCCTAGTCCACAGAGCAAGTTCCAGGACAGCCAGGGCTGCACAGAGAAACCCTGTCTTGAAAAAACAAACAAAAAGACCAGCACATCATCAATAAGAAGGGTAATAGAGTGNAAGAGGGCTAGATGAGAGGCCAAGAAGAGAAGGTCCGCACTAACAGGGATCTCCCCCTTCCCAGGACCCTGAGAAGGGGCCTGTCCCCACTTTCCAGCCGTTCCAGAGGAGCACATCTGCTGACGAGGACCTGCAGGAGGTAACGGTTTCTGTGGGCTGGGGCTGACAACAAAAGGCCCACATATTGGACCCCATTCCAGCACCTGGGAATCAGCTTAATTGTTCTTTGTCTTGTTTTTTGTTTTTTCCTCAGTCATCCAGACGTCCCCAGAGGAAATCTCTATATGAAAGGTTAGAGAGAGACTGCCATATGATGTGGGTCAGTGGCCATCGTTGGGAGGTTCAGGGCTGGGGTGGAAGGAGCCAGCTGTAGCCGGAGTGCTGACTTCACAAGGTCTGTAAGATCTAGCCCCCTTTGGTCCTTACTCTCTGCCTCTCCCCAGCTTTGTGTCTTCTAGCGATCGTCTGCGGGAACTGGGACCAGATGGAGAAGAAGCAGAGGGCCCCGGGGCTGGTGATGGCCCACCTCGAGGCTTCGACTGGAGCTATGAGGAACACGGTGGTGCCCGCTCCTCAGCCTCCCCTCCCCGAAGCCGCAGCCGGGACCGAAGTCATGAGAGGAGCCGAGATAGGGACCGGGACAAAGACCGAGACAAAGACCGGGATCGAGACCGAGACAGAGACAGAGACAGAGACAGAGACAGAGANNGNGACAGAGATCGGGACAGAGACAGAGACCGGGACAAAGATAAAGATCGGGATCGAGACAGAGACCGGGAGCGAGAGCGAGAGGGTCCTTTCCGCAGTGAGTGCTCTTGGCCAGGATTAGGTGGGTCCTGCTAAATAGAGGGTACAGGGACTCAGTGGTGACTGTGATTCCTAACCCACAGGGTCAGACTCATTCCCCGAAAGGAGGGCCCCTCGAAAGGGGAATACTCTATATGTGTATGGAGAGGACATGACACCCACCCTCCTCCGAGGGGCTTTCTCTCCCTTTGGAAACATCATTGACCTCTCCATGGACCCACCCAGAAAGTAAGGATGAGCATCCTGGGGAGGAAGCTACGTGGGGACACTAGGTCCGTGGACCTCCACTGATCCCGNTTTTTCTCACCCCAGCTGTGCCTTTGTCACCTATGAAAAGATGGAGTCTGCAGATCAGGCCGTTGCTGAGGTTGGGACTTCTCAGACCCCTTACTCCTATCCCTCCTGTCCACCTCAGGGTTCTCCTGACTGAGAAAACNTTCATCCTCAGATCCCTATCTGGTCCCCAGGGTGGCAGCGCCTGGCTCCCTGTAATGCCCATCCTCTGTCCCCTCCCCTTTTGTTCTGCAGCTCAATGGGACCCAGGTGGAATCCGTGCAGCTCAAAGTCAACATCGCCCGCAAACAGCCCATGTTGGACGCTGCTACTGGCAAGTCTGTCTGGGGCTCCCTTGGTAAGGACGGGGCTCTTCCCTCATCCCCTGTCTACAGCACACCACTTTTGAGTCCCTCCACATCTTTGCCTTCCCGAAAGTGCTGAAGGTCAGGGTTTGCACGTAGGCAGCTGATGGCGGATTGCAAGGCTATGTGTAGAGGTGAGGGAAGGAGAGGAACATTGAAAAGGTCCCCAGCAGTGACTGGCACGGGGAAAAGAAGGGAGCCAGGTTGTCCCCTCTGAGGTGGAGCNGTGTCTGAACTTGAAATTGTGGGTTTGGACCTCAAGTGGAAGGCCCGGCTTGGAAATGTAGATTAGTGTCCTGTACGTCTGGAACCTTCAGAGATGGGAATTTTGGAGAAAAGGGTGACCCAGGACTGGTTTGAGGAATCAAGTACGTTAGGAAGCTGAGCTCTGTTTGTGCTGAGCACATCTCCAGCAATCCTGGCCTGCCAGGCTGAAGTTGCAGCTACAGCAAAGGAACCATGAAGAAGGGCCCAAGCTGAGAGCAGAGCAGCCCCAGAAGCCCTGGGCCATGGACCCAGGCTCTGAGAAGGAGGGGTGGTCAGCAGAGGCAGGGTACAGGACCGAAGAGGGGGACTGCCTCTGGCCGCAGATGTAGGATGGAANCCTTGAATGGGGTGGGGAGTGTGAGCAAAGAGAAGCTGAGCACTTGGGTTCCCAAGGGTCCTCAGAAGTCTGGNGTGGCCCCTGGGGTTCCTCAGTATGCACAGCCCACTCTGCCTGAAACAGATTTCAGAGCAAGAGGCCCTGCAGACACCAGGAGGAACCAGAATGGACCAGTATACCAGCAAGGGCCACAGAGATGTTCTCATCTTTAATTTGCATATAGTTCATGATTTCATCATTCACATTGTCTCACAGTGAGAAGGTTCTGGGTTTTTCTAAGCCACGCTGAGACTCTGGCCACCAGAGGGCAGCATAAGTACTAGTGGGCCAAGGCCAGGGCAGAGATAGTCAGACTGGGACCTCAGATCTAACCTGTGAGCTGCTTCAGACCTTAACTGTCACTTTCCTCCCTCCTTAGCTGTCCAGAACAGCCCTAAGGGTTGCCACCGGGACAAGAGGACCCAGATTGTGTACAGTGAAGATCTGTAGGAAACCTTTGTGGATGGCTTCTAGGACATGAAGCTGGATTCCTTGTGCCTCATATGCCCCCAAGCTGGTCTCAGTAAAATCCTGGGGCAGAAGCTCATTCACCTCCTTCAGCCTCTAGTTTTTCAGCCCTTGGGATCTGGGTTAAACCTTCAAAAGTGGCTGTCAGTGTTGATGTTGCTTGTAGCAATATGACCAGTGCACACCCCCTCCTCCCTTACNCCCAAAAAGATGTGGAACACAGTCTTTATTGCAGCTGCTTTAATTTGATCCTCACCCCCTCCCAGCAGGAAGCCCCTTACAGGAACCCCAAATCCTCATCTTTGAGTTTCTCCTTGAGCCAGGGCAGCACCTGGAAAAGATTGACGTGGAAGTCCCGGGCATGAGGAGGTACCAGCCGCTGCTGCCTCTGGTCTTTGCAGATATCCACTACTCCCCAACTGATCACACCGACCTGTGTAGGTGAAGGAGTGCCATGGGTCATTTGACACTTCATAATCCCAGAAAGCATCCGAGCTGACCTAAAGAAGAAGTACACTGGGAGCCCAGCTTGTACTGTCTTCCTTGGTGCACATAGGCCAGACACTTAGCTTATACTGGCCACTTCAGACCACAGCTGTCAGATGAGGCGTGCCCTGTTCTGCCACCATTACTAGCCACGTGCATCAGGCTTTCCTTTTCGTGGTGCATGCTGTCCCCTGGGCATCTCCCCACAGACTAAGGATGTGAACACTCACTTGAATGAAGCGGCTCCTCTTGTGAACAATGAGAGGACCCCCAGAATCTCCTGCGGAAGAGAGAAGCTGTAGGGAAAAGACTGCTGGGCCTCATGGGCTTGCAGCGTAGCCAGAGAGCCGCCTCACCTTTGCAAGTATTGGGGTCAGCATAGGGATCTACCCCTCCAGTGCAGAGGAACCTAGGGGTGACCACTGCAGAGACATCCTTGACTTTGTCATAGCCTGGGGCCTTCAGAGCATCTCTCTCACAGCTGGCTTTCTGTGGGGGAGAAAGGTGTGATGACCAGAGCTGGCTTGGGAAGGACCAGGCCTAGGTGGCCTCTTTAGGAGCCCCTTCTCACCTTGTCCCCATTCTTGATGTAGACCTCCTTCCGAGTCAGTTTCTTCCCTTCCTCAGACACAAACAGAGCTTTGACGTCCTTCAAGGGGAGCAGCTCCTCCTCTGGACAAGTGACAGTGTCATGCCAGCTGTGTCCCCCCACCCCATGTCCCCTCGATTTTCACCCAGCAGATGTCCCTTGGGCCCATCTTAGGAGCTAGGCCTCGAGTTGAGCACAGTTGTACTCTGGCAACTCCCTCTGGTGACCCCTTTGTCTTGGGTCTCATCCTTGTCTCATCCCAGACCACGCCTTACTGTGTTGCTTGCAGGTGGCCGTCAGAGGAAGCCGTAAGGCTCGAGTGGTTCCCTCCGTGCAGGGGAGACAGATGGGCCTGTCCAGGACATGGGGACAGTCAGGGGCAACAGACAGCCTGCCCTGTGCCCTGTGCCTCCAGCCCACCTTCCCCAGCTCCTCGGGGATCTGGCTCCACTCACCTGAGAGTCTCGCCATACTTCAGCTTGGTCTTGAGCTTGATGAGGGCCACATCGTAGTCATAGAACTCAGGGATTCCTTCTGCCTTCTTCTCATTTATGTTGTAGTTGGGGTGAAATAGGACCTCTTCGATCTCCAGGTCCTGCCTCTTCCCTTCTGAGAGGAGAAAAATAGGTATCGTGTTTATGTAAGCAGCCTCCTGGCTCTGGCCCTGTATCATCATCTGAGTTCCCTTTTCCCCAACCTTGGGGAGTAAGGGAGGGGCTGTACTGAGGACAGGTGAGATACATGGCAGTGCTTCCTGAGGATGGGCCTGGAGATCAGAATCTTGACTGCATCCTTACCCACGTTGACCTTGATGGAATGCTTCTGGTCTTCTACGGTGAAACAGTGTGCTGCCGTCAGCACAAAGTACTCAGATACCACGGCCCCCATGCAGTTCTCGTGTCCTTTCAAAGGACGCTGGGAAGGAACCAGTGTAGTGTCAACCTTGGTGTGTGTGGTGCTGGAGGTTGGCATCATACATGCTAGGTCAGCACTCTATAGCCCTAGTGTGCGCTCGTGTGCTCTCTGTCTCTCTCTCTCTCTCTCAAACTCAAGGTAGTTCTGCTTCCACTTCCAGCTGCTGGGGGTACCCCCACATGCACCTTGCCCAGCTTCCTTTTTTCGTTTTCAGATAGTTTCATAAGCTACTGGTACTGACCTTGAACTCACTGTAGCCCAAGCAGACCATGAATCTCTGCTCTGCCTCAGCTTCCTGAACAGCTGGGATTACAGACCTGGCTAGTGTGGACATTTCATCTCCCCTCCCACAAGTCCCCACTGCTAGAATGTGCTAGAATGCTTACAGTGACTGAGATCTTGGCCTGCCACGGTTGCTTGTGATAATCAGTGCCTTTCTTGTGTTCCCACACCATGCCACAGAGACTCAGAGATTTGGTTTCATCTGGCAAAGAAAGAGAATGCTAAAGGCTTAAATCATGGCAGCCATCTTGGTTGGATTCCTGCCTGTCTGTAGGGAGCAGAGACGCACAAGGAGGAAGAGGGGAGTGGTTCCCTGTGTTAGATGAGGAACCCCTGTGGTGTAGTGAGAAAAGCTTAAGACTAGGCGATCTGAGGATTGGGCATTTTCAGCCCCAGTCTTAGTGCTGACTTCCTGTCCCCTGAGCCTGTCTTGGCCTCAGTTTCCACATCTGTAAAATGAACTCTCAGAGTTCTGTGATTGTGAAATCAGGAAGTGAAGAACTTCAGGAAGTAAGAATAGACACTGGGGTGGAGAGGAGGAAAGGGGTGGGGGGAAGCCAGTCTGCCAGGGTGAGGGAAGTCAGCAACCCCAGTCTGCNGACAACTTTCCCGTGCATTCATCCCCTTGCATCTTCCTACCAATCATTTGGAAGAAAACATTCTCCAGATCTTCCATATCCTTGACTTTGAACACATGCCGCTCGTTGTTCTTTTTGGAAGCCAAGGCATTGATGTTCACAGAGTCCACCAGAGGCCCAACCCCAAACACATACACATCTGAGGGAGAGAGAAAGGGTGAGGGGTCCAGGCACTGAGGGCTGAGAGCNCTGATCCCAGGTGAGCCACTCACCCAAATAATCTTCCCGGGGATTTTTGCGATCCCTGCCAATGTCCAGTAGGTCTCGGATCTCCTCAATGACAGTGACAGGGTCTCCACCCATGTTGTACAAGCCTGTGGGGACCGTGAAAGTGGATCAAGGAAGCTCCACTGGCTGGAGACAATCACATGTGGACTTGAGGGCCAAACACTGGCACAGGAGTGGGAGGATGTANAGTAGGAGGAAGGTCTCACCATCGGTCATAATGATGATGACATGGCGCGTTCGATTCCAGCCTTCTGGTGGGACATCCTCTGCCCAGCTCATCATGCTGTACACAGCCTGGAGAGCCTTCTTGGTGTTGGTCCCTGACTTCAGTTTGTGGTCTGTAGAGAGGGAAGAGGTCATCCCTTTGCCTGATCCTCTAAGCCACTCTTGAGCCCCAGAAGTAAGTCTATGACAACTGAGATCCCATATTCTTTAACTTTATTTTTTTTTTTAGGGTTTTGCTTTGCTATGTAGACCATGCTGGCCTTGAACCCACAAAGATCTACCTGCCTCTTGAATGTTGGGATTAAAGGCATGTGCCACCAAGCCCAGCCAATTTTTAACTTTCGGTTTGTCATCCACATGCCCTTGGCTCTCCCAGCAATCTCCAATTGCTCAAGGACACTTTTGGTAAACTCCTGATAGTAGTCTCTACCGTCTGACCACCATAACCCCAAGGTGCACCTCCCAGCTTTCCCTTCCCTGACCTCTGACCTTCATAGCTGATTTGGTTGAGCTTCTCGGTGACCCAGTCAGCATCACTGCTCTTTTCATCAGACACTCTGATCAAGACTTTGGGGACTGTGGCATAGGTCACTAGACCATATCGTGGCCTCACCCCATAACTCGCCACCTGTGGGTGAGCAAGAGGTCATTGTGTTAAAAGTGTCATGGAGGATTCAGCACTGCTGTTGAGATAGGGAGGGCCAGAGTGAGGNTCAAGGGCTGCCCATCAGGGAGGAGGCTGGAAACAACAGAACCTGGACTCTGAGGATCTGGGGACACAGGGGAGAGGTCCAGACAGGGTCCCCTCACTTCAAAGGGAGGGAAAGTTCTGCTCTACCTTCTCAATCAAGTTAGTGAGACACCGCTTGGCCCCCGTGAAGTTGCTGGCCCCGATGCTTTCTGATCCATCCAGCACCAGGTAGATATTCATGGAGCCCGAGGGGTCCAGGACAATCCTCCTCTGCTGGTGTTCACCTGGGCGCCATCAGACACTCAGATTCTGGTATGCATAGGCCCTGGCAGGTCATCCACCCTTTCCAGGTTCCTGCCCAACCTCCCTCCCTGTCCTCAAACCTGGACTATGCCCATCCTCAGCATCAACTCCTTCTATGGTCTCTGTCAGGGAGGATAGGAATGCTTCGGCCACCTCTTGAGGGGTGTCGTACATGAAGGAATCTAGGGATGGTCAGAGAATGGGTCAAATGTCTGGAGTGCTGAGGACACAGTGGCAGGGTTCTGGGATTTCAGGACGGGGGAGGCTTAGAGTTTAGAAAACTTAGAGGGAGGTTTGGAAGGCATGAGGAAAGAGCTAAGGTAAGGTGGTGAGAAGTGTCCTAGTGTAGAGACAGCAAGGGAAGAGCTGACCCAGGGAACAGGTCAAGAGTCACCTTGGCAGGAAGGCTCTGTCCCACTCCATGTGCCTCCTTCCTGGCATGTTCGCTGCTGGGAGCCACGCAGGACAAGTCCCCGGCTGCAGTGATAAGTAACAGTGTCTTCAAGGCGGTACTGGCTGCCCACCTTCCTTGTGCCAATGGGAATACCCGGGTTGGGACAGTATCCCGCTGCAGAGACATGAGGACAATTGGAGTGCCCATACATTCCCAGAATGAAGCCTTCAGGGAGAGGGTAAAGTCNGGGGTGACCCACTTCTCACCTCCGTCATCACAGATGGCTGTTTGTCCATCCCACCGGCCGTTAACTTGGCAGGTGCGATTAGCAGAGCCCCGGAGAGTNTAACCATCATAGCATTGAAAAGAAATCTGGTCACTCAGGTTGTAGTAGGGGGACCGGGGCCAGTACTCCCCATTTTCAAAGTCTTGTGGCCGTGGGCAGCGTATCGCTTTAGGGAAGACAGGTACAAGTCACCAAGGGCTGTTTCTAGGTCCTTCATGTCACTGAGAAACTGCCTGCCCAGTCCCCTCAACCTGCTGCCCCTCTTGTGTTTTGGGATTGTTTTGTTTTTGAGACAAGGTCTCATGTAGCCCAGGCTGGCTTCAAACTCACTATGAAGCTGAAGATGACTTTCAGCTTCTGACCCTCCTGCCCCTATCTCCTGAGTGCTAGNNACACCACCACACCTGTTTCATGCAATGCTGCTTTGTTCATGCTAGGCAAGCACTCTACCATCTGAGCTATATTCCTAGACTCCCTCCCCCGATTTCTAAGTATTGTTTTCACTGCCAGGGCTGCCTGACATGAGGAAACACTTCCCACATGCACCCTCAGAGGTGTGCCCACTGCTCAGCCCTCTGGTCACACAGCTCTAATGTTACCAAGCACTGAGCAGCCTCCACCGCCTCTGTCCCTGCCACCCACACTGCTCACACTCCCAAGCCTCCAACCTCTGCATTCTGCCTTCTTGACAATCTTTTGGTCTCTGGTCTGCAGGGCGCTCCAGGAGCCTGTGGATCTGCAGGTTCGGGTCTGTACAGGGTATGGGTAGAAGCCAGAGGGACACAGGTACTCCAGGGCCTGGCCACCTTGGAGAAGCTGGAAGGTGCCGCCTTTGATCTCTACTCCTTCCAGAGAGCAGGAGACCTGGGGCCGGGCTGCAAGCACTGGAGTTGTGCTCACACCTGAGGAGAAAGGCTGGTGAAGCCTAGCCCCAGAAGGCTAAGGACAGATGCTGGGGACAAAAGGAGGATGGGGTGTCCTTTGCTTACCTCCAAAGGAGAGGCCTACGACCAAGAGGACCAGGCAGAGTTGAGGACTCCGATTGTACCCCATCATCATGGAGAGCAAAAGAGAGGCCAGTGGCAGAAAGCCCTCTCCAGTCACTCTGGGTGTCTACTTGGCTCGCTGTCCAAACTGAAACTGCAGCGCCGTGCCTGGCTACACCCTTTCCCACCGGCCCTAGCCTTTTATGCAATCTGCTCTGGCACCTGCAGTTTGGCCAGCCTGCCCTACACAGACACTGCTTTCCCGGAACATTCACGAAGGAGGGCCCCTTCTGAGCTGCCAACTGAGGAAACAGAAACTATCCCAGCCTCACTCTTTACTGACCAAGGACCAGAATTTCCCTTTCAAAGCCCCTCCTTAGTCCCCAGACCCTCCTAACAAGCCCAGACCACCCGCTTAGAGGCCAGCTTCCTGTGGACTGTGTGATGGGGCAGAGTCCAGCCANTGTTTGTGCAGCAGGGTCTCTGACCTTCCAGGAATCTCCCTGGCCTCCCCACCCCCAAGACATAAGACAGACAGATGTGGAAATCATTGGTTTTTATTAATTTCATAACTGGGAAATTCCGTGTGAGAATGAAAAGCACAAGCCATGCAATCTAGNGAGAGGTTTGCACACAGGCAGGGCAAGGTGGATGGACAGTGGTCCTGGTACAACCCTGGGGATTCCCCAGGTTTTGCTACTGTCTCTGGATTGCTAGGGCCCAGGATTTATGTACCCAGGAGTGAGGACACTCAGAGGTAGTAGCCAGGAAGGTCAGAACAGTAAAGGGGTCAGGAACCATGTTAAAGGGGCAAAAAGTTCAGGACACCATCCAGGTGCTGCCTCAGCCAGGGCTGCAGGCGGAAGAGATTAATGTGGAAGTCTCTCGGCAGAATACCCTGGGGAGGTTTCCTGCGATAGTTTTTGTTGGAGGAACAAGGGTCATAAAGACCCCAGCTCACCAGGCCCACCTGGGGGAAGAAACAACAAGGTTGGACACTGTGGCAGCCGCAATCCAAGACTCAACCTGTCTGGTTCCCTCAAAGGACTTGTACCCTGCCTGGCAGCCAGCCCCCTCCAAGTCCTGCTTCCCACCTGGAAAAACCTGTATCTCCGCTCAAGGAAAACTGCACCCCCAGACTCTCCTGCAGAGAAAGAAAGGACAAGAGACAGTGTCATCCAGGGCAGCACACTAGTATCCTGAGTGTGTGCTGGCAACACNATAGCTTCTCCCTGGGAATACAGGAATGGGCTTCTTACCTTTGCAGGGACTGTCATCTTCCTCCATCCCGCTGCATAGGAACTGGTCTGTCACCACCTCACTGATGTTTGTCAAGCTGGGGAAGATGTTTTTGTTTTGGGAGACAGCCTTGATACAGTTTGTCCACTGCAGTGTGGGGAGTAGGGGAAAAGAANATGCCAGGAGACATTAGGCAAAGGCCTGGAGAAGGGGAGACTCCAGGCAGGGTTGGACNTTCTGGGAGCTGCCCCTGGAGGATCTGATCTCTCACCTCGGGTCCTGTCCTGAGGTTAATGTTCAGTTTGTTCCCATTCAAAGCCACAAAATTTGCGGGAACTTTCTGCTGATTCAGAAGTTCTGTTTCTGCCATCGGGATGAAGGCTGTGTCAGTACAGTTACCCAGAGCCCGTGCACCCAGCTTGAGGACTGCAGCCTCAGGCCCTGCCAGCACATCCAAGCTCTGGCCCCAACTCACCACAAACCTCAAGCCTTCNGAACTCACCATGGTCTCTACAGGTGCCACCTGGGGATCTTCGAAGAGCCATGTTGGCCTCCACAGTGCAAGGAAGGCAGATTGGCCTGGGGAGAAAGGTGAATGTCACACAGGCCCATCTTCAGGATCCCCTCTGGTACTTCCCAGAGCACTGTCCTCTGTAGGGTGCCCTCCCAACCCAGACTCAGGCACCTGGCATGGGTGGACATTTTCACTTTCTGGGCCAGCTTCAGTAGGGCAATATCATCAGCATAGAACTCTGAGATGCCCTGGTTCCGCTTTGCATGGACATCGAACCCTGGGGCAATTAACGCCTTCTCCACAAGGAATTCTTTGCCGTGATGAGAGGTGGGATCCCCTGGGAACAGTGGTGGATTAGAGGGGACCAGAAGAAACCAACNGTTGAGGAGAGCCAGTGATGACTCTGGCCTTGGGGTAAGGGACCTGCTGCAGCCCCTGACTTACCCACAATGACCCTCCACAGGTGATGATCCTCCATCTGGGTGTCAAGGAAGCAGTGAGCTGCTGTCAGCACCCACTGGTCAGAGATGAGGGACCCCCGGCATGTCTCCTTGCTCTTGGGCTACAGGGAACAGACAGCAGTCAGGGTTTGCTGTGTCTGGCTCTTTTCACCTCTGTGACCCAAGCCCTGCCTCTCCTTCCAGATACCTTAAAGGTGACATGCCAAGGTGTCCTCTCCTGGTTAGAGGCATTGACAGACATGTTCCCCACCCCACAGATGGTATCTGTGAGCTTGGAGACATCTGTGGATGAAGACCAGGTGGAGAAGGAGGTGGGTGATGGGCACAGGTCCAGACTGGCACTCTGAGCCCCCAGCTGACTCCCCACTATGCTCTCTGCTACAAGGGGGACGTAGCTTCACTTACCCAGCATATGCTCAAAGACCTGTTGCACTGCCTGTGCATCCTGCAAGATGAAGGCGTGCCTCTCGCCNTCCTTCTTGGACCCCAGCTCATTCAGTTCTTTCCAGTCCACATCCAGGTTGCCCACCCCAATGGCATAGATGTCTGGTGGGAGAGAGGAAGTCACCAGAGCCTGTGGCTGACAGGTCACCCAAGACATGAGGCAGGTACTTGAACTCACTAAGCCGACAAAGACCTGAATTGGATGGACTCTGCCTCCTTCATCCCTGTCTCACTTCCTCTCCTCCTGCCACTAACACCGGACCCCAACCCTGCACAGCCTCCTAGAAGTTCCTCAAACCCACAGGCACACTCTGCTCAGGCCTCTGCTCCAGCAGCACCTCTGGCTGGGGTATTCTCCCCCAGATGTTCACACAGCTCTTCTTCAGCAAGGTCTTCTAAATCTGCAATGCCCCAGACCCTCCCTCCCATGCCCTCCCCACTTGACTTCACATCATGGCACTGGGTACCTATCACTCGCATGCACAACAATTGCCTTGTCTACTTTCTGTATTGTCTACAGTGTAGAATTGTGTTTCCCAGAAGATCGTGTTCAAGTTCTATTGTGAATGTGACCTGCATTAGAAACAGGTTTTTTTTT
>LZPO01107916.1:361283-372511 GCA_001675575.1 Neotoma lepida
TCCATTTTAACATACATTTTTATTAATTCTCTTTAATATTTTACTTATCTATTCTTCTCTCATACAATTCCAAACATTCAAACATTCCAATCAAAGCCTCCCCTCCCCCCAGGTCCACTCCTCCTCCATTTCCCTTTAGAAAAGGGCAGGCCTCCCAGTGATATCAACCAAACATGGCATATCAAGTTGCAGTAAGACTAGGTACCTCCCCCTCACATTAAGGCTGGACAAGGTGACCCAGTAGAAGTAAAATGATCCCCAAATCAGGCAAAAGCTCCAAGACAGCCCCTGTTCTCACTGTTAGGAGTCTCACAATAGGACCAAGCTACACAACCATAACATATATGCAAAGGGCCTAGGTTAGTTCCATGCAGGCTCCCTGGTGGTGAGCTCAGTCTCTGTGAGCCTCTATGAGCCCAAGTTAGTTAATTCTGTGGGTTTTCTAGTGGTGTCTTTGTCCTCTTTGGCTCCTACAATTCTTCCTCTCTGTCTTCTGGAGGATTCCTGGAGCTCCGCCTAATGTTTGGCTGTGGGTCTCTGCACCTGTTTCCTGCTGAGGTGTTGTAGTATCTTTTATTAAATTCTCCATTTTTATCAGTTAGCTCCTGTAGACTCCTTCACAATCAGAATGTTTCAAGCCTGTTAATGCTGTTCCCAGAACATCCAAAGTAGTAATAGGAGGTGAGCTATTGGAAAGTATTTCAGGGCTGGAGAGACGGCTCAGGAATTAAGAGCATTTGTTGCTCTTCCAGAGGACCCAGGTTCTATTCCCAGCACCCACAAGTGGCTCACAGTCAATAACTTCAATCCCAGATCATCTGAAGCCGCGCCTTCTTACTGGCACTCACATAGTGCAGACCTAACATGCAGGCAAATACACCCATACACATAAAAGTTTTTTAAAAATGTGATTTCTACCACTGAACTACAATCTGTTTAGTCCTTTACAAACAAGGTCTATGTAAAAGAAAAAAAAATATGGACACTAGAGCTGGAGTTGTTGTTCATTGGTGGATTTGCTTAGAATGTGTAAGTTCTGGGTTCAAGCCCCAGAAGACCCTGTGCCCCAAATCCCACAAAAAGCTGAAATTGAGGAAAGCTTACTTACTGGGAACATTGGATAAGAATCAGGATTTGTGTACTGGAGAGATGGCTCAGAGGTTAAAAGTACCAACTGCTCTAACTCAGGAGTTCAATTCCCAGCAATCACATGGTGGCCCACAACCATCTGTAATGAGATCTGGTGCCCTCTTCTGGTGTGAAGGCATACATGCAGGCAGAATACTGTGTACATAATAAGTAAATCTTAAAAAAAAAAAAAAAACATGGGCTGGAGAGATGGCTCAGCGGTTAAGAGCACTGGCTGTTCTTCCAGAGGTCCTGAGTTCAATTCCCAGCAACCACATGGTGGCTCACAACCATCTGTAATGAGATCTGGTGCCCTCTTAAAAAAAATATGATTTGCCTTCAGGCTCCCCTTGTATTTCTCTCCCCCGCCCCCCCCCCACACTACACAATCAGTGTGTGTTGATGTGTATTTTACTCCCTTTGACACAGGTCTTGCTAGGATGTAGCTCCAGCTGGCCTCTAAACCAGAATCCTCCTGTCTCAGCTCTCACCAGGATTCCAGGAGGGCAGTCACCCTGCCCAGCTCTTGGCAACACTTTAAATTTCACTCATCAAGGAATATGCACATCATAGTTTTCTCAAGCTTCCCAATCATTCTCAATAGGAAAGTGGGGTATGAGCAAATCACGCCGTGCACGGGAAGACGCTGCACGAAAATCCTCAGGAGAGGGGCGCGCTCCCTTGCAGGCGCAGCGGCCGAGGCCCACGCGTGCGCAGTAGGAAGCAGCGGCACAGGCGGAAGTGGGAGACAGGAAGCCCCGCCCTCTCTCCGTTTGGCGGTCCCCTCTGCTCTTCCCTACTCCGCTGCCCTGGAGCCCGGATTCGGCCGCGCGCTCTCGGTCCGGCGTTTTTTCCGCGGCTCCCCCTCTGCGCCTGCGTGATCCTGTCCTGCCCCCACGCGCGGGCTCGCGCTCGGGCTCCCGCCCGGCCTCTGGCCCGCAACCCCCGGCCCTTTCCTCCGCGGTCCGGGCCGCAGCGCGTGGCGCCAGCACCATGGTGGGTACCGTGACGTCAAAAGGCAGCGCCGCCGCCCGCCGCCCGCCGCGGGCAGTTCGAACCGTGCCGGTCCCGGTGGCGCTCTGTCGCTTTGGGCTGGCGTTAGGCCCCCGGCTTTTCCTTACATCCCTCGTGCCCGCACCTCGGTTGGAGGAGACTCCTAGGGACAGATGGTTTTTTGGGGCAAACTCCCAGCAGATCCAAGAGCAAGCCCTCGGGCACCGCGGGAGAACGGAAAGCTAGCTGTGCATTTCCCTGCTGGAGAGGAGGAGTTTTTGAGGGTGCGGGTGGGATGAGGGCTGCAGTTCCCTGGAGAACGTGTGCAGATTCCCTGCGGGTGGTCGGTTCTGAGAGGGGGTACAGGGCAGTCACTGTCTGTGGCTCAGTGCACTGCAGAGTATCTGTGACCAGATTGTTGTTGGTCGTGAACTTTGGAGACGTGCTATAGTCGGTGGGGACACAAACACTAGTTTTTCAAAATACTGGCGCGGGGTTCCTCATCCCTGTACTTTTCATGTGACAGTTACCCCCTCTCTCTTTCCCAATAGCTCTTCTACTCCTTTTTCAAATCTCTTGTGGGCAAGGATGTGGTCGTGGAACTCAAGAATGACCTGAGGTGGGTACCTATAGCAGCTAGTTGGTGGAAGGTGGGGGTGCCCAGGGTCCTGAACCCTTCCCCCCCCAAAGTTATTTGAGAGAGTAAGTGGGCCAAACACAGAAGAAATAAATAGCTTGTGCCTTAAGGGTAAAGATTAGTTTAAGATTGCTGGGCATGGTGGCTCACGCCTTTAATTCTAACACTCGGGAGGCAGGGGCAGGCGGATCTCTGTGAGTTAGAGTCCAGCCTGGTCTACAGAATGAGTTCCAGGACAGCCAGGGCTACACAGAGGAACCCTGTCTCGAAAAGAAAGAAGGAAAGAATTTGTTACACAAGTAAATACATATGTGCAGGCAGACTCGCACTATGCTCTTTAAAATGTGCTAAATAAATAATAATGCTAATAAATAAATATGCTTATTGTACTCTTGGAAAAAATATACAAAATGTTTGTAGCTTTGTAAGTAGCCAAAAAATTTAAATAATTTACATATCTAGCATTCACCCCTCAAAATGTAAGGGGTTGGTTACAATTCAATAAGGAGCACTTCCCTAATAAAAGCCATTAACATAGGAATGAGCTGTATTGGTAGAGAAAGCAGTTGGGTATAGTGTACATGGCACAGTGTCCATTAGTTAAAGAAAATGTGAATAGAACACTAACATGGTTCCTTCTGTACTGCATCTGCATCTACTGCCTCCTTGTACAATTTGCTTCTTAATCATTCAGGAAGGAATAAGTAATTTTAGCTACCTTTATGTAGACATGGGGCTCTGGCTCCAGAGCAGTAAATAGCAGTAGCTGTTGGTGGAGCTGGAAAAATGGCTCACTGGTTTAAAAGGAGCCTGCTGCTGTTCAGAGAACTAGAGCTCGGTGCCTAACAAGTGCATGAGGTGGTTCACACGTTTGTTGGGCAGCATACAAGCACCTGTAACTAGCTTCAGGGGATCTGATGCCCTCTGCTGGCCTCAGTAGGTGCCCACATGCACATAGACACATAATAAAATCAATATTTTAAAAAATAGCTGATGCTTCTGGGAGTCAGCAGATCTGGGCTGATATTCCTGTTTATTTGTTCTAAATTTGGGTAACTTACATGACCTCTCTGAATTCCTGGATGACATTAATTACGGTTTACAAGACGGCCATAGCAGGGCAGTGGTGGTACACTGTTCTTAATCCCAGCCCTCAGATCTCTGTGAGTTCGAGGCCAGCCTGGTTTACAGTTAGTTTAGGACAGCCACACAAATCCTGTCATGAAAAAATAAACATAAAAAAGATGACTATAAATGATGGCTCCTGGCTGCAGTTCAGAACTTCAGCAGTGGAGGCAGGGATGATTGCCACAGGTTTGAGATCTGCCTGGGCCAGAGTGAGAACCTGCCTTACAAAGGAAATAAGAGATATTAAGCAGCATACAGGCCTGGCCTGCAACTGTTGAGCAGCAGCTATTGATACACTGGTGGAAGGGCAGACTTGGGTCTGAAATGATGAACTATTCTGAGAGGCTTTACCTTTTCCAGTTCGGATTCCACAGGAGCCGTCTGTTGGCTCTCCCTTCTCTGCTTCGAGGCCTTGACTTCCTCCCCCCCATTCTTGTTTTAGCTCTGATGTTCCCTCCATGCTGCTTTCAGTGTAAACTAATTTGGTCCTTTCCTCTTTGCCCTTGACAGCATCTGTGGAACCCTCCACTCTGTGGACCAGGTGAGATACAGTAAAGGTTCACAGTCTGTACTTGGGGAACAGATGGGAGAAAAGGGGGGTTCTTGCCTCCTGTCTGTAGGGTTAATGATGGTGTCCCTCTCTCTTAGTACCTCAATATCAAACTCACCGACATCAGTGTCACAGACCCTGAGAAATACCCTCACATGGTGAGTTGGGGCTAGGGAGAAGGGGGACCCTTTAAAGCAACAGGCCCCTGGGTGGCTAAGAGGACACATTCTTAATGGAGGTGCTTCCACATCTGTCTGTTTCCAGTTGTCAGTCAAGAACTGCTTCATCAGGGGCTCAGTGGTCCGCTATGTGCAGCTGCCAGCAGACGAGGTGGACACACAGCTGCTGCAGGACGCAGCAAGGAAGGAAGCCCTTCAGCAGAAACAGTGATGCACCTCTTCCTCTCCCCCCCCTTCCCCATTGGTGACCCATAACTTGATGTCCCACTGAGGACAAGGACACGCCTGCCCAGTGCTTCAGGTGTGTTTTGTTTTGTTAATGATTTTTTTTTTCTTTTTAAGTGAATGGATGAAAGGGATAATAGTCGGGAACAACTATCCTCTGTTGAGAAGGGAGGGTAAGAAAGCGGGGGACTGGAAACGGTTCCTGGTCCCTACCTTACTCTCCCTTTCCCTGGAGATGGTGGGAGCTTCCTAGGCCTTCCCAGGGCAACATGTGAATGGAAAGAATCTGTCCCGCATCGGGAATAAAATTTATGATCAAACTGAGTTCTGGTTTTGTGGTCTGTGTTTTGGGCAGGGAGGTGGGAAAAGCTGTTTCATCTACACTCCAGTATCTACATCCCTCCCCCATCTCCGGAAATCCAACCCAACTGACCAGCATTATGTACTTCTGCCCTAAAGCTTGTAAACCTTGGGCAGTCAGACGACTCATCGGGTAAAAGGCGCCAGCCGCCAACTGTGACTTGAGTTGATCCCTGGGACCCACTTGGTGGAAACAGAACTGATGTGTGATTTCCACATGCGCTCAAGTGCACACAATAAAAAATTATGTAATAAAAAAATAAAGCAGTGGCGGCCCAACAGNACTGCGGACTTATTCTCCTAGTCTTTTGCCTTTCCATTGCCCTGCCCTTCCTTTCACGTGAAAGAACTCTCGGGGCTTTGAGCAGTTTTTCTCTATGGTGCTGGGGTTAGATCCCAGGATCTCCCGCGGGCTGGCGCTGGCGGAGCACTCGGGTACTAGACAGCCTGCGACACTGCCGGATTCCTCCAACACAGCCGATCAGTACACTTCCTGAGAGCAGAAGATATGCACAAACAAGTGATGCACACTGCACGGTTCGTTACTAAACTTTCCCCACCGCACCAGTTCCCACAGCCACAGAACGCACTTCTAAGGGCAGCCCGGACTCCCCAGGTCTCCTCCTGCAGGAGGCGGGTGCCTGGGATCAGCCCGGCACGCCTGCCTGATCCGAGGACCCCGGGGTGCCCGTGGCGGCGCCTGACCGATCGGAGGACCGCGGGGTGCCCGTGGCGGCGCCTGACCCATTACAGGCTCGTCCCCGCGGTTGCACTCCCCTGCCACGCGCGCGCCCCTTGTCCTTCGAGCTTTCCGGCCGCGGGGGCTGCACACGGGCCCGGGACGGAGACCCGGACTCTCGGGACCGCGCACGCACAGGCGGGGCCAGGCTGCCCCGCGAGGACCCGGGCCCGGAAACGCGCGCTGTCACAAAGGGGGACACGTGGGTGCCGCCTGCCCCGCCGTGCTCTCCTCCAGCGGGCGAGCCGCCTCCGCCACCTGCCGCCTCCACCCTGGCCGGCCTGTGCGGCCGCGGCCGTGGCCGGCTGAGCAGAACCGCCGGCCCCGTGTGACCGTCACCTTCAGTACGTACAGCGGCGCGAACCCGCCCCTGACAACCCCNGGCTGGCGATCGGGTCCCGCCTCCGCCTCCTCCAGGCGCTGCTCGCGGCCACCCAGCCAGGCCTGAGGCCTGGNCCGGCGCCTGCGTGCCTCGCAGCACGTGGGTAAGGTCCCCTCCACAGCCTGCCCGGTCTCTTCCTTCCCCAGGACGCTCCACCGCATCCGGACCCCTGCGCAGCCATGTCCATCCTCTACGTCTCCCCTCACCCCGACGCCTTCCCCAGCCTGCGAGCCCTCATCGCCGCCCGCTACGGGGAAGCGGGTGACGGTCCCGGGTGGGGAGGCCCGCACCCTCGCATCTGCGTGCAGCCTCCCCCGAGCAGCCGGACTCCTTTCCCCCCGCCTCGTCTGCCCGCCCTGGAGCAGGGGCCCGGCGGCCTGTGGGTGTGGGGGGCCCCGGCTGTAGCCCAGCTGCTGTGGCCAGCAGGCTTGGGGGGACCCGGGGGCAGCAGGGCAGCTGTCCTCGTCCAACAGTGGGTCAGTTATGCCGACACGGAGCTCATACCGGCTGCCTGCGGGGCGACGCTGCCCGCTCTGGGACTTCGAAGTCCTGGTCAGGATCCCCAGGTGAGAGGGAAGAGGAAGGAGGGAGGGAGGAAGTCCGAGGAAACAAGGATTGGAAAGGATCCCAAGGAAGGAAGTAGGTTGCCAGGTGTGGAAATAATGTTAGAATCCCTGTTTCCCACCTGGTGTAGTAACTTTGGGAATGCTTTGAGTTCTTCAGGCTGCTAAATGTCTGAGGATGCAAGGTGATGTAATCCCTTCCTCAGAGGTGTGACAGATGAGTGCCTGGCAGCGTGTTGCACTTTTGGTTTTGAAGGGTATGTGTTTAAACAAAGCCTCCCTCTGCAACCCTGGCTGAATGGCTTGGAACGCACTGGTGTGCCAGGCATTTTAAAGTTTCTGAGGTCCTTTGGGTTTCTGTTGCCGTAACAAAACATGACCACCAGCAACTTGGGAAGGAAAGATTTATTTCAGTTTACAGCCTCAGGTTACACGCCATCACGGAGGAAGTCAGGCCAGGAACTGCAGGCAGAAACTGAAGCTGAGGCCATGGAGGGACACTACTTATTGGCTCTCTACACAGCTTGTTTAGTCTGCTTTCTTACACCATCCAGGACTCTTTTCCCAGGGTGGCGTCACCCACCGTGGACTGGCCCTGCTCCTGAATAATCGTTAATTAAGAAAATGCCCNCACAGGCTTGCCTACAGGCCAGTCTGGTGGGGACGTTTTCTCAATTGAGGGTCCCTCTTCCCAATGACACTAGGCTGTGTGAGGTTGACAGACACTAAGCAGACACTAGCCAGTATACTGAGTGAAAGTTTGAAGTCTGACAGGGATGAGCGATGGGAACAGTTGTTGTTTTGAGCTGTGGGAAGACTGAGGGAGAAATGACAGTTGCTGGGAGGAGATAAGAGAGAAGTGAAATAGGAGGAGGGGAAGGGAGAGGAGAGATACCCACTAGGCTGTTTGTGTGAGCCCTTCCAGGGTAGACTTGTGCAGTAACTGAAAGGTCCACCCCTGCAGGGTAGGGAGTGCGTGGTGGATACCCAATGAATAGCGTAGACCCTGACCTGCTTCTTCATGCCTGATGGGTTAATATCGAGCCCTGTCCTGCAGGCTGGTGCTTTATATGTTCACTCATTTATTGTTGTCTCAGTAGAATGTATTATTGATGCCCCAGACCTGGCAATGACCTTGCTGCTTCATACAGTCCTTTAACTTCAGTGCCTGATATGTTTCATTGCACACACACACACACACACACACACACACACAAATACTTGTCTGCATTCGATTTTTATTTTATGTATAGGAGTGTTTTGTCTGCATGGATGTATGTATACATACGTGCCTAGTGCCCAAGGAGGCTAGGGGTATAACCAGGTCACTTATGAGCCGCCACACGGGTGACAGGAACCTAACTTGGGGCCTCTGTAAGAGCAGCCAATGTTCCTAACTGCTGATCCACATCATCCATCTCCCCAGTCCTATTATATATATAATACATACATATTATAGGGGTGGAGATCAAACCTAGGGCCTCCTACATGCTAAACATTCTCCCTCTGACCTACACTCCCAGTCAGACATAGTTTTGTTGTTTCTTTGAGACAGGGTCTTAACTTTGTAGCTTTAATTGGCATGGAACTAGTTGTGTAGTCTAGGCTGGTTTTAAACTCAGAGAGAGAGATCCCCCTGCCTTTGCCCTCTGAGAACTAGGATTAAAGGCAAGCAGCACCACACCTAACAGTTGTATTTTGATAATGACCATTTGGATGAGGAAGGAATTAGCCTGAGAGCTACTGATCACGGGGGTAGGGAGACCAAATGGTAATGGATAGAACAGTGGCTCTCAACCTTTGGGNGTCAGACACCCCTTTCACAGGAGCCGCCTAAGACCGTTGGAAAACACTGATATTTACATTACGATTCAAAACAGTAAAAAAATTACAGTTATGAAGTAGCACCGGGAATAATTTTCTGGTTGAGGGTCACCACAACATGAGGAATTTTGTGTTAGAGGGTCGCAGCATTAGGAGGGTTTAGAACTACTTGTCATATCCTTTTCCTGTCCTGTTAGGCTGCCCTTGGGGCCCTGGGCAAGGCCTTGAGTCCCCTGGAGGACTGGCTTCGGCTACACACCTACCTGGCTGGGGATGCACCCACTCTGGCAGATNTGGCTGCTGTGACAGCCTTGCTGCTGCCCTTCCGATATGTGAGTCGCTGTGGCTTGGGGAGGGACAGGTGCNCGTCTGTCCATTAGACTTCATTCAGGTGACTAAGAGACTTGTTTTGTTGTTTCCCTCTCAGGTCCTGGACCCTGCTGTCCGCCGGATCTGGGGTAATGTGACTCGCTGGTTTAACACTTGTGTCCGGCAACCAGAATTCCGGGCCGTGCTAGGAGAAGTGGTCCTGTACTCGGGGGCCAGGTCTGTCACTCAACAGCCAGGTGAGGAGGATGGGAGATGGTAGAGGGACAGTGGCCCCTCTGGGGCCTTCCATGTAACATGCTTGTTCTTTTATCTTAGAAATGCTTGGGCCATGAGGGTGGGGAGCCTGTGGGAGGGGGAGATGGGAGATAATCAGGCTTGAGCCCTAGGCAATAGAAGTAGCCCCTTAGGTTTAGCCCTGTTCACAGAGGGTCCCCAGCAGCCTTGAGTCCGAATTTCTGTGCCTCTCTCCAGGCCTTGAGGTCTCTGCACCCCCAAAAACAGCTGCTCAGCTCAAGAAAGAAGCAAAGAAGCGGGAAAAGCTAGAGAAATTCCAGCAGAAGCAGAAGATCCAGCAGCAGCAGCCCCCGCCTGGGGAGGTAGGAGGCAAAGGACAGGGCNNGGAGNGAGGTGGAAGCCCTGCTGAGCAGCTGATGTTTGGGCCTGCGTTTTCTTCCTTCTGAACAGAAGAAACCAAAACCAGAGAAGAAGGAGAAACGGGATCTTGGGGTCATTACCTACGACCTCCCTACCAGACCCGGAGAGAAGAAAGGTACTGGCGAGAGAGGGGACCCCCACCGCTTCTTTCCATGTTCCGTTTGCTTTGTCCTGGCCTCTGGCCTGCTTAGTGAGGCTAGTGGAACAGCCTCATGCCTGTCCTCTGGCCTGTTCTTTCTTTTCTAACTTGAGCCTCTCCAGCTTCACTAAGCCCTCTCTCTTCTCCTTTCTCCCAGATGTAAGTGGCACCATGCCTGACTCCTACAGCCCTCAGTATGTGGAGGCTGCCTGGTACGCTTGGTGGGAGCAGCAGGGATTCTTCAAGCCAGAGTATGGGGTGAGTGAGTACTGCTGCCCAGGCCCACAGGTGGCTGGAGGTGGAGAAGGGCAGGACATTAGGACCCATTGCCTGAGAAGGGGCTGCGTGAGGATGCCATGTGCTTTAGCCTATGCCCCTCCTTCTCCGCCACCAGCGTCCTAGCGTGTCAGCACCAAATCCCCGAGGTGTCTTCATGATGTGCATCCCACCCCCCAACGTGACAGGCTCCCTGCACCTGGGCCACGCGCTCACCAACGCCATCCAGGACTCCCTGACTCGATGGTGAGCTCCTGTCTGCACCTCTACCTGGTGCCTTCTGCCCTGCTTGGTTCCTTTCTCTCCACTGACTAGGCTGACTCTGCCATGTTAGCATTGTTTGGCCCCTCAGATGGGGCTTTGCATCTCTCTTCTGGCTCCCCTTTGAGCGTTCAGCAGTCTCTCTTAGTCAGGCGGATCCCTCTCTGCACCTGACTTGCACAGGTTCCTTCTCTCCCTTCTGTCTCCTGAGAAGAACATTATTATTACCACTGTCAGTGCTAGGGCCGGGCCTTGTATGTGCTGAGCATGTAGTCTACTATAGAACTGCACCATTGGTCTGCAGCGGCATTCCTTTGGATTTTACAAGAGGCACGAGCAGAGTTCGTTGAAACATACATCTTGATGGATCTTTCCACCCAGACCCCCCTCCCTCCCAGAATGGAGCCCTTGCTTGTTGTCAGATCTTTCCTAGCTGTCTACTTGTATATACACGTAGCTGTAAAAATTTAATGTTCTTCCAGGACACACTAGTTCCTCAGATGTAGAGAGGAAAATAGTTTTTGTTTTGTTTTTGTTTGTTTTTGGTGTTTTCAAGACAAGGTCTCGATATGTAGGTTTAGCTCTGGCTGTCCTGGAACTTCATCTATAGACCAGGCTGGCCTTGAACTCACAGAGATCCATCTTCCTTGGCCTCCTGAGTGCTAGAAGGGGAGATAGCTGTTATTCTAGATGGNTTTTTNTTTTTCTTTTTAAAATTTTATTTAAATTGTATGTATGCATCTGTGTGGGTCTGTACAAGACTCAGATGCTGATACAGGCCATGGGGTGTCAGGTGCCCTGGAGCAGGAGTTAGGGGTGTTTGTGAGCCGCCTGATGTGGTGCTGGGAACTGAACTCTGG
>LZPO01107916.1:388721-401357 GCA_001675575.1 Neotoma lepida
TCGAGGGTTCAGGGTCGAGTACGGCGAGAGGTCTTGTCTCCTTTGCGTTTTGAACCATATGAAGCCATCGCCCTGGCGTCGGGGGGAGAGGTGATCTTCACCAAAGACCAGCACATTCAGGATGTGGCAGCCATTGTTGGAGAGAGCATGGCTGGTGGGCTGGTGAGTGAGTAGAGGCCAGAGGGGGCCATGTCCTTAGCTCAGATCTGAGGTCTGAGATGCTGCATGCCTCTTCCCGAAGGAGACGGGGTTCTGACAGAAGGTCAGGGAGGAAAGTCACACACACACCCCGAGATCCATGGCTTCACCTCACCTTTCATGTCAATAATTGCCCTCCTGCCCTCCACCTTGGTCTCCAGGACTGAGACAAGAAAATTTCATTTTTTAGTTTTGTTTTTGAGACAAGGTCTCACTATATAGTCCTGGCTGGCCTGACCTGGGACTCACTGTGTAGACCAGTTTGGCCTTGAATTTGAACTCAGAGATCTGCCTGCCTCTGCCTTCTGAGTGCTGGGATTAAAACATGAGCCACCATAGCCAGCCACTCATCATCTTTGAAGGNGGAATGACGGCCGCACTCTGAATCCCTTACTTCTAATTGTGTCACCAAGCACAGTGGTGTTGTCCCTGGTCCAGGGCCTGCTGATGACCCCTTTCCCTGTGTGGGCCACCTCTTTCCATCTCCCTCCTCTTTGTCTTTGTTCCCTCCTCAGCCCATGCTTTCCTGTCTTCTCCACTTGGGTTCTGCTCATATCTCCAGGTGACTCTTCCCCTGGAGCCTCCTGTCTTCATCCCCGGGGAGACTTGTGTGTTTGCTGTGGACAGGCTGCTCCGGCAGGTCACAATCCGGATGCATGGGGACATCAGTAGCTTCTGGATCAAGAGCCCTGCAGGTGCCATAATGTGGGCTCAAGGCAGACAGAGAAATCAAGAGTGGAGAACAAGGGGACCACAGAGAGAGAAGAATCGCTTCGTGTGACAGTCTCTTGTCCCCATCCCAGGAGTGTCCCAGGGCCCAGAGGAAGGCATAGGTCCCCTGGGCCACACTCGTCGCTTTGGACAGTTCTGGANNGTGACCATGACTGACCCCCCTCAGACAGGGTCTTGGGAGATCCAGATAGCNGCTGAGGGGACTCCCCGGGTGAGAGTNCAAGGTAAGGAGAGAAGGTTCCTGGGGAGGGGTGTGGTGAACATGGTGACCTCGGTCCTCTCAGAGTGTCTGACTGCCTCCCTTCCCAGCCCAGACTTCCCTGGACTTCCTCTTTCACTTCGGGATCCCTGTGGAGGATGGACCCCACCCTGGCCTTCAGCCCCTGACTCAGCCAGTTGCAGGTAGTACAGACTACTCCCTGACCTGTGCTCCTCACGTGGATGTGTGTAAATGAATGCATATGTGCATGTGTCTTGTTTGATGAGTANAGGACACTAATGGGAGATTCCAGCTCAGTGGACTTCGCATGACACACTCACATGACCCCGTCCAGTTCGAGACAAGACTGTTCATTCCTTTTCCCTGCACCTCCTCGAATCTCATGTCGACTGTCCTTCCCTCCCACCTCAGGTCTCCAGACCCAGCTGCTGGTAGAAGTGACAGGGCTAGTCTCTAGACAGAACCCTGAGGATGGCCCGCCACATTTTTCCCATGTTGTCCTTCGAAGGGTCCCAGAGGGCACTCATCTGGGCCAGGTGCCCTTGGAGCCTGTGGGATCCCCTGAGCGAGGCCTGCTTGCTGCCTCACTGCCACCCACACTGCTGTCTGTCTCTGCACCCTTCTCCCTGGAGCTGGTTGGCCAGGATGGAGGGGGACAGGGCCTGCGCAGGACTGCCCCCCAGCCTTGCACTGTGGCACCTGTGCTTCTGGAGGTGAGGNGAAGTGTGGGCAGGGCTGGGGAGACTAGAACCAGATGTTCTAACCTGCCCTTCCCTGCAGCTCAGTGGCCCGCCAGGTTTCTTGGCCCCAGGCAACAAGGCCCCTCTCAGCCTGCACATCGCCACCTTCTCTGGCCCCCAGGATCTTGATCTTAGGACATCTGTCAACCCTAGCTTCTCCCTCACCTCCAACCTCTCCAGGTGAGTTTCCTGTCTGCCGGTGAGTTACCTTTGCTTGGGTTCTAGTTCNACCCTTCAGTTCTACAGGGACTGGGGCTCAGGACTCATCCCAAGCCCCAACCTCTTGGCCCTTGGTCTTCAACCCTGTCCTGTGCTTGGCTCCACCCCTTGGCTGCAGCATACCCAGAGTCTTCTGTCCACTCTGCAGGGCTCACCTGGGNTGGAATGAGTCTGCCTGGGGATGTCTGTGGTTGGAGGTCCCAGATTCAGCGGCTCCTGACAGTGTGGTGACGGTGACTGTAACTGCAGTGGGTCAAGGAGCCAACCCAGTGCCCCCGACCCATGCCTTCCTCCAGCTCCTGGTGCTGGCGCAGTCCTCACAGGTAAGGGGCCTCCACTTTCCCTCTTTCCTGTCAAAGCTTGGCATGCTTTCATTTCTCCTCCTTCTCTGCAGGATGAGCTGGAGACCCCTGCCCACCCTGCTGACCGTGTGCTCCCTCCAGCCACCCCTACCTTGCTTCCTTCCACTTTGGTGACTCAGGACAGAGCTGGCGGAGGGATGGTCGGCAAAGCCTGGTGGGGAACAGTTGGAGGGGTGCTGTTCCTGCTAGGTTGCTCTTCCTGGTAACTCGGCAGCCCCACAGGGACAGGACTCTTTTCAGCACCATTGTCAGTCTGCCCTATGGGTGGGATGGTCACATGGCTTCGGGGCCCTGCCCCTCCTAACTGGGGGGATTTTTCTTCTATCATACTTGTCCCTTCTTCCCTACCCCTGGAGGTAGGTCCAGGTTTCTCTGTGCAATAGTCCTGGCTGTCCTGGAACTTGCTCTGTAGACCAGGCTGGCCTGGAACTCAGAAATCTGCCCGACTCTGCCTTCTGAGTGCCGGGATTAAAGGCGTGGGCCACCACTGCCCAGCTCCCTTATCTTTCTTAAACGAGTAGACTGGCATGGTGTTCCATTCCTGTAGTCCCTGTAACAGGGAAGCTGAGGCAGGAGGGCTGCTGCTCTGAGTTCAAGGCCAGCCTGAGCTATGAGACCCTGTCTCAAAAACAGCCTCAACCAAACAAACCCTAGAGACTGGGATGGAGGGTGATAGATTTCCCATGAGGTACTTTTCCTAACCTGACTAGGAGCCAAACACAAAGCTTTTTTTTTTTTTTTTTTTTTTAAAGAAAGTTGCTGTTTATTCCAGAAGGAGGGCAGGGCAGGGCAGCAGCAAGTGCAGTTTTCACTTTAAATTCCAGGGCAGCTTCTTTAGCTTAGTTTTACTTTAAGCTGAAAGAGGGTTTCAGGGATCATGCCTTCTCCCCAGAGACATTGAAGAAAGGGAGAGTGAGGATAAGGGACATCAAGATTCGGTGGACGCTTTTAGGAGTTTCCGGTACACTTTATACCAAGGTGCCTAAATTTCATTGACCCACAGCCCGGAGCCACTAGCTGCTGGGTCAGGATGAAATAAGGTGTGTGGGGACTTGTGGGGGGCATTCTAAATCCAACTCCGCTCCTAATCAGCAGTGTTGGGAGGGGAGGGCTCACACACGGGTAGGGCCCCTCTGCCCCTGGGGGCAGCCTGGATGAGTCACCTCTTCCTCGGACTGGATGACTTCTTTATGCTGCTTTGACAACTCCTAGAAGAGAGAGAACCAGACTGGCACCTGCTTCCCACCCTGTGGGGCCAGCGTCTGTCACACCCTTCAGTTTGCCCATTGCTACTGCAAGTTCTCCTCCCTTGGCATTTCCTCCTGGCCCTGGGCCATACAGGAACCAGCCTTGTGAGTGGANATGGGGGGAGGCTAAATCAGTGCGACTCCAACNCCCCCACCTCCCTACAGTCTATACATTAAAAACGATAAGCTCACCTTCTGAACCAGACNGCGCAAACAAGNGTTCACCTTTTGAATCTGGGTTAGCTGTGGGGAGTCAGCCTCTGAGTCTAAGCTCATTAGGAAATCCTGGATGGGTTGGAGGGTGACATTGCGCTGGGAACAGATCCACCNGCCATTCTTCACACAGGCTGNTTCTCAGCCAGATTCCCTCGACCCAGAACCCTTCCAGACAGCTGGGAAACCCAGTCCTCCCCACCTCCATCTCCTTTAACATTGCAGTTCCCTTAACTGCATGGTACCACCCCCACTCCCACCCACCCTCACTCTTGTCCCTTATGGGTCCTCCCTGTCCATTCCTGCCCTGTGAGAGCTGCCCAGGCCACTCCCCACTCTCTGTGGAGTGATCAAATGCAGAGTCCCTCTGAATGGAATGCAGACAGCTCCTCCAGCCCAACAATGAACACGGGGGCATCCTGTCATTCCAATGCTGCTCCACTTCATGATCCCTGCCCATTAACCCTGCCCTCTCCAGAGCAGACTCCACTAGGTCCACGTGCTCCCTGCTTCTCCCTCCTCCAGCCCGTGCACAGGAGGCTGCTCCCTACCTCACCAAGGGCCCCCAGATGCAGCTGTCGTGTCTGTGCCTCTCGCAGGTGGTCTGCAAACCAGGCTTGGCCATGCTCCAGCAGCTCCAGGCCCTGCCACAGAGCGTCCTGTTTCCTCTCCAGAGCCTGCATCATCTGCAGCTGCTTAGACAAACACAGGCCAGAACTCTCACTCCCAGCAGAATCCTAGCTATGGCCATCACTCCTAAAGGGCTCACTACCTGGTCATTAAGTGTGAGCTCAGACTGGCCACTGAGGACTTGGATGGCAAGGGGACACAGGGAAAGCTTGTGGGTTCTCAGAGTTGAGTGGAAATATATCAAGGGCTGATCAGGGGAGGGGATGTCCCAAGACCTCGTTGGTCTAGTACTCACCCAGAGGAAGAAGCTCTGGGCTCCTGGGTCTTGGCGGCTTGTCTCCAGTGGTAGCAGCAGAACAGTGTAGGGCGCTTGCACCAGGGGTGGCCCACCAGGACCTGGGCTCCCCATGGCTCTGAAGTGGGAAGGGTGGAGCCAGGGCTGGTTCCTCCCCAAGCCCTGCCTTCTACCCATCCTGCCTTGTCTTTCAGCCTCTGAGGCCAGGATTAAGGCAAGCAATGCCTCCCTTGAACTGTGTCTGTTTTGTAGAGCCTCTCTGAAGCGGCTTGTCCTCATTGAGTCCCAAGGGCAGAATCTGAGTTTATTTAAATTTTTTTTATGAGACAAGGTCTTCCTATGTAGCCTAGCTGGCCTTGGAACTCACCATNTAGACCAGACTGGCCTCAAACTCAGAGGTCTGCCTGTTTCTGCCTTCCCAGTACTGGGATTAAAGACGTGCAGCACCATACCTGACTGAATTTATTTATATATTTATTAGTGTATGTGTATGTGTGTGTGTCTCTATGAGTTTATGTGCATCACATGTGTCCCAGAGCGCATGGAGACCAGAAGGGTGTTGGATCCCTTGGAAGTGGAGTCACAGATGGATGTGAGCCACCATGTGGTACTTCTGCAAGAGCAGCCAGTGCTCCTAACCAATGAGCATCCCCCAGCTCAGAGTCAACAGGACTGCTCCCTGTCCAGTTCTCCCCTGTTGTCCNATTGGATGACCTCTGGAAAGATTTTGATCCAAAATAAACTTTATTCCTAATANGAAACAAAATGTGCAGACTAAGAACTCTGCATCCAAAGAAGAAAAGGAANCGGTGNGGTAGGTCTCCGTGATCAGGTAGCTGAGAGCGTGGAGAAAGAACTCTCAAAGGATGGTGGTGGCAGCTGGCAGCACTTCCTGACTCATGAANGTGCCCAGGTCCAGGGTGGGGTCTTCCAAGTCCAGTTTCAGAAACTTAGCCACCAGTGCCTGGCAACTGCAGGGGAGAAAGAACCATTCGATTTCCGGGTCTGCGCACAGGAAGCCCTTGAAGAGCTAAGGGTTTCAGAAAGCAGCCGTGGATACTGTGTTNGTTTTGTCATTTTCTGACAAGGTCTTGCTATGTAGGCCAGGCTGGCCTTGAACATTGGGATTACAGGCATGTGCCACCACACCTGGCCTGGTGAGGGGAAGGGCACAGGGCTGCAGGAAGGCTGTCTGGGGCCCCGTGAAAGGGAGATAGATATAGGGGGAGGAGGCCACACTTACTTTTCCATTTGGTTCCTCCTTAAAAGCTCATTCACCGGTTTGATGGGTTTCCCACTGCGGATCAAGTCTGAGACCTAGCACAAGGAGGAAGGTGGGAGAGCTGGTNGGGNGCATTAGGGAAGAGGGGAAATCCTGTGGGCCTAGAAGTCCAGTCTTCAAGGGGAGCAGGTATAAGGGTGCATAGATGGCTCAGTGGTTAAGAACATTGGCTGCTCTCACAGAAGACCTGGGTTCAATTTCTAGCAACCACACGGCAGCTCACAACCATCTGTACCTCCACTTTCCTGAGATCTGATGCCCTCCACAGGCACCAGGCACACACATGGTGCACGGACATAAATGCAGGGGAAACACTCATATGACCAAAATACATAAATCTTTAAAAAACAAACAAACAAAAAAAACCACTTGAAGAGGAGCAGGTGTACTAGAGGGGANCCCCGAGGTGAAGGTGGCTGCACACAGGCCTTCATCACCTCTTTGCCACGAGCAATGAGCTGGTCAGGAAGCCCAGCCTGGGCAGCTGTGTAGGAGGCATGGCTGGCACTGGCAACACCTTGGCAAAGCTGATAGAAGAAGACAAGGTCGTCTCCATCCTCACAGGTCTCCATGGTCTTAAAAGAACAAATAGTGACAGTGTGGGACTCACCTGGGACTGGGAAGAGAGAAAGGCCATGGGCTAGAAGGACTTCCTCACCAAATACTGCACCAGGGGTCCTTGTGGCAGCAGCTGCAGCTGAACAAGGCTCAGGAAGTTGGTGGCCACAAAGATGTGGGGGCAGCTGGGTCCCAGGGCTAGCCAGTGTCGAAGCACAGCAGCCAGAAGTGCCAGCCCATCCACCTGCCAGAGGGCAGAGGTGAGGGGACAGAGCCAGGGCATCTGTGCCCTTCTGTACCTGCCCTGCCCCCACCCCCGTCTCTGCCCACCCATCCCCATTCCTTCCCTGAGCTCAGTCTCCTGCTCCTGTCCTTCATCCTCTATTCCCCTCATCATTTTCCTCCTCACCGTGTTGGTTCCCTTCCCAAATTCGTCAATAAGGACCAGCGATTGCTCTGTGGCATTATTCACTGCTTTCGCCACCTGCTGGGCATGAGGTGAACAAGAGAGTTTCCTTAGCGTTCAGGGCTTCGATGTGTCACCACGAATAAACTCCTTACACGTGTCTACCTCCTAAGGCTTTTTAATAGCGACACTCCTATTTGCTCAGCCTTCACCTGTCAGCAGGGAGGGAGTCACACAAAGNAGTCTCAGGAAATGTTTACNGTGTTGCTTCCTCCAGACTCTGACCTGGGTGCTCCCTGGCCCCAAGTACAGACGGCAGGCAGCTGAGGGAATGTGTTCCCAAGGGCAGGGGCACAGTTCTTACTTGATTATCCCCTCCCCTCCCCCACCTCCTTTTGCTCCCTTTAACCTGGTTGAGGTCAATCATGAAGGTGGAGAGACCGAGGGAGACGGATTCGCAGCTATGAATTCGGGTGAAGATGGCATCAATGACCCCAATTTCAGCTTCCTCTGCTGGCACAAAGCTGCCTACCAGGGCCATGAAGGTGATCAAGCCTACCTGGGCACGGGAGGAGACAGGATGTGGGCCTGGTGCTTTGGGCAAGGTAAAAATGAGTCTCAGCTAAACACATGAATGACAGATTAAAGAAAGGACACAGTGTAACAGAAGAACAGAGACAGAACACTGTCCCCTGTGTCCTGACTTCANAATTAACTCTAGAAAGTCAGGGTTGTGGGTAAAGGCATGCTAGGGAATAGCATGTGACCTTTTCAGAGGTTGGTCAAGGGACTTGTGGCCATGAAAAGGTCTATCCTAAAGAACGGGCTCTCTAGTTCTCAGAGAACAAGGACACGTGCTGTAGGGAGCAGAGGATTTGTCCTGGCTGGCAGAAGAAACNGAGGAGATGCCAGAGACCTAGATTGTACGGCTCCTCACCTGTTTGAGATAGATGCTTTTCCCTGAGGAGTTGGGTCCAGTGATGACTTTGACCCTCCCTTGGTCCCCACCACAGTCTGTGGAGTTGGGCACGAAGGTTCGTGCACACAGTTCCATCAGAGGATGCCTGTGTGGGTGAAGAGGAGGATGCCTGCACGGTCTGGACCCAGGTGCATGAACCCCCACACCAGAAGATGGAGCCTGTGGGCACCTGTGTCTCTGTCCCATGCCGTTCTCACCTGCCATTCTTGATTCGTACTCCATGGATTCGGGGAGAGTAACGGGGTCTTGAATAACCATAGTCTCGGGCAGCACTGGCAAGAGCCAGCAGGACATCGAGGCGGGAGGCAAGGTCCAATACCCGAGTCAAGACAGAAGCCCGTGCCAGCACCTGACACTGCAGCTGATACATCAGCAGGGTCTCTTGGTCTGGGAAGGGAGCTAGGGTCAGTTTCCAGGAAAGTGAAGGAGAGAAAGAGATCCCTGGAAAGATTCGGAAACAGGCTACAGATGCAGTGTGAGACTCTCACAGCCACTCAGAAGGGAAGAGGCAGGGTGAGCGCTCAGGCTGAGGAGACTGCTAGAGCTGCCTGCTCCCTCCCGTGTGGGCTCCTCACCCCGGATCTCGCAGTGCAGGTCTCCCAGCAGTGCATCCAGCTCCTTGGTTCGAGTGCTACGATAGTGCAGCTTGTCCTCTGAGAGAAACTGGGTGCAAGCATTCCAAGCTCCGGACTTTTGTCTCTTGTTTTTGTTTTGGGACACGATTTCGCTATGTAGCCCTGGCTGGTCTGGAGCTCACAGAGATCCCCCTGCCTCTGCCTCCCAAGGGATTACAGTTGTGCNCCACCATGCCCCGTGGCTTTTCATCTCTGTTTCCCTCTCCTCCCCGCCTCCGTGCCCCACCCTAACCTCTCTGTCTCAGCTAAAGCTCTGATTAAGCTAGACATGACCCCACATTTTGGTCAGTGCTGATGGTNAGATCTTCTTCCAGTTCTTATCACTTCCGTATTACATTCCCCTCACCCTCAGCACCAGGAGGTCAAGAGATTTACCATGAAATCTAGTCCCTCGATCTCAAAGTCGCTGGCCTCCACCATAAAAGGCAAGCGGGGAATGGAAAGNAGGAAGCCAATCTGGGGAGAGAGGAGAGACAGAGTGGGCAGTAACCTGCTGGACACCCTCTCTTCCTAGAGGAAGCCCAGACACCACTGGGATCCTCCATCCCTGTCAGAGCTNGAATCACTGAAAGTATTCATGTCCCAGATTGCTGATCTGGCCAGCTGGCTGGGTGTCACTCTCAGTCACCACTCCATGTGACATATATGAACAGCTGTGGTCTCNGCCAACCTTCAAAGGCATCATGTATTTCACCACAGCCCCCTAGAGGGCCCGCCCTCTACCCTGCTCACCAGAGGGATGTAGATGACACTACATGAAGGAATACGAGTGTCCAGATTCTCCAGCTCCTTCTGCGCAACTTCAGTGAGGAAACTTGGAAGGCCCATCAGCCTTCGTTTTTCTAGGTGTGTAGAAAATCACATGCATATAAAAGATAAGGTTCAGGAGGATTAGGGGTTCAAGGTCAACCCCGGCCACATGAAACTCTATTTAAAAAAACAAAAACTCCTGATTGGCTGGGCATGGTGATGCATGCCTGTAATCCAAGCACTCCAGGGTGGAAGCAGGAGGATCAGGACTTTGAGGCTATCCTTAGCTACATATTGAGTTGAGGCTAGCCTATGCTACAGGAGACTCTGTCTCAAAAACAACAGCAAAGAAAGATCTTCGCTCTGGTTGGAAAGTTGATTCCCNGTTATGGTGTCTGGTGCCAAGAATGGATGCACCAGGGCCCACCCCGTGCCCGGCACTCACTCGCATCTATCTCAGGATCTACGCTGGGGAGGACTGTGAAGCGGTTTTCAGCAAGACTTTCCTCAAAGTCCACCTGAGGAGACAGATTGGCAGTCCAGCCTCTTAGCACCCAGCACTCTTTCTCTGTCCTGTNCCCAGCTCTCCGGGGCCTACGTCCCCGACCCCTACACACTTCTTTAATCCTAATCTCCACACACGTCCTCTCCCACCCTGCTCAGTCACCCAATTGACCCAGTATCTCCCATGCTTCCCCACCTCCCACACCACCTTCTCCAGACCCCAGATCCTCTCTGTTCTCCCGTCCTACTCCACTCATCTCCTTTCTCCTCAGGTATCTGTCTTTTCTTCCACTCACCACTTTCCCAATGAGGCTGGCAATGTGATGTAGGTCATCGGAGAACTCTTGGGCAATGTCCTGAAAAAGCTGGATGGCCTGGGGCAGGGAGCGGCAGGCATCCCTCAGGCCCAGGGCACTGTACACAGTCTGCAGGAAAGAGGACCAAGGAAGGTGACTCCCACTCAGGGGAGCTGAGGGAGGGGCCACAGACANACCAACTGAGGGGTTACTAAAGGCCGAAAGACGCACATGGAGACACAAAAAATATATGGAGAGAAGAATATTAGATGAAACTTCTGTAAGAGGNGGACAAGAGAGAAGTAGGAATGAAAGTCAAGATAAAGGGCTNGGGAGATGGCTCAGTAAGGAAAGGTGAGAACTGCTAAGCCTGACAGCAGAGTTCCACTTCCAGAACCCATGTGGTGGAAGGAGAGAGCCTCACAGGTTGTGCTCTGGTCTCCACATGAAAGTCAGGGCATATGCTAGCACAGACACACACTAAATAAATTTTTTTTTCCCAAGACAGGGATTCTCTGTGTAGCCTTGGATATCCTAGAACTCGCTCTGTAGACCAGACTGGCCTCGAACTCAGAACTCAGAGATGCCTCTGCCTCCGNAGTGCTGGGATTAAAGGCATGTGCCACCACCACCCAACTACATGTTTTTTAGAAGCCAAAAAAGAAGTAAATGAGAAGCAACAGCGACAGCGACAGCATAGGGCCCAGCAGAGAGGACAGGCTGGGGGTCCTTGAGGACCAACTCTGCAAGGGGAGGTCAGCGACAGAGCTGCTGATCTAACCACAGATTAAACTTATGGACAGAGCCACAAGCACCAGAGGGAGTGTCTCTGTGGAAGAGCTGTAGAAACTGTGTAAGTCAGAGGGCTCAGACAAGGGGCAGAAACAGTGATTCCTGATAAAGCCGACACAGTGAGTTGTACAACTAACACAGCAACCGAGAATTTCAGAAAGCAAGACTAACACGGCCTGAAACTGTTTGGGAAGTCTTTCCAGAGAAAAGGCAATGAGATGGGTCTTGAAAAAGATTCAAAAGTCAGGTGAGAGCAGGAACAGAGCAAATGAACTGAGGAGGAAGACAGAGACCTAGGCTGCTGCTCCAGGCCCTGTGTTACATTTCCACACGTATTCACAACATTGCTTTGTCATAGTGATCCTGTGGGGTGGGCACCGCTCCCACCTCCAGTTCACAGATGAGAAACCTCAACTCTCAATAAATAAACTCAGCAAATAAATGGACTGGGCTTGAACCAGGTGTGTAGCCCCTGCCCCCTCATCTTCTCTCTGAAATTAAACCCAGGACCCAAGGGCCTCACAGAACTCCAATACTGAGCTGTGACCCCGACCCTTGTTTATTCTGAGATAAGATCCCANTAAGTTACCCACACAGCTGTCTAACTTACTCTGTAGCCCAGGCTAGCCTTAAACTTCTTTTGTNTTAGGGGGAGAGGACAATGTCTCAGTTGGGTGTGGTGGCAAAGTCTGTAACCCCAGCTCTCTGGAAGTTGAGGCAGATAGATCACAAGTTCAAGATCAGCTTGGATGACATAGTGCATTTGAGGCTAGCCTGGGCTGTATTTTGAGACCCTCTCTCAAAACTAACCAACCAAAGAAGCAAACATCAGTGCTTAGGAAGCAGAGATTGCTACAAACTTGAGGCTATCCTAGTCTACATAGCAAGTTCCAGCACAGCCAGGGCTACATAGTGAGACTCTGCCTCAAAATAGAAAATAAATAAATAAATATTTTAAAAATTGATAGACTGACATAGGGCTGGAATCTAGCTCAGTGACAGACCATCTGGCAAGCATGTGTAACATTCTAGGTTCAATCCCTAGCACGTGTGCGCGCGCACACACACACACACACACACACACACACACACACACACAGTTGTTTTGTGATTATGTAAGATATTAGTATTAAGATCGGTTATATGATAACTCTATAATTCTTTTAAGCAACTTTTAAGCCTTAAATTGCTTAAAAAATTAAGGGCCAGCAAGATGGTACAGCAGATAAAGGCACTTGGTACACAGCCTCACAGTCTGCGTTCAGTCCTGGTATCCACATGGAGGAAGGAAGGAACTGACCCCTGCAAGTTTTCCTCTCACCCCCACATGCACACTGTCACATGTGTGCACCCACATTCACAAATGAATGTAATTAATTTTTAAAAAACTAAATAAAGGGCTGGAGAGATGGCTCAGAGGTTAAGAGCACTGGCTGCTCTTCCACAGGACTTGAGTTCAATTAATTCCCANTACCCACGTGGCAGTTCACAACTGTCTGTAACTTCAGTTCTAGGGGACTCGACAATCTCACACAGACATACATGCAGGTAAAGCCCCAATGTACTAAAAAATAAAAA
>LZPO01107916.1:458941-470972 GCA_001675575.1 Neotoma lepida
TTAACCACGCCAGGACGTTTTTTAACGTTGTTCAGAACGCCTCTGAATAACTCCAACTGCGCGGAACCCTCTTGTCGCGGCGCGAACGCCCGGCCGGACCCGGCCACGGGGAAGAGCAGGTACGTGCTGACGTCACGCACGCCGCGCCTCGGAGGCCGAGGGCGGGGCCGGCGGGGACCTGCGGCCGAGGCACAGCGGCCCGAGCCGGGGCCATGGCGAAGCTGCTGAGCTGCGTCCTCGGCCCCCGGCTCTACAAGATCTACCGGGAGAGGGAGACGGATCGGGCCGCGTCCAGCGTCTCGGGGGCTCCCGCTGCCGTCCCCGCCCCCTCCTCCAGCTCCTGGGTGAGTCGAGTTCCCCCCCGGCGGAGAACATGGTACGGTCCAAGCCGCGCTGGTCCTCCGCTGCGCGGACGCATCCACTGTCGGAAACGGGGGAGGCCGCATGTCAAGTGGCGGTCGCGCAGTCCGCCTGTGGGCGCCTCCCCGCTCCCAGTCACGCTGGGCCGGCCGTCGCCTCTCTTTACGTCTTTGGAGCAACTCTTGCTCACTCTCACCACCAGTGCTTACTTTTCCCCTCCTGGTCCCCCGACCTTGCCTGTCAGGGTTCANGGCTGGTCCCAGTTGAGTCTGGAGTCCCCCTGCGCGCACTGACGGCTTTTGCTCATATACTCCCAATTTCTTCCTCCCCTAGGNTCTGTTGACTTTCTCTTTAACCTGACTTTTCAGTGTCAAAACGACTTCTCCATGTCGTGTATCCACTTGTGCAACTCGAACCCACAAACCTAGCCTGAAGACCAGGGTCGTTGCGTTCGCGACAGCTGCAGGGGGTGGTGGTCCGCCCTCCAAATATTCTCTTCCCTTTTTATTGGTTGCAAATTATGTTTAGGAGCCTTTCCAAAGTGCCTACACCTAGCCACATTCTTCCCGAATCAACTTATGATAATTGCTATTCCTTCACTCTTAGGATTGTCTGGGAGTCTTTCATTTCCACTCTTACCCCTCTCCCCATATACACACAATCATATTTATATCCGGGTTTTGGAAAAAAGAGTCAGTCTCCCAAATGCTGCTTTCACTTTTGCTTCCAAGTCCATCACCCTGTGATTGTTTTTCAGGGTCAGAGGTGAGAAGTCAGGCTCAGTGGTGAGACCTCAGGCTCAGTGTCAGTAGAGGCCAGGAGTATCCTAAGAGAAGTGGCCAGGGAGGCTAGAACAAGGTGGCACACATTAGGGCTTCTGGAAGGGAGGAAGGGCCTGTCAACTGGCAGGGTCCTTAACAGGCCATCTGTTTTGGCAGGATACATATTATCAGCCCCGTGCCCTGGAGAAGCATGCTGACAGCATCCTGGCACTGGTAAGTCCGCTCTGCTTCTGCGATTCAGTAATTCTTGTCAGACGCAGCTGCTCTCTGGATGCTACTCCTCTCCAGTCTGGAAGAAGGCAGCACCGCAGGAGGTGGGGGGAGCTCTGAGCTCTGTGCAGAAGAACTTGCTAACACATACGCACCAGCGCACCAAGTGCATACAGTTGGCATTCCCCCTTGGGACTCCCCCTTTATGTACCATAAGCTTTTTCTGGGGCAGTTTGAGCCTGAGGATAACACGTTTACCCTTGGGATCATCTGCAGGTCTCTGAGCCTGCAGTCCCTGGTGACCTGTCCTCCCTGGCAACTAACCTCTCTGGCTGCAGAGGCAGCTGTTCTCTCTGGCAGAGTTCCTATGGTGACGTTTTNGCATCTCTTGAGGACAAAGTCTAGGACTCTCTTGAGTGGGGCCAACTATGAAGGCTTGATTAACTTGAGTAGACATAGAGGCTGGTGTTTTCAGTGTGACAAAATTATGTCAGCCTCCATTGTGCTCTGACATACTACCTGGCAACAGATGTTTGTGTGCATAATGTCATGAACAGAGCAATTGCCTTAGTGTGTGGACTCCAGGTCCCCGCTCTCTCAGAGCCTGGAAAGGCAGGACAGTGTGCGCACAGGCGTATTGATTGCCTGTCTCCATCTCTGCTGCAGGCCTCAGTCTTCTGGTCCATCTCTTATTACTCCTCTCCCTTCGCCTTCTTCTACTTATACAGGAAAGGTCAGTGTGCTTTCNAANGTGGGGGAGGAAATGGGCAGGTCACTGGCAGATGAATCAACTCCCCAAAGAGGAAGGGGTCCTATGGAGATGGTTTGACTTCCCTCTTCTACCAGGAGTCTTTGCCCCCTAAGACAGTGGTTCTCAACCTTCCTATTACTGAGACCCTTTAACACAGTTCCTCATGTTGTGGTGACCCACAATCATAAAATTATTTTTGTTGCTACTTCATAACTAATTTTGCTACTGTTATGAATCATGATGTAAATATTTTTGGGGACAGAGGTTTGCCAAAGGGTTCGCAACCCATAGGTTGAGAGCCACTGCTCTAAGAAAATGGCTAACCCAAAGAGAGGGCCTGGGATAGAGGTTGTGGGCAAACTGGGAAGAGCTTGGCTGAGTGGCCCTGTAAGAGTTTCTCATGTGGTCTNTCTTCCCTCCCAGGTTACCTGAGTTTGTCCAAAGTGGTGCCATTTTCTCACTATGCTGGGACATTGCTGCTACTACTGGCAGGTGTGGCCTGCCTCCGAGGTAGGTAGCAAGGAGCCTGCTTTGGATCTATGACTGGATAAATATTAAGTACTTNTTGCAGACATAGGTTGGGGCTGGGACCTGCAGGGAATAACTGAGAATGGTCTAAGGTTTTGAGCTTTTCTTCGAGTGGCTTGTATCATACATCCCACGTGTGCATAAGCAATACATGTGAACAAGAATANAGCATACGCCACTTAGGTAATTCTNAGCTGGAGACCGCACGAGGGATGCAAACTTTAAGATGCATGAAGTTATCTGGTGGTGTAGCCACACACATAGACATGGTGCAGATCACAGATACATTGTTAGGCAGATGATATTAAGTTTTCACTTATGAAANGTTCAGAAGAAGCAGGAGCATGTGTCCTCTAATCCCAGTGCTTGGGTAAGAGTGAGGCAGGAAGGTGATGAATTCCAGGCTAGCCTGGGCTACATGGTGAGTCTCTACCTCAATAAATGAATAAGTGTGTAGGCATATGTATGTGATGAGACTCAAAGACATAAGGGTGTGGTTCTCTCAAAAGTCTGCTGGGGGCGTTACAGGCTGGGGAGACCTCTGGTGGGAGATGGCTCTGTTTTGTTTTTTTCACTCATTTTTTAAGTTTTGCCTCTGTGTGTGTGTGTGTGTGTGTGTGTGTGTGTATGTGTATGTGTGTGTGTGTGTGTGTGTGTAGGTTAAAGGATAACTTGATGGAGTCAGTTCTCTCCTTTTGTGGGTTCTGGGCATTGAACTATGGTTGTCAGGCTTGCAAGAAGCACCTTACCAGCTGAGCCATCTCACTGGCCTGTTTCATTCTTTTTTTAACACAGCTCAGACTGGCCCTGGATTCTTGATCCTCTTGCCTCTCCCTCTCCGTGCTGTAATTACAGATATGTACCATTATTTTTCTTTCTCTCTATGATTTATTTTTATGTGCATATGTGTGTGTGTGTGTGTGTGTGTGTGTGTGGTAGGTGTTATGCATGTGTGTGTAGGTGCCTGTGAATGCCAGATGAGGTTGCTAGATCCCTTGGAACTAGAATCACAGTTGGTTATGAGCCACTTGATGTGGGTGCTGGGAACTGAACTCTGGTCTTTTGCAAGAGAAGCAAGTGCTTTTAACCACTGAGCCATCTCGTTAGCCCCAGTGTTCTCTTCCTTAACCTGAGTGATAGCTACATGCTTACTTTGTATTAAAAAAAATATCACTGATATATATGGTATCAGTATGTAGGTCTGTGTGCATGAGTGCAGGTGCCTGAAGAGGCCAGAGGAGTCAAGTGACCCTGAAGCTGGAGTCACAGGCGGTTGGTTGTAAGCCACCTGATGTGGGTGCTGGGAACCAAACTTGGGATCCTTTTTCTCTCTTTCTTTCTTTCACCCAGCCCAGTATGTGCTTTTAACCACTGGGCCATCTTTCTAGCTCAATACTTTGCATTTTTAAAAAAAGATTTGTTTATTTACTTTTTATTAATGTGGACATGTGTGCTTGAATTTGCCTTTGTGTATCACATGTGCAGATTCTCTTGGAGGCCAGCAGACATCAGATAGTAACTCCAGTTCCAGGCATTTGTGAGCCACCTGATGTAGATGTTGGGAACTGAACCTGTGTCCTCTGGAAGAGCAACAAGTGCTTTTAACCACCAAGCCATCGCTACAGCTTCTNATTTGTATTTTTAACTGTATTTTGCCAGGCGATGGTCGTGTATGCTTTAATCCCAGCACTTGGGAAGCAGAGGCAGGTAGATCTTTTGAGTTGAGGCCAGCCTCGTCTACAAAGTGAGTTCTAGGACAGCCAGGGCTACTCAGAAAAACCCTGTCTCAAAAAACAAACAACAACAAAACACAAAACTGTAGGTTGTCTGCGGCTAGCCCAGGATTATAGATGTACCCTGCTGCATTTACCTAGTTTGGCATAAATGACGCTCCACACGAACCACTCTTAGCTCGCTTCCTTTTCTCCGTATCGTGTTGATGCTACGGAGTCCAGTTTTGTTTTCCTTGTAGCACTTCCCTCTGGTTCTCCCTCTGGCTGGCTTGNTGTCTTTTCCCAGCCCCACCCACCTCGGGCACAGTGCCAGCCTTCTCGGGGCCAGGAGCTGTGTCTTCCTGCTTGCCTGTCTCTGTAGGTAGGATGTCCCTGGCACACAGCACCTGCCAGGTCAGGGAGGGGAAAATTTAGAGCTCACACCTCCTGATGGGAGTGGAGAGGCATCACCAGCTGCCTTTGGAGAGAGAAAGGAAGCTTGCGAGAGCTCCAGGAGGTGGAGTGGGACAGGGATGGGCCAGGAGGCAGTGAGAAGGGTCAGTGGGGCAGGTGCAGGGAATGAGGGTGGGGAAGTAGTGGTGAGCAAGGCCTTGGCACCAGGAGCAGGGGTTTGGGAGCATGCAGAAAGCAAGCTTGGGAAACACTGAAGAGGACAGGAGGGAAGCCCACTGTTAGCAGGGGAGTGGTAAGATTGCAGGACTCCTAACATTGGGAGGATAAACATTCTGCAAGGCAGAAGAACTTCCAGGCCTCCCAGCACCTGGTAGGCTGAAGCAGGAGAATTGCTGAGAGCTCTAGGCCTTCGTAGTCTATATAAGGAATTGCAGGCCANCCTGGGGCACAGAGGACAGCCCTGTTTCAAAAGCAAAACAAAAGAAATAAACCGAAGTGTTAGGTGTGATGTGGTGATGCGTGCCTGGAATCTCAGGGCCTGGGGGATTGGAAGTAGGGGGGTCTCTCAGGCCAAAGTAGGGGGGTCTCTCAGGCCAGCCTTTATGACATAATGAGTTCCAGGACGGTACATAGTGAGACCACGTCTCAGAAAAAGGAGAACCCAGACAAACAAAGAACCGAAAGGACTGGTGAAATGGCTTCTCCGGTAAAAGTGCTCGCTGCACACACCTGGTGACTTGAGTTCAGTCCCCAGGTCCCACAGTGGAAACAGAGAACTGACTTCTGAAGTTGTCCTTGGGTCCCCATATTCCTGCTGTGGCACTTGTACGCCCACACACACAAACACAATATAAAATATAATAATAATAATAATAATAATAATAATAATAATAATAATAATAATATAATGCTAATTAAAATAATAAAACCTGAAGACTCTCGGGAGAAGAGTCCTGCAGCCAGTGGCTGTGTGGAGGAAGTTCTCTTTCCCCACATGAGATGCCCTTGATTCCTTCTTCTTTCTCCTTTCAGGGCCTCCTTGTCCATTTCCAATTCTTCTCTTAGTTCCTTGGCATCTGGCTTCCCAGTTTACCTAATACATTTTCTATCCTCTCTCTCCAGGCATCGGCCGCTGGACCAACCCCCAGTACCGACAGTTCATCACCATCTTGGAAGCCACACATCGGAACCAGTCTGCAGAAAACAAGGTGAGGGGTCCTCGGAAGGGTGACAGTGTGTCCTGCTCCCCCCAACCCAGCTCGAGGCACCCGCTTCTGCTGGGTCTCTACAGCACACTGCCATACGCTTTCTCAGTGTCGAATGACTGCTCTGCTAGAACATTCCACCCCTCCACTTCCATGCTCAAGAACTGTCTAAACATAGAAGCATCCGCAGTGTCTCCAGAAGAGGAGCCTTCTGTCCCAGAGGCTCAGTTCCGTGTTTACTTCATTGTGTGCCGTGAACACCGCACTGGCTTTGTTTGGGGATAGAATGAACTGGGCAGGTGTGTCTGTCTCCTCCTGTGCCCAGCAGCAGAGTGGTGCCAGCAGGGCACTGTGTGCCAGGCCTGCTGTTGNTGGAGTGTGATGATCTCTGAGACGGGGCTATGGGGCCTCATAAAGCTCCTTCCTGGTATGAAGGGATCAAACAGCCATGACCACCATCGCTGCACACAGTCATGCCACACCACNTTTTATAGGCTGTGTCATCACGCTCTGCAGGGCGTGAGGGCATTCCAGCCATCTCACTGCCACAGGAGGTGGAATAATGACCCTCAATTTTACATCTGAGGAAAGAGAGAGGCAAAAAGAGGCTAAGCGCCCTGTGTCGGAGTGAGGAAGTGGCCGAGTCCAGTTCTGGGCCTAGGTCTGAGCCAAGCCTGGCTGAGATGTGCTTTGCTCTTGTTATTTTGTTTTGTCATTTACATTTTTGTACATTTTTTTTCCTGTTGCTCTTTCTTCGTCAGGTTATTTTTGAAAATGTCAAAAACATTTCCGTGGCAAAAAATAAAAAATAATCCTCAAAATAGAGAGAGAGCTTGGAGCTCTGGGTGTGGGGGAGGACGGTGGAAGATGAAGATGCAGCCCCGCTGCCCACAGCGTGTGGCCCAATGCAGTAGGAAGGCATAGGCACAGATGGTTTACAGGGTAGCACTGCCCTCTGGGTGCCACGATGTGGGGATGGAGGTGGCTGTGCGCATGGGGCCCTAAGAGCTCACTGTGGGTGTGACTGTCCTCTCAGTCACGGGAACATCAATTCAGTCGGCCAGCAGCCCTCACCCCCATCTTTGCATAGAAGCATCCCCCTTGGGGTGGATCAGCCTTAGATATTTTTGTGGTTTTTTTTTTTTTTTTTAAAGACAGGGTCGTGCTATATAGCCCAGGCTGACCTGGTATTTCCGGTGATCCTCTTGCCTTCTGGGTGAGGTCACAGCGTGTGCTACCATGACCTGTCCTTGAAATAGGATCTCACTCCACATCCCAGGCTAGCTCTAAACTCACTTTGTATCCCAGGCTGGCCCCCAACTTGCACTCCTGCCTCTGCTTCTGAATACTGGGACTGTAGGCATATGCTACCATTCCTGGCTTTTGAGCAGTTTTTTGGTGGCATTGGGAGTTGAACCCAGGGCATCATGCATGCTAAGCAAGCATCTACCCCAGCTTTAGATTGTCAGGAAGGCAGGGTTAAGAGTTGTAGGGATGGACAGATGAGCTGGTCGGGACAGGCAGCTGCCTTGTCCCGATCTAGAAGTTCCATCTAGAAGTGAGAGAGCGCTGACCTCCACTCGATCTCCCCGGGATATGTGGGCAGGCCCTTGCATGATGACAGTGTTAGGGTCGATGCTGGGCCTCCCCTCAGTTCTCAGTTCTCTATTCCTTCCGTCCTTTCTGTGCCCACCACAGAGGCAGCTGGCCAACTATAACTTCGACTTCAGGAGCTGGCCGGTCGACTTCCACTGGGAGGAACCCAGCAGCCGGTGAGGCATCAGTNACTTGGCTTTTCCCCTTCCTTGGCACTGCCTCGCACATCCCACCCTCTTCCCTCTGAGGTCCTAGGGCCTGCTTTCCAGGACTCCTGCATCTTCCAGACATCTTCGGTCTAGCCTGCTGCTCCTCACCCTGTTCCCCTTCCTTTTATTCCCTTCCTCAGGAAGGAGTCCCGAGGTGGCCCTTCCCGCAGGGGTGTGGCCCTGCTCCGCCCAGAGCCTCTGCACCGGGGAACAGCAGACACATTCCTCAACAGGGTCAAGAAGCTGCCTTGTCAGATCACCAGGTGGGAAACGGGGAGGCCTGCTGGGGTGAGGGAATATAGGCCAAGGCCCCTGTGAACTTGCTTGTAGAGTAGCTGTCATTTGTAGGGCCCGGTGCTGAATGCTCTGTGTGTCTCCTGGGGAGAGGCTCTGTGGGGAAAGGCTTCAGGGGAGCACGTGGAGAACCAGAATGCCAGTGGGTCTGCTGATGCAACGCTCTTGGCAGCTGAAGGGAGCAGCAGGCATTGCAGTGAAGANAAGACTACTTGCTGTTACTGGCACAGGTTCTAGTGTGCTGCTGTGCAATTGTCCTGGCTCATCTGCTCCTTGATTCCCCACCTTGGCCCCCACTGTGCCTCAGTTTCTTCATCTGAATAGCCTGCCTCCCTGGAATTGTTGAGATGAACTGGTAACACTGGGAATGGTAGCCATCTTCCCTGCCTACCTGAGGGTAGAGGAAAGCCAGAGATCTCAGTCGTGGGTACTGGTGGTTTCCGACTGACCGGCCTCAGACTCACAGAGACCTGCCTGCCCTGCGTGTGCTCAGTCTTCCATTGCAGCAGATGTTGAGAATGAGCATCAGGCTCTAGATACCAAGGAAGGGGATGGACTTTGCTTTGGCTGTTGGCATCCTGGATTGGTCCAAAGGGAAACCTGACTTGAGGAAAATTTCTGAGGGGATGTTGGCAGGGTGGTGCAGTGAAACGCTCGGGACACGTCCTATTTGAGGCTCAGCTAGAAGTGGCTATGTGGTTGTTCTGCACAGTACCCACCACATCTTACCTAGCTGTATGAGTCCACACACTCAGTAAATATTTGTTGAGCTCCTTGGACAGCTCCTATGTGGTGGGTATTGTCACTGTGAACATAACAGCCAGGTCTTTGCCCTGACAGGAGTGTGATCCAGTTTGGTGTCTTTCAGGATACAGATGTTGACCTATTTATGAGTCTTATTTTTATTTTTTGAGATATGGCCTCATGCGGCCCAGGCTGGTCTTGAATTGGTGATGTAGCTAAGGCTGGCCCTGAGTTCCTGATCCTCCCAAGTGCTGGGAGTACGGGTGTGTGTTGCCATACCTGGCTCTATTAGTCAGTCTGGAAATCACTGTAGTGAATTACAAACTGTCATTTTTTGTTGTTTTTGAATGGTGCTGGGGTTGGGACCCAAGGTTGTGCAAACTAGGCAAATGCTCCACCACTGAGCAGTAATCACCTGGTCCTATTTGAAGACTTAACTTTTTAAATACATTTATTTATGTCCGTATGTGTAGGGCCCTCGTGCCTTGGCACACCTGGTGGTGCCCTCCTACCATGTGGACCTGAGGATTGAATGGACTCAGGTTGTCAGGCCTGGCATCAAATCCCTTTACCCAGTGAGCCATCTTGCTGGCCCTTGAGAACTTTTAATAAGTTGTATTTTTATGCATTAACAGAATTATATTTGATAACTGCATGTATTTATTGTGCCTAGAAATTATCTCATAAAGCTCTCAGAATTATATCCAAGGAGTCCCTAATTTGCTATAGTTTAACTTTTGAGTTTTGGATTCTTTCCCTGGCCTAGCAATGCGCAGCATGTTCTGTGGGGCCAGGGAGGGACTATGAGCCACAGCCCTCATCAGCCAGGAGTGCCCTTCACTGTTGTGGGCATCTCCACTACATGTTCAGTAGGTTATGGGGTCAAGTGCTTTTGCAGTCTCTGTTATTTCCAACTTATGATGGCTTTTTCAGGACATAACTCTTTGTAAGTCTAGAGGGATCTATGTATTTGTATTGTCCTGGGACACAATAGAAAATGTTTTTGGTTTGTTTTCATAGTGCTAGGGCTCAAACTCAGGGGCTCACACGTGCTAGGCAAGCATAGGCCACTAAGCTATGGTCCCCATTTCTAAAACCCTAAAATGGACATCTTCTAGAAAAGGTTGGAAAACATCAGGCTCACATGGTTTCACCGAGGGCTGACAGAGGAAAAGGTTAGCATGCCCTAGAGTCTGACTGAATGCTGAGATCAGTCCCTGGGCCCTGCGGGAGCTGGGGTTCACTAACCCATGTCCCCACAGCTACCTGGTGGCACACACCCTGGGACGCCGGATGCTGTACCCAGGCTCTGTGTACCTGCTCCAGAAGGCCCTCATGCCTGTGTTGCTGCAGGGCCAGGCCCGACTGGTGGAAGAGGTGAGACTTCCTACCTGCTGCTTGCCCTGTCCTCCTAGGGATGTGGCCTCCTGCCCCTCATGACCGGGTCTTTGCATCTCCCTTGCTCAGTGTAATGGGCGCCGGGCAAAACTACTGGCCTGTGATGGTAATGAGATTGACACCATGTTTGTGGACCGTCGAGGGACAGCTGAGCCCCAGGGGCAGAAGCTGGTGAGAAGGGGCGGGGAACCAAAGTGGGTGGTAGGGGGCAGTAGAGACTCTGGGGGCCCCAGTACTACAGAGCCTTTGCTGTGGGACCATGATTAAGAATAATGCCATCTGGGGCAGGAGAGATGGCTCAGTGGTTAAGAGTACTGACTGCTCTCCCAAAGGACCTGGGTTCGATTCCCAGTACCCACATAGAAGCTCACAACTGTCTATAATTCCAGTTCCAGGGGACCCTGTACCCTCACATAGGCATACATGTAGGTAAAACACCAATGCACATTTAAAAAAAACAAAAACAAAAAACAGCTGGGTGGTGGTAGCACAATCCTTTAATCCCAGCACTTGGGAGGCAGAGACAGGTGGATCTCTGTGAGTTCGAGGCCAGCCTGGTCTACAGAGTGAGCTCCAGGACAGCCAGGGCTACACAGAGAAACCCTGTCTCAAAAGAAAAAAGAAAGAAGGAATAATGCCCTCTTCCAGCTTCTCCCAAGGACCTCTTCACAGGAAAGAAAGCTCTGAGAGGGAAGCATATGGAGTACATGGTGATGGGGGCGTTTCCCAGTTGGTAGAGGACTTGCTTAGCATACATGAAATCCTAGGTTTCATCCCCAGCCCCACATACACTGAGAATTGGGGTGCAGGTCTGTAAGAGTGGAGGCAAGGGGTCAGGAGTTCAAGGCCAGGGCTGGGTCGATGATGATGGATTCAGTGGGTGAAGTTTTGCCACCTAAGCATGAGGACCTGAGTTCTGACTTCCGTAATGTGTGTGAAGCCTGGCGTGTTCGACGCCTGTAATCCCAGCACTCCTGTGGGAGGGAAGATAGAGAATCCTTGGAAGCTCCCTGCCAGCCTGGCATATGCAGTACAGCCACAAACATAGCAGGCTGGGGACCCAGCGCTGTAGTGTATGCACCCCCCTCACACACACCTGAGTTCAGTCACCAGCACCAGAAAGGGAAAAAGAGAAGGATTGGTTATTTGAGTTGGAGATGTAGAGAGCCGGCCTAGTGTGCAGGAAGCACACATAAAGCCTGGCATGGCGACACTGTCATCCAGCACTGAGGAGGCAGAGGATCTAAAGTTTAAGGTGATCTGCTACATACTGAATTCAAGGCCTGACCGGGATACACAAGATCCTGCTCTCAACAGCAAACAGTGGATGGGATGGTGGTGCAGGCCTGGGTCTCAGCACTCAGGAGGTCGAGGCAGGATTTTGAGTTCCGCATTTAGTCCTTACTGCCTATGAGGTGGGACTGTCTGATGGGGTTGTCTGCAGAGCAGCTGTCAGCACTCTCACAGCTAGTGAGTAGCAGTGCTGGAACCCGAACTGGGCAGCCAGGCCCCAGTATTCTGTGTCCTTAAGGTGGCCCTGGCCTGGAAGCACTGAGTATGAGTCTAGGGGGTTGGTTTCTAGTGCTGGCTCTGCCATCTGTCACCATCTCCGAGCTTCAGCTTGGGCACCATGGAGTGCAGTGAGAAGAAAAGCTGTCTGCACACCTAGGAGAGTCATAGGCCCAAGGTTATGGGCTCTGGTTCCACCCTCGCTGTCTCCAAGCCCTCTCCTCCCATCCTGTTAAGAAGTCTCCACCAGCTGGGCGTTGGTGGCTCACACCTTTAATCCCAGCACTCAGGAGGCAGAGGCAGGCAGTTCTCTGAGTTC
>LZPO01107916.1:480634-494045 GCA_001675575.1 Neotoma lepida
ACAATTACCTGGAACACCTGGAACAGAGTCTCAGTGGAGAATTATCTTGATTACATTAATTGAAGTAGGTCAGTCTACCACTTAGGCTGTTCATTTCCCCAGGAAAGGGATCCTGAACTGTATAGAATGGAAAAAGCCATTCCAACGGAGAGATGGCCCAGAGGTTAAGAATGCTTACTGCTCAGNCATGGAAACAAACTGCAGCTCCAACAAGTGTGACGCCCTCTCTGGGCCTCTTGGCCACCCACGTACACACGTGTGTGCACACGTACATACAGACAGACATACAGATCTTGGGCAGGGGTGGAGAAAGAGTGNGCATCAGCATACATGCAGGAATTCATTGTTCTCTGCTCTTGACCGTGGTTGCAGTATGGCCAGGTCTCTAAAGTTCTTGTCCCTGTGACTTCCCTGTGGGGATGGACTGTGACCTGGGATAATGAGCTAAAATAAACCCTTCTGCCAGGCATGGTGGTGACACCTTTAATCTCAGTGTTAGGGAGGCAGGGGCAAGCAGAGTTCTGTGAGTGTGATGCCAGCCTGGTCTACAGCGAGTTCCAGGACAGCCAGGGTTACATAGACCCTGTCTTAAAATAAATAAATAAATAAATAAATAAATAAATAAATAAATAAACAAACAAACAAAATGCTTCTCCTGAGTTGCTTTTGTTGGGGTATTTTATCAGAGCATCAAGGAAAGGAAACAAACAGGACAGGTCCTTCTGGGTTCCTTCCCCAAGCCACACCCAGGGTGGCTGTGGGTTGAGGACACTCTGAACTGGCTGTTCTGGTGCTGTTTCCCACCTCATAGTGTTGTTGCCCATCTCCCCACCAATATAAGCCCAGACTGGAGGCTGGAGGGAAGTCATGCTTTTTACGGCAGGCCCTGCAGCCAGCTGGTTTCTAAGACCCCTGGGACTCCATAGTGCCAACCAAGCTATATGCNGTATGNNGTTCTCCCTCTCTGTTTGTTTTTTTGAGACAGGATTTCTCTGTGGAAATTTCTAGGCTGGCCTCGAACTCACAGAGATCCGCCTGCCTCTGCCTCCCTGAGTGCTGGGATAAAGGCGTGCGCCACCATGACCCAGATGTATGCTGTTCTCTTATTAGTGCTGGTCTTGATGAACTTGGTTCTTGGTAAGTGGCTCCAATGCAGTGGTTCTCAACCTTCCTAATGCTGTGACCCTTTAATATAGCACCTCATGTTTAGTGACCCCCAACCATAAAATTATTTTCATTAACAATAATTTTGATACTGTTATTAATCATAATGTAAATATCTGGTATGCAGGATATCTGATATGTGACCCCTATGAAAGGGTCATTTGGCCTTCAAAGGGGTCGTGACCCACAGGCTGAGAACCACTGTTCCAAAGGGAAAGAAATGTTGCCAGGCCAGAGTAACTAAGTCCTAGAGGAAAGACTGCTCTAACAGGGCTGGGATGGGCAGCCTCTGCTTCCCCTGTAAATGTAAATTAGGCTTACGGAGTGCTGGATACACGTTAGTCCTTTAAATATATGCTAAATGGATGCATTTCTTTGGGGTATAACATAGAATGGAAGTCTGGGTTTTTGTTGTTGTTTTGTTAACTTTTTTGAGACAGGATCTCACTATGTAGCCCTGGCTGTGGCCTGCTATTATGTAGAACAGGCTGGTCTCAAACTCAGAGATCTTTATTTGGCCTCTGCCCTGAGTATAGAATTAAAGGAGAGTACCACCAATCTGTCAAGAGTGAAGATTTTAATGAGGTTTCTTTCTTTTTCTAAAACAGATATATTTTATTTATTATGTACATGGGCCAGAAGAGGGCACCAGATCTCATTACGGATGGTTGTGAGCCACCTTGTGATTGCTCGGAATTGAACTCAGGACCTCTGGAAGAACAGCCAGTGCTCTTAACCTCTGAGCCACCTCTCAGCCCCTTTAATGAGGTTTCTTAAAGCATATGGCTTTCCAGAATCAGTCTTATGGTTATAGAGCAGGAACAGTGGGGCTGACACAGAATTGAGGCTGGTTGGACTCCGAATCACAGCACTTCTCTGTGGTCTAGGTAACACCATTCTTGCTGAGGGCTCCCCTCAGCCACCTCCATTAACCAAGTACCTGCATTGCTCTCAATGTCTACTGGAGACCAAAGAGTTGGGGCGCCTTCTGGAGTTGGATATCTACCTCGCACCTCTGGGCAGCAGCTGTGTCACCCTTTACATAAAGAACAGTAAGCGGACCCCTCCTCCCACCACAGGCCAGCTCCCCACCATGGACCCCTTCCTCCCACCCTAAACCATTCCTCCCACCATGGGCCAGCTCCCACAAGCCTCTTCCCAGTCTCCTACGCTACACACTGTGTCTTGTTCCCACAGCCCTAAGACGTGCCAGCACTTTCTGTCAGAGCCACCACCTGTCTCCACTCCCACTCCCGTTTCCTCCTCAGCCCATAGCCAACTGCCTCCCACTTTCCTGCAATGCTCAGCCTTGAAGGGCCCTCAGCTCTCCAGAGGCACTGGCCTTCCCTCTGCATCACTGCTGGCAGAGATTCTTCTGGGACATCCCCTGCTCTTCACCCTGTCTGACCCTTACGGGCTCTGCTCTTCACCCTGTCTGACCCTTACGGGCTCTGCTCTTCACCCTGTCTGACCCTTACGGGCTCTGCTCTTCACCCTGTCTGACCCTTACAGGCTCATGTTCAGGTTTGGGTGGTTCTTCGTTCTCATGTCACAGCCGATCCTACCTGCTCTCCTGGCTTTCACCAGCAGCCTCAGACTTCTTCCTGGGTCTAAATGGTTCATCCAAGTGCTCTCCTCATCTCCAGGCATGCATTNGCGGATATCTCCACTTCATTCCTGCTTGGAAGATGGACTCCATTCCCTCCCTCCTCTCCTTCCACCCAACCCCCTACCCCTATTAAATTAATAGATACCCAATGTGGACTGCATGGAGCTCTCTAAGCACAGCAGAGCTGATGTAGCCTCTGAAGTGGGCTTTGCTGCTCCCGTTTAACAGCAAACAGAGGTGCAGGAAGATCCAAAGGCTTGCCTGAATCTCACAGGCTAAGTCAGAATTAGTGGTGGCTCCAGAAATGTTTTGTTTTGTTTTTTAATTTTAGGTCCAGAATTACACTGTGTAGCCCAGGCTAGCCTTGAACTTGTGATCCACTTGCCTCCTTTTCCTGAGGGTTGTGATCACAGGAGTGCACCAGAAAGCCTGGCTAGGACAATGCTGTTGATAATCAACCGGGTAAGCTGTCTTCATTCACGACCTTTTGTTACATGGTTTCCTTCTTCTGCAGGACTTGTGGGTAGAAGCCGCCTTGAGCAAGCTGAGCAAGCACTTTGCCACTGTACTCTGATATTGTTTTTTTTCACATATTTCACTATGCAGCCCAGGCTGGCCTCAAACTTGATCCTCCTACCTACCTCAGCCTCTCTGCATTAGGATTTCAGGTATGAGCCTTCAGGCCTGGCTTGTGTACACATTATCTGGCATTTTGAGACAGGGTCTCAATAGCCCATACACCCTAGGTCTTCTGCAAAAGCAGTAGGCACTCTTGACCTCTGAGCCATCTTCCCAGTCTCTCTCTCATCTGTGTGGCTAGGAATTGTACCCAGGACTTGTGCCTGCATTCTACCACTGAGCTACACATCACTGTTCTACCCTCTTCTGCTGTAGAAAACCACCATTCCTTTTCTGCAGCCCAACCTTTAATACCCCTCCATATCTTTCTCNTAATGGTCCCATGATGTTGGACTCCCTATCCTCCTCCTCAAGCCCGGACTCCACTCCTCAACCGTTACAGCATCAAATCCTTCAAACCATCCATGAACAGCTTCAAAGTTTCATTGCCGATGGCTNACTGGACAGTCCCATGCCCATCCAATTCTCGGTGGCTTTCTTTTGGTTCAAGGAAGGTAGAAGGGTGATAATGATATCTATGTGGACTGAGGATGGATTGGGGGCTCTGTACCTGTGGTCCTTCCCTAGGCAGTGGTTTTTAAGTCACAGTGAGCGACTGCTTAATCAGGGAGCAGGGTGTTCATGCACCCACGCCTCCCTGGTGTTTGGCTTTTGGATTTTTTAAAATTAATTAATTAATTAATTTTTACATTAAAAAGATCTTCCACTCCTTTTACATACCAACCTCAGATCCCCCTCTCCTCCCTCCTCCCACCCCACCAGTTTCCCCTCTCCTCCCTCTTCAGGCTTTTGGATATTCTATCAATGCTTCCTGGATTTCTGCAACAACCCAACAGGAAGAAGACTATGCACTAGGACAGCAGGAACCCTTGCGGTGTCCAGCCACTCTCCAGATTTCCATCTGAGCCCAGCCAGGACAACTCCAAAGCTCTCACGATGGTCCTCCCTGCCTCTCACACCAGTGGCCCCGTCCCAGCCTCTCCTCTCCATCGATATCCCACTCTCCTACCTTTACTTTGCCCAGCTCCTTCTCTTGTCCAAAGTCCCCAGGTGTTCCCTCAAAATAAACCAGTATGCAAAGTGTTCATCTCTTCTGATGAAGGTGAGGGCCTTGGAAACTGGGCCAGACTGCCCCACTGAGGGCTCCTCTACGGCCCTGCCTTGACATCGCTAACTCAGCTCTAGACATAAAAAGCTGAAGAGGAACTGGATGCCCTTATATGGTGAAGGTTGGTTAGGTTAGTAGGCATCCTGATAGGTGTTATCAGAGCTGAGTGAGAGGTCCAGCGCAAACTGAGAGGTCCAGAGGCCATATTGGCAGGATATAGGATATGAGCAATGAGGTACACCCGGGGGGGAGGGGAGGTGCCTCAGAAGGGCACTAGGGAGGGGACAGTTGGCCCAAGGGAACAAGGGAACCTTGCTTTCTGACTCCCAGGTTTAGTGTGCTTTCCTAAACCTGTCTCCCAGCTTGACCAGTTAGAGCAGTGTAAATCTGGGGAGGTTGTGGATATTTTTTAGGGGTGTGTTTGCTGTATACCTCTTACTGGTCCCCAACTCCAGATTCTCCTTCCTCAGTCTCCCAGTGTTAAGATTACAGTGTGTACCCCGAGTTAGGAGTGCACAGGAAGGGACACAAGGCAGCCCTGGCTGCTGGCCAAGGCCTCTGCTGACTGAATAGGTTACTTGGGTGTTTTGTGGCAAGCTTGTTTTGCTGGGAAGGTTTACAAAATAGGCTGCTTGCATGGTGGCTCATGTACCTACTCTCAGTGTCCAAAGGCTGAGGCAGCCTTGCCTTGTGATCAAGGCCAGCCTGGACTACAGACCATGTCAAAAGGCCAAAATAAAACCAAAATCTCTATGTACATTTGTCCATAAATACACACATCTGTGCATCCATCTCCTCGATCATGAGGCGTCCCACCTGGAGCACAGGTGACCACCTCAGACTACAGGACTGACTGACCTGGGCAGCGGAGGTCAGGAGAGCACACCAAGAGCAGTAGAGCTCTAGTACTGAGGTGTGAGGCTGTGAACCTGACTGCACTCACCTGAGGGTGCTGGTGCTTAAAGCCTGGCTGATGTTAGCATCCACTGTTGAATGCATGGAACAGACTGACACATAAGCACCCATGAGCGCTTTCTCTGTGCTTGAAAAGTTTCAATGTTTATTATTTTTTGTTTGTTTTGAGACAGGATCTATCATGTAGCTCTGGCTGTCCTGGAATTCATTATGTAGACCAGGCTGGCCTCAAACTCACAGAGACCCACCTGCCTCTGCCTCCTGAGTGCTGGGATTAAAGGTGTGTAATGAGGGAGGCTTGGGGAAATGCGTTACCTTTATTGATAGACAAAATCCTTGCACAGGTCAGAAAGAAGAGTCTGGGCGGCATAGCAGCTGTCCCGCTGGTCCTGCTAGGGGCACAGCTATCGGCTACTTTCACTGCTCCTTCCCAATGGGTGATAGAGGTCACCAAGCCGCACTTGGCTTCAGCAAATCCCCCAACAGTCCAAGAGAGCGAGCATCTGCCTTGGTTTTTTATCCCCNTATTCAGGTCAGTTCTCTCTAATGAAGACTCCACCCATTTGGCCAAGCTGCCCTTTATTATAGGCTATCGGACCAAATGGCAGAATTCCCACAATAGGTGGGAAAAATTTTTCAATATTTAGTGTGGTGGCACACACCTGTAACATTCCTAGCTCTTAAAGGTAGAGGCAGAAGGGTCAGGAGACCTTTCTGAAAAAATCCCAAAATACTAAAATGAAGATTTAACAGCTGCAGCCTCTAGCATACCACATATACTGCAAGGTGCCAGGACTCTTGAAATGAACCAGGTTGCTCAACGTGGATGTGGACTGAGTTTTTCCTCAGGTGAAAAGCCAGCACTACGTGCACTACGTGGATTTAATGTTCCACCAGGTTTTGAAGGTTAAAGTGAGTTAGCTGAGCAGGAGGGGAAGGATATGGCCTTTCAGGGTAATCTGAGAGGAAGCCATAAAGACCAAATAGAGTGGGCAGGATTTGGCAATTCTGTTTGAATCCCACACTTAACTCTTTGACCTGGCTACAGCTGCCCACATCTGTATGTGACCTCCCCCCGCCCACACAATGACACAGATTTAGCCTAGTCTTGGTTTATCAGGGAGGGAAACATGGGCTGCAAGACTAAGCAGANTAGCTGCCCCTCCCAGGNATGCAGTTAGGTGAAGTGAGGCGGTGGGAGACAGCAGACCAGGATGGTGAGGATAGTGAGACAGGTTGCCATGCCAGGAAATGTGCACAGAAGTCCACCCTTTGCCCTTCCTGCTGAAGCCTGGCACTGAGGCTCAGAGATAAGCATAAAACAGAGGATAAAGAGCCAGTTCTGAGTAGATGCGGCACTGATGACCAGACTGAGGGTACGTGAAGACAGTGACACTCATGATGGGAACTACTCTCAGGTCAGCCTGAGCAGAAGCCATACTTAAGGCTCTTTGACAGGAGGAAAGACAAGCCAGCACCTGCACCCTGGTGCCATCCGGAAGCCATCTGGTGCCATAGGAAAGACTAGAACACAGGGATCAGAGGAGTCGAGTGTTTAAGGGCTGCAGAGCAGAATCTGGGAAGGGGAACATGCCCAGGTCTAGTCTGAGGAAGAACAGTAAGTCCTGAACTGTTGAGGAACAAGTACATTTGTTGGCAGGTTGGCAATGGATACGCCTAGCTCCAGGGGCAGGGTGAAGGGGTCTGGGCTCTCAGATGCCTTATGAGCATGGAAGCCAGGCAGGGGCAAGGAGAGGGTCAGGGCCTGGTAAAACTGGTGTGTCTGGGAATCAGACAGGGGCCCAGGCAGAGTGCTCTATAGCTGGGCACTGGATCAGGAGTTGCAGTAATCATACTGGCAGCAGTCAGCCTTATACNAGGTGATGCAGTTTTCTTTACAGTGGTAGGAATTATACTGTTCANAGCCTCATACATGCATGTGAACTTTAACATCTAGAGGGGAGGGGACAGNTATAATCCTGTTAATAACTTACCACAGTCCTCAAACCTAACTCTCCTCAGAATCCATTCAGACCAGATTTTATCCTATGTACTCTCAGAAGAGGCTAAAAATAAAAAATTCATGCACTTTTCTGCACAATGCTCCCCTCACCAAGATCCCAACAACCCTCATGCTGGAGAAGACCGGGCCACACTGTTCTACTGGCAGCCCTTCCCCTGGACTTCTCACTGACAGACGGTGATAACCACGAGNGGGAATGAACTGCTGATGGTGCACTTTTCTGAGCTGGAAATGCAGCCCCATGAAGGGTCTTCCAAGAGGCACAAGTGGCAGGTACGGACATCTCAGCAACTGGAGCTTGGCATACAGAGGAACAAATGAGATGAAGCCAGGGCTCACTTTCAAGTATACCCAGGGCCCCAGCTCTACCCTTCCTGGATTCACTTTCCCCCTTCCTCCCAGACCCCGGCCCCACTTACCTTTCCCATTGCAAAGCCCACCATGGTCAGCACACCTACAAGCACATGGGCCTTCATTATGGAATTCTGGGGAGAAGAGCAGCTCCCGTGGGATACCCCCAAACCCCACCTTCCTAGGATCACACTCCTTAATCCTCAGAGGCAGAATGGTTCTGACAGGCCGTCTGAGAACTGCTGTGGGTGCAGAGCTGTATTCCCACCTGGGGCAGGATCCTGACCAGAGGAGGAAATTATCAATTGGCAGGAAGAATGGCATGTCCTCACTCACAAGGTGTGGATCCCATGTGGGCACCAGCTGAATCTTTATCAGGTGTCCTTACCCTAGACATGCCCTAAAACATCTGTGCCCCCTACTTCAAGGGCCATGGGTTAGTGTCTGTCTCTGGCACCATCTGCTGTCCACCTATACAATAAGGTTGGTTCCCATTATACTGGGAGAAGTTGGCCAGAGAGAAGCCTCCCACCCTCCCCAGATGGACATCGCAGCTCTCCCAGCAGGGGGCACACAGCTAGCAGAGCAGTAATTGTGGCTCTCTGCCTTCTTTGCAGTTCTATTTACTTTAGGATTACATTTCCTTTAATAGCAAAACTGAGAGTACTTATGAAGCCCCTACAGTAGAGACATAGCTGTAGAGCCGAAGGAGAGATGCTTCTCTAGCCTTTGAAACCTTCTCAATCTTGTACTTGCCCCTCCCCCACCTAGAATGCTGCTGACATACTGTACTATACTGTACTGTACTGTACTACACTGGACTGTACTATACTATTTATCCATTAACATTACCAAATCCATGAAGCATCAATCTGTGCTCTTTCCAACCCAGGGACAATGGATTAGACTAGAGGGTCCCTGGAGTCTGGAACACTACCACCTTCCCTTCCTCAGCCCTTCCCCAGCAACAAGCACCAGCAGACTAGCTCATGGCCTTTCTTCCACTTTATTTCATATTCCCACCACAGTAACGATTCCTTCAAGTTAAACTAAAAACCATAGACTTCCTGAATGGCGGCAGCAAAGGAATGGTGGTGTCCAAGACAGAGAGAGAGCTGGGTGGGATCAGCGGATCGTCTTGACAGGACTCTTGAAGTTGCTGGCGGCTTGGAGCTGCAGCTGGTAAGCCATTGGATGAATCTTGAAACCGTAGAGCCTGNGCCGGGCAGAGGTCAGAGAGGCAGCAAGGTGAGCTCCCTTCTGGCCCTGCCAGTGGCTGGCATCCTCCACTACACCAGCCTCCTCCTTATGCCTACTCAATAGTTCCCTAACTTCCTTGCTCATGAATACCTGGAAATGTTAACCCCCCCCCTTTTTTTTCAAAACAAGGTTTTTCTGTGTAACAGCCCTGGCTGTCCTGGAACTCGCTTTGTAGACCAGGCTGGCCTCCAACTCAGAGACCCGCCTGCCTCTGCATCCCAAAAGCTGAGATTAATGGTATTTGCCACAATGCCTAGCTTAAAAATGTATCTTTCTTTCTTTTTTAATGTGAGCGCTCTGTCTGCATGTTCCTCTGCTGGCAAAGGAGGGCATTGGATCCCATTAATGTGGTTGCTGGGAGTTGAACTCAGGACCTTCTGGAAAGAGCAGCCACTGCTCTCCACTGCTGAGCTCTCTCTCCAGCCCCCTTAAAAATGTATCTTAAACATCCACTAAAATTCAAATTCCAGGACAGGTAATGGCGGTGCAGGTCTCTAGTCTCATTTATGGAGGAGGCAGAAGGATCCCTTGAGGCCAACTCAGCCAACAAAAACCCTGCCAAACATCCCCTCCCCTGCACTCCCCCACCACACACACCAAACAAACAAAAACCCACACTGAAAGTATAGCTCAAGGACAGAGTCTGTGCCTAGCAGGCATGAGGTTAACCCCAGTCCACACAGGAAACTTCAAATCTGAGGAGCTGTAGATTAGTGCCTGTGCAAATTGGAATCTTTCCTCCCTAGGATACCATAAAAATAAGAGTCAGGCAGGTGGTGGTGGGCCTTTAATCCCGGCACTCGGGAGGCAGAGCCAGGCGGATCTCTGTGAGTTCGAAGCCAGCCTGGTCTATAAAGCTACACAGAGAAACCCCATCTCTAAATAAATAAATAAACAAATAAACAAATAAATAAATGAGGTAAGGGCCATAAGCCATGCTGAACCACAAAATCTGAGGATTTTAGCAAAAGGTCAAGCATCCAAGACAGCAACAGCAATAGCCACTGCTTAAATAGCCAAGGGCCACACACTTNAAAAAGGCAGCTGTCATCAGCATCCCTAAGGCAGCTGTCACCAGCATCCCTGCTCTATGGGCGAGAAAACAGAGGCACAAAACCAAGTGACTTCCCCAGTCACTCAGCAGGAAAAAGCCCTGACTTTGGGATAAGCAGGCCTCAAGAAAGGGTTGTCTGTCCTCAATTCTCGCCAGACTTTGGGTCGTTCTTTGACCTGTTGTGACTGTCTTTGCTCCCCACCTGGGTACAAACTGGTTGGCAGGTCGTTTGGGCCGGTACTCCGGATGCACCATGAAGAGCATGTGAGGGAAACCAGTGCCGAAGTAGGCACCGTCTGTGTGATGGTGCCTCGATGATTTGGGTGTGTACACGTCCATGCACTTGGGGCAGTAGAGTTTCACCATGGCCTCGCCTGGGATGTCCGAAAGGCCTAGGAGATAGCCAAACGCTGCAGACTAGGTACCTCCAACTCTTCCCAACCTCCCATAGGACGCAGGCACTGACTAGACTGACCTTTTTGGAGGACTGCTAGATAGTGCCCTCCTCCCCAGTTTCCGACACTTACCGATGGGAAGCATTGGCTGGTTCTCACAGTACACACGAGGACAGTAGCCAAAGTCTCCCTGCTGGTACTTTTCCAACTGAGGTGTAGAAAGTGGAAGGGACTGGTGACTGAGTGTGCAGAGCAACTCCTTTTACAGATCAACTCATTTCCCCGTCTCCCATGCCTCCCACTTCTAACTAGAAGCCCCTTCTCTGTCAAGACAAACTTCTCAACTGCCTTTTCTCTGGCTGGCAGGCTGCAGAACACAAGGGCCATTTGCTATTTGTTCCCTGAAAACTCCTTGTCCATGGTTTCATTTCCCTCCCTGAAAACAATACCTTCAGTAGGACCATCAGTGAGGATTTGATTCTCAGCCCAGCTCTGGGCTTTTCCTTGTCTCCTCAGCTAGGNTTCTTGACAGGTACAAAACATGACTTCTGACTCATGCACCTGTTTCCCTTACTGCCTCAGAAGCAGTAGGAGCAGAGCCTCACCATTTGGGCGATGCCTCGGTTGGTGAGGATGTAGCGGGCGTGGATCAACCCGTAAAGCATCTCCGCTGCCTGTTCAATCAGGTCACTCTGGTTGGGGTTGTCTTCCAACTCTTCATCTGAAAGGTGGGAGGGCCACTTGTAACCCCACCTTACCCCCAAGGTGGCCACCTACAGTTCATCCCGTTTCTGAGCCTCACCCTATCTATCACCCATTCACCTGACCCAGAAACCTGGGCTTTTGACCCTTCCACAAACCCAAGACCACTCAGCGCTGCCTTCTCTCCATACCTCTCTAGTCTCTGCCTGCTTCTTTCCTTTCCCGATACATATATATAAACACATAAACACAGAGGGTGGTACTCTAGACAGGCAGGAAGAAAGAAGCAGAACACAAAACCCACGAGGAAACNAGCATTATGAAATAGAGTTGAGTTACATCAGAAAGGATGGAAACAAATGTTACCAGTCCCATAAAGCAAGAGTCAGGTAGGGAATCAAAANAATGAAGAAGCCAAGCATTGTTCTGTGTGCCATAATTCCAGCACTTGAAGGCTAGGGCAGGAAGAGCAAGCNGTCCAGTCCAGTTTGGGTTATTTTTGGAGAGGACAGCGGTGGAGGAGAAAACACATAAACAAACAAACAAGTAAACAAGCAAGGGGTTTGAGGATAGCAGAGCTGGAGAATCAAAACGAAATTTAGAAATTCAAGAAGCAAGTGGTTGGGTGGTGCTGGCACATGCCTTTAACCCCAGCACTCAGGAGTTAGAGGCAGGTGGATCTTTGTGAGTTCAAGGCCAGCGAAACCCTGTCTTGAAAAACAAAACAAAACAAAAAACAAAAAAACCCCCCAAAAAACCCAAAAAAACAAAAAAATAAAGAAGGAAAGAAAAAGAAAAGGAAAAAAAGAAAAGAAATCCAAGAAACAAGAGACAGGAAGAAAAAGAAAACAAAGCACACACACTCAACCCCACANTCAACAACNACCCTAGGGGCATATTACCAGGCTCCAGGTCCAAGATCATGTCTAGAGCTTGTCGATAGTGAGGCACCTGCTCATTGAGTCCAGTAAGATTAAATTTGTCCTGGATGTAGTCCTCATCCACCTACCAGGACAGGGAAGTCAAGAGGTTGAAATTAGCGTGAGAATCTCTTTTACCTGGGTCCTTGAGATGAACAACTGCATCTGCTCCCCGTGNTTCCTATTCCCAATTCTGAGGAAGGACTCAGTCTCCATTAGAAACNGCAGCTCTTTCCTTCTCAGGCTAACNAGGCACAGCGCACAGACATNATTCAACTTCTGTCCCNAGTCTCTAGGAACTGGATTTGCCCTTTCCTTGGGGACATCAGACTCTCTGAGCTGAAGACTCAGGAATCATGAAGGCTAAACAGTTTAGCTCCTGAAAGGCATTTGTGATTTTCTATGTTAACACACTGTGATTTCATGTTACAGAACTTTAACATGAGACATTTTAATTTCCCTAATGGTCACCATGCACGGCGACAAACCCTTGTAATCCCAGCACTCAGGAGATGGAGGCAGTAGGATTGCCAGGAGTTCAAGGCCAGTCTAGGCTATAGATAGTAAGCTTCACGTGAAATCTGTTCTCAAACNGCATAAAATAAAAACATCGAGGGCATGTGGAGTTGGCCAAGAAGGCAAGCTAAAAACTCACCTCACAGAAGAATTCATTACCACGGAGCCCACAGAACCAGGAAATCCAGGACACCTCCTCCGAGCTACTCATCTTTACGTCGGCTGAGAAAGAAGAGCGCAAGAGGAGACCAAGCTGCTTCTGGTCTCTTCCCTCCTCCCACACGTTCTCCCCAACGAACGAACGAATCCGAGGCCACTTGGGCTTCAAGGACTCCAGCCTCTGAAGCATCCCTCCCCACGCTCCTCTTCTTGACCTCAGCCCCCTTNCGGTGTGGTGAGAATGAGATCCACTGCTTCCCAGAAAATGACAGGTCCTGACCTATCAGTGTTACCCCCGTCCCTGGCGTTCCCAAAGCCCAGGCCCCTGTCCCCCCCATGTCAGCTGCGGCAGGGCCCTGGGCTCCGGCTCCCCACCACCGCAGGTGCCTGCATGTTCCTGGCGCCTGTCCCAAGGCTTCCGAAGTTCATCCTTCCCCACGGAACCGGCCTCTCCTGCCCTCCCAGGGCTGGCGAGAGCACCGAACTCCTGTGGGACTCACGAGCGTCCCCCCATGTCGCCTCCTCTCCCTCAGGCCACCCATCCATCCTCTGAGGCTCCCGACCCGGTCACTTCCTTCCTCGCCCCCCACATCTAC
>LZPO01107916.1:494240-506746 GCA_001675575.1 Neotoma lepida
CCAAGGACCGCCCCCTACCTCTGTGGACGCCGGGAGATGGAGTCCCGCGGGAGTGAGAAACTGACGAAATGAGGGAAAGGCGAACTACTCATCCCAGGAGGCCCCGCGCAGGACTCTGGGGTCGCGAGGCCCCAGAGGCAGCCGCCTGGGGGCGGGGCGGACGGAGGCGCCCACCGGAAGCGGAAGCCAAGAACAGCGTCTTCCCGACCAGGAAGCTTGGGAAATAGAGTCTGAGGCTCTTTAGCCGCACTGAGCGGCGGGGCCGGCGCCAGCGGTCCGTTCCATCCCCGCCGTGCTCCCTCACTGTTCCGCTTTGGTCTTCCCTGCCGCCCAGGGGACTGACCCCGTCCCAGGCCACCCCACTGGACCCTGGGGCTCCTGGCAGGCCCGCGCCACGGTTGGCTCAGGATCAGGCATGCGTAGAGGTGCGGCTCGGTGGTGAGGGACTTAGATCGGGAGTGCTTGGGATGCGCCGAGCTGTGTGTGCGGCGTGGGANCCTGGACCGCCCTGCGCGCTAACCTGAGGTGGAGCCAGCCCCTCTGCCGCTCGTCCCTTTGCACTTGTCCATCTCCTCGGGGCTTGCGTGGAGCGTTCTGCTGCGGACCCTAAAAGTGTTCTTCGAACCCTGCTCAGAGTAGTGAGGAGGGGCACCGGGGTGTTACTTCATCTCCCAGCTCCTCGGCATTCCACGGATCCCCCTGTGTGTCCTCAGGGCCTTTCTTAAACGCAGAGCGTGGCCTCCCGGCTCCAGAAAAGGAGCTTGGAGCGGGAGGGACCAAGTCGGGGGTGGCGAAGAGCATTGTGGGGGCGTTATGTACAAGTAGGACCCCAACCGACAGGTTCCCCCTTGGGTCCTCGCGCTGTCTGGGCACGCGATGCTTTACGCAGATGCCTGGCAAGGTGCCAGCGCGGGAAACTGAACCTTGTGGGTGTTTTGTTGTTGTGGNTGCTGCGCATGCGTCTTTGTGCCATGTGACTCTTGGATTGTGTCAACTCGTGCAGGTTACAAGAGCGCCATTTTGCGGTACGGAAGTGACAGTGCAACGCCTTCCCCCGAAACCTTCCGGAATAATGTTACGCCGCCTGTTTTTATTTGGGAAAAGGAGACCCCCAAATAAGATCGAGCAAGATTTAAAAGGTCGAGCTGGTATTTCCTAATGGTATGTGTTACAGGATGGGGAAATGTTTTCAGAGAGAGCCTGCCATTTTTGTTTGAAGGGAGATGGGGGTAGAACGCAGGACCCCTAGACAACTGTCTGGTGGAATATCTTTTCCTATTATTATTTTCTTTTTTCCTGTATTAGAGATAGAACCCAGACCTCCTGAATTCAAGGCAAGCATTCTACACAGAACCTCATCTTCTATGCCTTCATGAAGTTTTATTAACATCTGGGCAGGAGCTGTCATTCTAGGGGTCCATTTTATACATGAACCCTGGGCTCGCTACAAGATCCTAGATCATGGAGTCAGTTTTGGGGTGGGAGGCCCATTTTAGTTCTAGACTGCTTTCTCATCCCAGCAGGCCCCTGGGAGGTGGTACTGATCATTACAGTGGCTACCTGAAAGGTTGGCGTGCTTGTCACATCCTTTCCTTGCCATTTCTCCCCAGAGCCATGTCCNGGCCATCCCTCATCACGTTTACTCCAGCCACTGACTCCAGCGACCTCTGGAAGGATGGGCAGCAGCAGTCACAGCTTGAGAAGCCAGAGCCTGTCCTGGATGGGGTTGCAGCCCGGGCTTTCTATGAGGCTCTAATTGCAGATGAGAGTAGTTCCCCTGAGCCCCAGAGACCTGGCCCCATCAGGGAAAGAAAGAGAAAGAAAAGAAGAGTGAGGAGGGAGGCTGCAGCGGTAGTGGCAGCAGCAGGAGCCTCAGGGCAAGGAAGACCACTTGAGGATGAAGACAAGATGACCCGGTGGATCCTCCTGGCAGCCCAGAATGGGGATGTGACCGAGCTTCAAAGGCTGCTGGAACCCCGAGAGGCAGGGGGAGCCGGAGGGAACATCAATGCGCGTGATGCCTTCTGGTGGACTCCCTTGATGTGTGCCGCCAGAGCAGGCCAGGGGGCTGCTGTGCGCTATCTCCTTGGCCGTGGAGCCGCCTGGGTAGGAGTCTGTGAGCCGGGAGGCAGAGATGCTGCTCAGCTGGCTGAAGAAGCAGGCTTCCCCGAGGTTGCTCGCATGGTCAGAGAGAGTCATGGAGAGACGAGCCCTGAGAACCAGAACCGGTGAGGAGGGAGCCTTAGCTCATGTGTTCTGCCTTTCCTGGACACCCCACCCCAGGTGCTCCAGAACAGCTCACGGGGCTCTTCATCCTGCAGTGGAGTTACGTCTTGTCATAGAGTGGTNATGGACACGGTCTTTGTGCATTTAAATCTTGGTTCCGTTTACTTGCCAGCCTAAGGTCTGCAAATCTCAGTCCTGGTCTGAGAAGTGGAGATAAGAACATCTTTCTCAAGGGGTCATTAAGATGCAGTAGGTTAATGTAGAAAGTGATGGAACAAAAGCCCTACTCATCATCCCTAAGAGCGTGAGGCCTACCTAACAGTATCNCAAACNGTCCCTTCTGGACAGATGGAGAGGGGATGGTGTAGCTTGGTGATGGAGCATTTGCCTAACACTGGGGAGGCCCTGGCGTCCCTCTCCAACGTAAAATAAAACAAAAAGATGATGCTAAAATCAGAAGGAAGGCATGAAGTATGCTGCCTTGCTCCGCCAGGCAAGAAACAGCTGAGGCTTCAGTTCATCCCCTCTTCCTTCACTTCCCTGTGACTTCTTTCTTTTTCTGCAGGCCTCCCCCCTCGTCCTCCCAGTTCTGCGAGGACTGTGGTGCCCACTTTGAAGACTCCAACCACCGCACATCTACTGCTCACCTGCTGTCGCTGTCTAGGACTCCCCAGCCCTCCAACCTTCCCCTTGGGGTGCCCACCTCCAGTCCTGGCTTCAGGCTGCTGCTGAGGGGTGGCTGGGAACCAGGAATGGGGCTAGGACCCCGGGGTGAAGGCCGTGCCAACCCTATTCCCACTATCCTCAAGCGGGACCAGGAAGGACTGGGCTATAGATCTCCACCCCAGCCCCGAGTCACACATTTCCCAGCTCGGGATACCCGGGCTGTGTCTGGAAGAGAGCGAGTACCTCGAGTTGCCACACTGAGTCAGAGGGAGAACAGAAAGAGAGAAGAGAAGGACAGAGCCTGGGAGCGAAATCTGAGACTGTACATGAACCTTGAATTCTGACTGGTGCGGTCTGGCCTGTTACTCACTGGACTTGGAACCCTGACGTGGGCACTTGGACTTCTACTTCCTGGGATCCGCCCAGATGCCAGACCGTCAGGGTTTGGCTCTTGGGCTCTGCTTTTAGAGAGAAAGGCTGAGAGTTGAGAGATAAACTTCCTTCATTGTGGTTTGTTTACTTTATTGCATGATATTGTAGAGCCTTGGAGCAAATCTGAGTCCCATGAAAGTCTCACACGAGCCAAAAGGGGAAGCTCTCCAGGTGACAAGAAAACCTAGCTTTGCTGGCTTCATTTTATCTGTTCTTTGAAACCCCCCTAAACTAGGTATTGCCCNGCTCTGTGCAAGGCTGTCCTCTCAGTGGGTCNCTGGGCCAATCCAGTCAGTTCAGTGATGTATTCATGTCACAAACCAAGTTTGCTATGTGCTGAATGGTATGCCCAAATCATGGGGACCCCCAAAAGACCACCATGGAGACCGAATCCCATATGTAAAAGCAAAGAGCCTTTATTTTCAAGCTCGGGGCTTGGTCTCTCTGTCCGATGCAGCAGTGAGAGCAGAGAGCCCTGAGCTCAGGTGGGGTAGAGTTTTTAATCATATCAGAGGTTGGGGTGAGGGTATTTCCAGGGTTCAGGACCCTGATTGGCTGACATTTGTCTAAGGGTATCTGTAAAACAGAAATAGGTGTTGCTAGACTCAGGAAAATCTGGCCATCTTATCGAACCTTATCTAATGGTTGGAATGTTTGGGATGTCAGGTACTTCCCTTAGATGTAGGCCCTCCCTGGATGGTGTCNNCTTACAGCTTTCCCTGGGTCTAGGTGTTGCCTGCTAGTAAGCCTGTCATGGNAACTATGTGGTCAGACTGTTTTGGGCCCTCTACACTGAAAACACCACAAACCCTCACGTTCTGAACTCCTTGAGGAGGCCAGTTGTGATTAAATGTAATGCCTGGTGATAGGGAAGTCTGAGTCCTGCAGGATTGCCNGGTATGACCTAACATTAACCCACCTGTATGCCATCCTAGCTGGGACCAGAGCTCTGACTCCCAAATAGAAAGTTTAAGGTGATCTTTTTTTGTTTTGAGACATCTTGCTATGTAGTCTAGGCTGGCCTCAAACTTGCTATGTGGATCCAACTGCCTCTGGAATGCTAAGATTAAAGGTGTGTATACCACCGCACCCAGCTTTGCAGTATGAAGGATGTAACCTAGGGCTTCATACCTGCTACGCAAGTGCTTACAGAGTTACATCCCTAGTCCTAACACAGACAATCCTAAGACTCCATTTCACTCCCTGAAAACAGGCAGCATGTATTCCCACATTTTTCTTTCCTACTTGGCACCCACACCCATTTGGGATGCTCATACCAAGTGCTAGGAACATGAAAGCTTTCAAATCCAGGTCAGGAAGGGCAAAGGGCAGCTNCATAAGTCACGTGGCTCCTGTTATTTACCTTTCTGGACCAGCAGTAGTGGGTGGGATGTGGAGGAGTGGCGGGGGATGTGCAGGACCATAGGGCATCCAGAAGGGAAGGGAACCCTAGCGCAGCATTGGGGAAGCAGAGGCAAAGGACCAATTCAAAGCCAGCCTAGGCTATATATGCCCGGGCTTTCCTGACCTACATATATAGGGATACTCTGTCTTTTAAAACAATAAAGAACGAAGGACTGAAGCACCGAGTCAGAGGTGGGTGGTGAGGAGCAGAACTGGGCTTGGATTCAGGTTCTGGCTTAAGTGATCCTCTCTCTACGCCTGCGCTAGTGAATCGCGGGGGCTTCGGGGGAGGTCGTTCTGCTGGGTCCGCCTCACGAGTTGCGGGGCTCCGCCCCCGCCGGTCCCTCCCGACCCGGTACAGCTGCTTCCGGGCTCGCACGGCTCCGGGAGGCCGCTCTCCGGACGCTGGGCCCCAGAACTACCCGTGGCGCGTAGCACCCAGACGCCTGAGTCCCCAGGGAGGCCTGCACTGTGCCTCACGACTGCGCTCTCCAAGGACGTCTCTGTTCTGACCTTGCGGAGGCCGCGTCTCAGCTGCGCCCTCGCGGGACAGTGGGGCCACTTTGTGGAACGATAGCTTCCTAAGTTAAGGAATGTGTGCAGCTGACTGGAGTTCGCTGGACACTTCCATCCTGTCTTCCTCTCACCCGAGACTTCCTGTTCCTTGAGCTCCCTTGGGCAGCCGTTTAAGGCTCCTCAAATTCAGGACCGAAGGACTCTGGGCCACCTTCCTTCCTTCTTCGATGGAGCACCACCTCCCCCGCTTTTTGGGCACCTTGGGGTGTGGCGTTGGTGAGTGAAACTTAGGGTGCCGACTGCTGGGAACGAAATCTGAAAACACAGACCATTGTGGGGGTGATCCTGGCCTTATAAGGCCCATGAAGTCTTGTGAGTGTGTGGGGTGGCAAATGGATTTCTTTTCACCTAAACTGACAAGGAAGCAGGCCATTTACCACACTTGGGGCTACGTGAGCTCTTTCTGAATTCAGAGTAGGACGACATCACCAAGCAGATACCTATTCTGAACCGGAAAAGATCCCGAGAATCTTAAGTACAGTCAGGAAGTGGTCACAGATTTGGGGGGCTCATTACACAGTTCAGTCATGTTCCTGCGAAGGCTTGGTGGCTGGCTACCTCGACCTTGGGGCCGCAGGAAATCAACAAAGGCTGACTTGCCTGTCCCAGAACCCAGATGGGTGGACAGCTCCCCTGAGAATTCTGGGAGTGACTGGGACAGTGCCCCAGAGACAATGGGAGATGTGGGGCCTCTCAAGACCAAGGATTCAGGGAAACCGAGGACCCTTGGGGCTGCTCCAGAGTTGAGCAGGGAACTCCAAGTGGATCAACTGGGGAGCAAAAGGAAGGATTCCCTCAAGCGGGACAAGACTGGCTCTAGTGTTAAAGAGCCTGCAGGGCTGGAGACCGGAGGAGCCATTCCCAAACCGGAATGGGATTCTGTGGATTCAGGTGGCATGAAGAACCTTGGAGTGTCCCCNCAAGGGGAACTAGGCACCACTGGACCAGAAGCCCTATTGGAGAAACCTGGTCGACGACAGAAGTTGCTGCGTTGGCTACGGGGGGATCCGGGAGCTCCATCACATTACCTGCGGGACCCAGAGGAGTATCTGCAGATCTCTACCAACTTGACCCTGCACCTGCTGGAGCTACTAGCCTCAGCCCTGCTGGCTCTGTGCTCCAGGCCACTTCGAGCTGTCTTGGACGCNTTGGGCCTTCGAGGACCTGTGGGCCTCTGGCTACANGGGCTACTGTGTTTCCTGGCTGCCCTCCATGGGCTCCATGCTGTGCTGAGCCTACTTACTGCCCACCCCCTGCATTTTGCCTGCCTCTTTGGCCTCTTGCAGGCCCTGGTGCTGGCTGTCAGCCTCCGGGAACCTGTTGAGGATGAGGAGACCACTGATTGGGAAAGTGAGGGGCAGGGGAGGGAGGCCAAGGAGCCAAGGGAAGGTCCAGGAAGGGTGCTGTGACTGGGTGAGGGTGGGGGCAAAGAGTGAAGCTAGTGGTGTGGCCTTTAGGAGGAAGGTGGGGAAACCCAGATTGTAAGCACAGTGACCTCAGGGATGGGGAGGAGACTCAGGAGCACGAAGGCACGGAAGCCCCTGTCATTCCAGTGACAGATGGGGTTGTTTAGGGTGTCCAATAATGGACGATGGGGCATCAGCATTTGAGTCACCAGCTGTTGTTATTTCTTCCTTTTCCGTTTATGCACTCTTTTTAAATTATCACCTCCAATTCCCCCCCACCTCCACTTTTTAAGAGCAAAATAAAATAAAATAAAAGTGATAGTGGAGAATGAAGGCCAAAGGGTCCTTTCCAATCCCCAGGCGTGGACCAGGCCGGAGGCAGGGCAGAGATCTCTGCATTAAGAGGTNACAGAGAGATCCATGCTGTCCCTTGGATCCTAGGACCNGAACCATCTAGAGGAGAGTGGGGCTGTGAGGTAGGAGGAACTAGGGTTCTAGAAGGGGCTACAGGTGTTATGGTACCTGCAGGGAGGGTCTGATACCCAGTGGGATCCAGAAGAAACAGGGATGGTGCAAGCCACATTGGCCCGGGGACCAGTTCAGAAGGGCTCTGATGGGCAGTGGGGGTAGTGCAGCGCCTGTCATCTTCGCTCAGGCTAGGGATTTGCTCACTCAGCAATAAATGTGCTACACTAAATCCTAAATACACCAGTACAATGTGAGAGGTGCTGCTCGGTGTCCTTCCTGATGCCAAACAGCTGGGGGTGGGGGGTGGTAGAGGTTCCGTTCTGCAGGAGGGGAGCGTCAAAATGAGAAGTGACTGATATCTGCAGACAAAACTCAGGAACAAAGATTGAAAAACCATCTTTATTATCCTTGAGAGGGAGTGGAGAGTCTCCAACGTCTCCCCTCGCAGCTCAGCTCCCACCTTGGCTGTCTAGGACACAGATGAAGTTACACGTCACTTGCTGACAGCTGGCAGGCCTCTGTGATGGGAGGAGGGAGAGGATAAGAGGTTACAAAGGAAGTCCAGTTAGTGGGGATGGAGCGGGAAAGAGACCCTTCTCTCTGTATCCGGCCTTTCCTCCCTTTAGTACCTAAGGCAGTGGTTCTTAACCTGTGGGTTGTGACCCTTTGGGAGGGGGTTTGAGCTACTGTTTCACAGGGGTTGAATATCAGATATCCTGCATATCAGATATTTACATTATGATTCACAACAGTAGCAAAGTTACAGTTATAAAATAGCAACAAAAATAATTTTATGGCTGGGGGTCACCACAACATGAGGAACTGTATTAAAGGGTCACAGCATTAGGAAGGTTGAGAACCACTGCTCTAAAGACTCAGAGACCTATCTTTTTCCTCTTTTTATTTTTATTTTTGAGAGACAGTCTCACTATATAGCCCTAGCTGTCCTNAAACTCAGAATGTGTAGACCAGGCTAGCTTCAAACTTGTGACAATTCTTCTACCTCTACCACCTGAGTGCTGAGATTACAAGTGTGTGCCACTCCTGACCAAAAGCCTCTTTTTTTNCCTAAAGATTTATTTATTTATTTTATGTATATGAGTGCTCTATCTGCGTGTATACTTTTATGCCAAAAGAGGGCATCAGATGCCACTATAGATGGTTGTGAGCCACCATGTAGTTACTGGGAATTGAACTCAGGACTTCTGAAAGAGCAGTGCTCTTAACCTCTGAGCCAGCTCTCCAGCNCCTGAAAGCCTCTTTCAAGTCACCCAGAGCCCTCCTTGGTGACTTCACAGCTCTTAGCCAATCCTGGTGCCATTCTAGCCCATGAAAATTAGATCAATGTACTGGTTCTGATAATGTCTGCCTTTGGCCACGGCCTCTGCTGACATTGCATTGAGCTCTTTACAATACCCACAGAAGACTTGGTGACTCTCAGACCTCTTTTGGGAGACTTCGACCTCTCACCTTGATTCCTGGGAGTCACTAAGAAGGCTTTGAAGTCCAAGCAGGAGGCCAGAGACTGGAATTCCTCCACACACTTCTCTGGAGGGTGTGGTGATCGATCTGGAAGGACAGGGGGCAGCTGGGCAGGTCAACATTCCTGCTTCCCAGCCCTGCCCCCTAATTCCCAAAGGACCTGGTGAAGATGCCCATCCTGCTCTGAAAGGGAGGTCCTTTAGCCTTCCAGTTCCCCTTGGGCACTTCCTGCCTTGTATCCCCACTCACTGTAGAGGAGAAAGCGCTGGTAGCCCTGGCCCATCTCTTTTAGCATGATTCCCCCTGGGCAGGAGCTGGAGAAGAGGTCTGTTCTCATATCAGGACGGCCTGTCGGGAGCATGAGAGGATCATGAGGACACACGCAAAACCACGCTGAGTCAGGCCTAGTAGTGCAGGGCCGTGATCCCAGCTGCTCAGGAAGCTGAGGCAGGAGGATTTCACATTCAAGGTCTGCCTGGGCTATAGGATGAGTTCAACAACCATCAGGGCAATGAAAGGTTGGAAAAGGNTCTGGGGATATAGTTCAGTGATGGTCTGCTTCCCTAGCATGCCAGAGGTCCTAGGTTCAATCCTCACTTCTGAGGGGGATATAGCTCAGGGAGNGTAAAGAAGGGGNGGGCTGGTGGGAACCAACCTTCAGTTCTGAGATCTGTGTTTCCTTTCCCCTCAGTCAAGTGGTATATCCATTTCCGGGGCACACAGATCCCGTTTTTCCTGCAGAGGTGGTGGTAGCAGGGTAGAAAGATGGAGTGTCATTCTAAGCACACATTACCAACTTTACTTAATTTTTTCTATCTTACTCTTTCCCACATCCCAGCTCTTTGGGTTTCAAGCTGCCAAGGGATAGCGAGGCCCCTTCTACCAGCAGAAAGTGACTTGTAAGCTGTTGAGTTCAATGGGCAAGGAGTGATGGAGCTGGAGTCTGGGTGGGGTGATTGTGCACAGTTCAGGCAGAGAACACACCCAGTGGTGCCTCGGCCTCCTCACCACTCACGTGCGGATGGCAGCACGAAGCTGGAGCTGCCTTGGGGCAGAGCCGGTCGCCATGTTGAAGACAATATTGTCCACCGAGTCAAAAGTAGCCAGCTCTTCCTTGGTGGGGGCTGCTCCCGCAATGAAGTACCACAGGCCCAGGTGGGGCTCTGGGGACTAGACAGGCAGTGATGGGAGCAAAAGGATGAGTTAGCAGGTCCATCGTAAAACCCATCCAGCCTTTCCATCAGTCAGTGGACCAAGATTCAGGGCTAGAGGTTCTGGTGGTCCCACTTGTTCCCAACAAGGAGCCACCAGTGACTTGCCTTCCACACATCCTCTTTCCTCCCCTCCTTTCCCAACATGCTTGCTGGCCATCTTGAGCTGCCCACCCAAGACTTTCAGCTTCTATTACTGCTGTTCCCTTTCCTCGGTCCATACCTCTTTCTCGCTCACTTCCAGCGCTGTTAGTTGAGTGTGCTCAGGGCACTGGTTCATGGAGTTAAAGAGAAGGCCGTAGAGGTAGAGCAGAGCTGCCCAAACTTGGTGGAACATCTCAGGCAGGGGAGGGCTGGTGCTCTGCAGGTGAGGGGACTTAACTCTTCTCTGCTGGCCTGGCTGCTCAGTCCACTCTGCTTTCAGCCCCCTTGCCTCGACCCTTGACCCTTTTACCTGCTAATAAGTAACTTCAACCTTGTTTTCCAACCCAAGCATGGATTAGCTACAGCACTGGGGCCTTCCTCCCCCCTCTTCCAGATGCAACCACTCTACAGTATACCCTGGCATGTCCAGTGACTGAGGCGTTAGGAGGAGAGCTGAGCCCTACAGTAGGAGCCTGTATCTGGATCTGAGTTGGAGCTCTGCTGTGTTGTGAAGCAACGAGGAGAAGTAACTGCATTGGGTCTTTCATTCATTCACTTGGCAAATTTGGGGATTTCAGTTGTTTGCCAGGAACTGGCTAATCCTGGGGGATATTTTTTTAAAAAACGGAAAAACAGCTTTACAAACAAACCATTGCAGTACAAGCTGATAAGTGTCAGAACAGGCACCAGCCAGTCGCTGGGGCATGGTGGATTTCTCTTTCCTTTTTTTCAAGACAGAGTCTCACCATGTAGCTCTGGCTGTCCTGGAATTCACTCTGTAGACCAGGCTGGACTCACAGAGATCTGTCTGCCTCTACTAAAGGCATGTGCCACCACCACCACCACCATCGTTGGGCTAGGGACAATTTTTTTTTCCTCCTGATGCTGGGGATCGAACTTAGAACTTCATGCATACCAGGCATGCTCACTTGCTCAGTAGTAGCAATGATCCACATCCCCAGCCTCCTGGGACAATTGTATTAATCTTTCTATCTCTTTTTTTTTTCCATCTGTGGAATGGGCAACTCAATAGTCTCAGAGTTAAATGAGCTCGTGTACACACCAAGTCAGAAGTAAATACCCACTGTCATAATAACTGCAGAGCACCCACTGCAATTTCTGGTAATAATTTTGCTAGATTGTCAAGATTTAAATGTAGTGTCAAGAGATAGTCATTGGATAGTCTTACTGTGTGGAGCTGTCAATGCAATGAGAGGTGGGACTTATTTACATAAATTTGTCAATGGCCACAAAAATTTTTGGGACTCTCTTGAGAAGCCTATACCTGTGTCTTAGGTATATACTGTCCTCTTCCCATTATATTATTACTGTCTCTCTGCCTTAAGGCTTATGCTTAAATATATATAAAAATAAACTCCAACTTTTCTTTAAACACAAGTCTCCTGAGAAGTGAGATTTGCTAGGGGTTTGTGATTTATTTAAAGGAATAATGGTGCAGGTCTTCAGTACTGGGAAGGCTGAAGGAGGAGGACTGCTGAAAGGCAAAATACCGGCTCAGGACCCCCAAGGGCAAGTTCTCAGCACAAAGGAGATTTATTTGCCCCAGAGGGACACAAGGCAGGGAATAAGAGACAAAGACAGGAGATAGAGGGAGGGGAAGGGAACAAGGGAAAGGGGCAGGGGTAGTTGTCCTCGTGTGGTACAAAGGACTGACTCTGGATAGAGGGGAGACAGACATGGCACACAGGAAAATGGCAGTTCATAAAGGTAAAAAGGGAAACCCCGTGTTAGGATGAGGTGTTTAATTTTGACTGGACANGTTANTTATGGGGGCTTTTGANTGCTGGACTTCAATACTTTGATAGCTGCACCTTGGTAGTCAGCCTCAGGAGGAGGAAGTGGCCAAAGGGAACAGATCTTGGTGACTAACCTTTAGGAATGTAATCTAATGTTTTTTAGCAAGGCAGAAGGAATGAGAGAGGAGGGCAAGGCCTGCCAGAGCCATGCTAGCCAGAGTCCCTTCAACTGCCATTCAGGCCACCCTTGGTTACATGCATAATACTATCTTCCTTCAAAACAATCATAAAAAATGAAGAGGGTAGTTAGGCATGATTATTCTATTGGAGTAATGTTCAGATTTGTGTGTGGGAGCAAGGGCTTGGGCTTGCCAGGTAAGTGCCCTACCACTCAAGCCCTTGAAATTTTTATAATAAAAGCTAAAATGTAGATTTAGGGAAATGGATACCAAGCCAAACCTGAGGACCTGATTTTGATCCCCAGATCCCCACACAGTGGACACCAGCACGTTTCTCCATATTTAGGCTANGCTGTGGCAGATGCAAGGCAGACAGCCCGCCCAAAAAGTGTTGAAATTTTTTTTTTTTAAGATTTATTTATTATGTATACAGAAGAGGGCGCCAGATCTCATTACAGATGGTTGTGAGCCACCATGTGGTTGCTGGGAATTGAACTCAGGACCTCTGGAAGAACAGTCAGTGCTCTTAACCTCTGAGCCACCTCTCCAGCCCAA
>LZPO01107916.1:527835-540101 GCA_001675575.1 Neotoma lepida
GAAAGAAAAGGAAAAAGTCAAGTAGAAAGGGGGCAAATGATGAAAAATGGGACTTACTTGGGAATTGGGAGGTCCAGGACTGCCATAAAAGACCTCAGGGTACAGGCGCTGACCTGAAGGGCTGGGCTCTGAACCACAGTGCCCAGAACCCAGGCTCTTGGATTGTGGCTCAGCTGAAGCACAAGCGCTGGGGAGCAGCTCCCAGTCTCTGGGTACAGGAACGGCCTGGCCAAAAGAAGCCTTGTCAAGAAGGAAGNTTTTTACATTTTAGATTAGTGGTTCTCAATCTGTAAGGGCTGAATGATCCTTTCACAGGGGTCCCATATCAGATATTTACATTACGACTTTTTAAAGGTTATGCATACAGTATTCTGTCTGCATGCATGCCTGCACACCAGAAGGGGGAATCAGCTCTCATTACAGATGGCTGTGAGCTGCTGTGGTTGCTGGGAATTGAACTTAGGACCTTTGAAGAGCAGCCAGTGCTCTTAACCTCTTGAGCCATCTCTCCAACCCCCACATTACGATTCTTAACAATAGCAAAATTAGTTATGAAGTACCAAGGAAATAATTTTATGGTTGGAAGTCACTGCAACATGAGGAACTGTATTAAAAGGCCACAACCTTAGAAGGTTGAGAACCACTGCTCTAGATGTTTATCACTCATCAAATTCTATCTTCATCAAAATTCACAGGCCTTCCCACCAAACCACATACCTCTGTGACTGACGCNGTCAACTCTTTCTCTCCTTTTAAAGTGTCTCCTACCACTAGGCACAAGTCTGAGTCCTGTAACATGGGGGCGGAGGATTACTGCACAATTCAAGCCTCCATCCCACTTGTCATTACTCTCGTTACCCAGCCCAGGTTCAAGTTCNGCTCATTCAGACCTTGTTGGTAGTGCCAAACTCAACTTGAGAGCCAGGTCGTTGGGCTGGCCGGAGGGGGCCTGGCTCTGGGCCTCGGTCTGGGCGCTGCGATCGTTCTGTGCCTATGGGACCAGGGGGCAGAGGATGCTGCTCCCGGGGCAGCTCCTAGATTGAGAAACAACCAAGTGTAGTTGGTGGGTAACAGAGAAACAAACCAAGAAATCCCACAACACACTGGCAAAGAAAGGCAGACAAAGACAGGGCCAAGTCTTTTACCTTTCTGTCCCCATCAAGGGGAGCAGGTGGCCGTCTCCTAGGAGGTTCAGAGGGTTCAGAGCCAGATGTACCCTCACCAGGAACAGCATTCAGGGGTGAGGGTCCTCCAGGCCGCTTGGGGGGTCCCTCTGCTGACCCCTTAAGTCCTCCATCAGGGGAACTTCGCTGGCTGCAGGGACCTGATGATACCTGAGAATCTCCACTCAGGTCCACCCCACTGTCAGACTGACTCATCTGGGGGGGAGGAGGAGGAGGAGGAAAGTTTGAGCAGAAACACCTGACAGGTACACATACACCAACAAACAGATGAAGAGACACAACCAGCACTCTACAAAACCATTGCCACCTCCTTCCCAGTGCACACTCACCTCTGTGCCTGCCACATCCTCAAAGGGACTTAGGGGCTCCATCCAGGGCTCTAGGGAGCCAGGCTGGTAACTCTTTCGGCTTGTGGCTGGAGAACACCAACCATGAAGCAGGCAGTGAGAAAACAGCTCTAAGGCCACCTCACACCCCCACCCCCCATTCCAGTCTGTCCCCTCCACCAGCTTTACTNACCATGATGTAAACGATTCCAGATGTGGGGAGTTAGGGCCTCTGCGTCTGAATCTCTGGATTCTCCCTGAGGGCCTGGGACCTCAGGCTTAGAGCCTAAGAATCCAGAGCTATGAGAAGCTGGTACAGATTCCTAAAGGGAAGAAAACCCAGAAGGGCAAAACACAAATAAGCTGAGGCAGAGTGAGGAGCAGCAGCAACAGGGGAGACATACAAGGGAGACAAGTGGTGATTGCTAATGAGAATCTGGGGTGAGAGCTTAACAACAGAATGCAAAAAGTGTACAGAAAGCATAACCAAGGACCTTCAGAGGTGGGAGTGCAATGAAGCCCAATCTCCAGCCCCATCCCTCACCTCCTGCAGCAGCTCCGGTTTTCGGGGAGGCCGCTCCCGCCGTTTCGGGGGGAAGGGATTAACCCCGGCAGAGTCCCGGGGAGTCCCGCCCACCCCCCTCACCATCGGCCCTGGCTCCTCGAAGTGGGGGTCTGGGGAAAAGGGGAAAACTGTCAGCATCTACCTCGTTCTACCACTGACCCTAGCTTCTCTCCCAACTCCACCTCCCAGTCCTTCCAGCTCTGTTCACCACTGAACCCAGTAACAGGGCCCCCAAGCCAAACTTCTGCTCCCCACTCCAGCACCTGACCTTTGGGGATGGAGTCATTCCCACCTGCTTGCCTCCAGCTTACCAGAACTGATGACGTTGCTGGCCCTCGGGGGGTCATAACGGGTTGGGGGCCGAGGGGAGGAGCCCTGAGGGGCTTGGGGAGGCCCAGGCTTAGGCCTTGGGTGCCCCCCTGGTGCAGTTACATTTCCTTGGCGGCTACTAAGTTGGGCCAGAGCCTGTTGAATGCCAGCAGGGTTGCTGTGGATAACTTGATCCAGGCGGAAGACAGCAGAACTGCTGGGGGGTGGTGGAGGCAGAGGAAGCCCCGGGGGTCGCTCCTCGGGAGGACGGCTGGAGAAAGCAGAGCATCAGCTCCAGGGCTCACTAAACTCTTATTCTGTCCCTACAAGTCAAGCATCTATTTTCTAGCTTCTCCACTGGCATCCTGTCCTCTCCCCTGATAAAACCCTTCCAAAGTTTTGTTTACAGAAGTGCACTGTGACAACCAGAGCAGGAAAACATGCACGGGAATTGCCAATTTTTTCACTTACTAGCTGCCCTTAGCAAGGTGGAGGAACTATGGTGCCTCCTANTGCCTGACACAGCCATAGGTTCCCAACTCCCTGGTACCCACCCTCATCACACCCCCTCACCCCAGCAACTATAATACACTTAAAAAAATCTACCCTTACCCACCTTCGGTTCTTGGGAGAGGGCCAGCTCCTCTTATCCCCTCGTCCTGGACCGGTCCGTCCCCCAGGGCCTGAACCACCACCTCCACTACTGCCACCACCACTGCCAGTCTTGCCCCCAGGGCCTGGGCGCCGGTTCTGACGATCCATGCCTGGCCGCTGACTTGAGAAGCTACGCTTGCTCAAATCCTTGGCTCGCTGGCTCAGCTCTCCACGAGACATGGTTGAAATGCCTGGTCCAGACCCACCTGCACCGCCCCCAGGAGTCCCCACAGCTTTAGAGGTCATAAGTGCTGCCGGGGGAGTCTCCTTGTCACCCCGGCGCTCACTGGCAAAGTCACTGCTCTCCGATGCAGTCTCCCATTCCTCATTGGCTTGGTCGGAGTTCTGGTTTGACAGATCAGGAGACTTAGCAGCTGTGCGGCGAGGGGGTGGGGGAACAGTGACTGTTGCCAGAGTCTCCTCTGGTCCAGGAGTAGGCGCTGGAAGGGCTAGGGAAGGGGGCTTGACATCAGCTCCTCTGGCCGCATTTTCACGTTCTTGTTTCAGCCTCCGGAAACGAGGGGGTTTGTCCTGCTGCTGAGCCCTGCCATGTCGCCTCCGTCGGGGTCGCTCCCCATCTTCCATGCCCACACCCATGTTGCCGCCTCGAGACATGGGGGACAGAGGCCCTGAAATCAGCTTCTCTTTCAAAGGCTCCTTACTTTGGGGCAAAGGACCTGTTGGAGGTTTCTTTGGAACCAGGGACTTGGCTGGAGGGCTCCAGCCTGAGCAAACAGGAGGGGGCCGCCCGCCACCTCGGCCACGACGGGATGGCACTCCTCTTGGAGTGAAGACTCGACCACCCCGGGCAGTGGAGAATCGGGCTGGGGCTGGTGATGGGGGAGCTCCTGGTGGTGGTGGGGCAAGGGGGACCTGAGCAAGCACTCCCTCTTTTGGTGGGGGGGCTTCCTTGTCAGAGGGGGCCAGGTCGCTCTCGTGGGTCTCACTGCCTGTTTCAGAGCCACGCTGGCGGCGTCTCTTGGGGATTTCTTCATACTCTGAACCCTCACTCCGTGTCTCACTGGCAGTGCGGCCTCGGGGAGCAGAGGGGTGGTTTGGTCCCCCAGCACCACCCCCACGCCCGTCATCTCCTCGGAATTCCCGGTAACTTCGGAATTCTCGGCTCCGGGCTCCCCGACCTCGGCCCCCATAGGTCCCCCGAAAGCCTCTTCCTCTGGCAAAATACTCGCCTCGGCCCCGACCCCGGCAAGATGTAGGGCCTAGTCTTTCATAGGAATAGTCCCTTCGAAGCCTAGGTGCAGGAGAGAGATTCCCACCCGGTGGGGTTTCCTTGAGGCCCACCTTCCCCTTAGCTGTCTTGAGTGGATCAGGCTTTGGAACCTTGGGGGTCTCATCCCCCTGCTCTAGGGATTTAGGAGGCAGCTCGTCGACTTTCACAGGTTGTGGTGGTTTCTTTATAGGCCCAGCTCGGCGAGGAGGGACACCTGGCTCCTCGGGAGGGACTCCACGACGACAGCTGCCTGGACGAGGGCCCCAGCGAGTCTCAGTACGGTTTTCCCTGCGTGGTGGTGGTGGGCCTTGGNCTCCACCTCCAACTCCACGGGCAGGCTTCCTGCCTGCTTCTGGTCCTGACACCTGTGGCGGTTCCTCCTTGGGGGGTTCCTTCTTGGATGGTGGCGCTTGTATCTTGGCAGCCTCATCATTGCCTGGGGGCCAGGGTAGTGGACGGGGTCCTGGGGGAGCTGGCTCCTCCAGAGGGAAGCGAGAGATTGGGGGCCCAGGGGCTCCATTCTCAGGAAAACCTGGATAATTAGCCAGGTAAGGTGGGGGCGGAGGTACTGGAGGAGTCTCGCTCCTGAAGAGAAACAGAAGGATGTCAGGATGAGGATGAGCACAAGCGGATGGGGAGAGCACTTAGTGCATTCTGACCTAGACACTCCTTCCATGTGATTCCCTATCACCTCAGGTAACCCACGGCACACTCAGAGCTGCACCAGTTCCTCCCTAGCAACTCACCTCATACTCTTGTCGTCCTCATCTGCTGCCTGGCGCAGAGGTGAGGTAAGAGGGCGAGGGTCAGTGGGTGTGGTGGTAAAGACATCTCCTACCCAGGCCAACTTGGGGTCCACTGGTGGGGTGCCCCGTTCCCGTAATAGAGGGGGTGCATGGCGTTCAAATGGCTCAGAGCTTGAGCCCCCACTGTCTGAGCGTTCCCGAGGAACCAGACCTAGGAAAACAAAGAAACTATCCTGTCATAGGCCTTCCACACCAAAAAGTACCTTCCTTGTGTAAGCAGGCAGCACCTGCACCTCCTGTTCCCTAAGTCTGGGTTTTGCCTTTTCTTGGGGGAACAGTCAACTACTCAGCTTTCCTATGAAGTAATCAACCCCTCAAAAACCATGCCCAATGAAGGACCACAGTTTACCTCTTCCCCAAGCCTATTCTCACAANACCCTCACCTCTGAAGTGCTAAGTAGTCACACCACCTAAGAAANCTGTCATACAAAGACAGTCCCCTCCTGGGACTAAGGAGCTCCCCAACACTCCATGGATTATTACCAGAGGGATGCACACCAGGAGGGTAGAAGTCCAGAGGAGGCCGGCCCTGAAGAAGCCGAGGGTCCACATAAGGAGGAATCATCATCCATCGGGGGTCAAAGTTCATTGGAGGCATTGGTGGGGGCCGGCCCAGAGCACCTGGGTACAGGGCTTTGGGAGGTGGGGGCGGTGCCTGTGGGGCAGGTACAGCTCCCAGGGTCACAGGCTGTGGTGGTGACGGGGGCACTGGGGCAGGAGGGGCAGTGCCTTGTTGTTGTTGCTGCCACTGCTGCTGCTGCTGCTGCTGCTGCTGCTGCTGCTGCTTCAGGAGCTGCTCCTGCCAGGAACAAGACAGGATGGAAGGGGTTACCACAGCTTACATCCAAAGGCATTAGTGGAGAAAAAGTTAAGGCATGGACATGACAAAAACAGAGTAGATGGACTGTGGCAACACAAAAAGTGAACACAGGCCTGAAGATGACTTCAGGATGGTGAAGAGACAAAAACAGCCTCAGAGGGAAAGAATTTGACCTTACCTGTTGCTGCCGCTGGAATCGAGGTGGCAATGACTTCTGGTATTTGGGNTAGCCCAAGCCCTGGCTTGGAGGCTGGCGAGTAGGACCAACCCCATCACCCTTGGGTTCAACCTTTGGGGCTGGGGGTGTGGCAGGTGGAGGAGCCTCTTCTGGTGGTTCAGGACCCTCTTTCGAAGGCATTTGGGATTCCACTGCATGGAAGGACAGAGTGACTTGGTCCATCAAAACAGCCAAAGAATATCCCAGAAAGTCCAAACCCCATTTAAGTTTTCAACCAAATACCAACCAAATACCAAATGCCCATCCTGTTTAAGACCCAGGAAAATATTTCAAGGTCCCAAGTATTCCTGTGACACTACCCGACCCCACAAGGAGCTTCGCTCCACTTCAGGGTCTACAAAAACGGTTTTAGATCCTCCTCCCAGATATCCCAACTCCTNCTTTTCCTATCCCTCAAGAAAACCATCGCTCTCTTCCAACAGCGCCCATCTTTACTGTCCAGTATCCCTTCAAGCCAAGCACCTAGCAGAGCCTAGTCCTTTCTCCATACCTGGGCTGGCTTCGAAGCTGCCACTGCTGGTGCTACTGGCAGTGCCACCACCACTCACCAGAGTGGGAGCTGGAGCCGCACCTGGACTGGGGGTGGACTGCACCGGAGGGGCCTGTGCTGGCTCTTCAGGTTCTTTCTCTGGTGTTGGGGCTGGTGCTGGCGGCAGAGCTGGAGGTGCAGCAGGGAGTTCTTTGGGGACTGCAGGTGGTAGAGCTGGGGCAGGGGGGGTAACAGGTGGGGCCGCAGGCTCTGCTTTGAGCCGCTTGTCAGGTGCCCCAAACTTTTCGTCAAGCCGCTTGAGTTTCTCAGCGCAGGCCGCCCGGCGCTCCTCCTGCATGCGCCGCTCTTCCTCTTCTCGTCGCCTCCGGGCCCGTTCCACTGCCAGGGAGATCTCTGAGGAAGACTGCTTCCGACGTTGCCGCCATGCCTCATCCTCATCTTCAGGTGCTGGGGGTTTGCAGGGAGGACCACCTCGATCCTGGCAATGGGCAGACCCATCAGGCCAGGTGTGTCAGTCATTATAGCTTCTACCACCTCTTTCAAAGGTCAATCAACTAATCAATCAACAGGAAGAACCAGACCTTCAAGTAAATGGTCTCTTTGGGTGGAGACAAATTCCTCATCCTCAGTTCTGTTCCTTTGGAGACCTAAACATGCAGGCCTTCCTTCCCAGCATCCCAACTCATCTTTCAAACTCCCCTAGAACCAAAGGTTCCCAAGCTTTCCTGAGAGACTACATAGCCCTCCCCTAGCTTATTATTACTGCTTATTATCTAATTATTCAGCTGATGCCTCCCACAACTGACCCTTCTCAACCCCTCATTGTAAATACTCACTGGGTAGTCCCCAGGGGGTCCCCAGTTCCCCACAGGTCCCCGGTGAGGTGGAGGTGGAGGAGGTTTTGGTGTGGCAGGAGCTGGCTCCGTTTCTGGAGGCCGAGAATTCTCAGTCCAGGCTGTCTTGGGAGGGGGCGGTTCGCTGCCAGGGGAGGTGCCCTTTTTGCCATCTGCTTCAGGTTCCTCACCAGCAGCTGACTGGGAATCCTTGCTGTGGGCAAATCACAGTGGATTTAAACTCAGCTGTAAAGCCCATCTGTAACACTAGGAAAANGGAACCCCTTCTCTCCTCTAGTGCCCTAACTCACTGGCCCTCAGCTCCCTCCTCATCCGAGTCTCGCCCATCTTCCTCATCGCTGAACTTGAGCTTTTCAGTGTAGTCGACCTCCTCATGGGCCCCTGAAGTGAAAGAAAATGGACAGTAAGTAAACTAAGCAGTCTGCTCTCTAATCTCAGATACTTTCCCCAAACAAAGCAAGGGGCAAACAGTCTGGAACTACAATAGCAAAATCAATCAATACTAACTACTCCCACCCCATCCAGCCTTCAACTACTACCCAAGTCCTGTCATTCTCATTCCTCTGGGTACTCTGTNGCATTTGGCTTTCTACCATGNATCCTCTGGCCTTTCACATCTGCTTTTCTCTCACAGGACCCACCATTTCTTCACCAGATTTTACTTTTTAAGATCCAAATATCCAAATTCACCTGCCCAGCCATCATCATTTTCCTGGTCCAATTGGTCAAACTCCTTGAGATTATCCTCTTTAAGAATAGAAGGCCGACCCACAGGCTCTACAAGGCGCATTGGCGGCCCTGAGCCCCGGGGGCCCGCCACACGGGGGAAACGGCTGTGTATGGAGAAAAAAGGGGAGGGGGAGACAATGTTAAANACAGCATGTANTAGAATCACATACAAAACTGAAACGAACCTCCTGGGAATAGAACACCTCTTCCCAAGTAGCCTTACACTGCCCCCAGTAACAAACCCAGNATCTGATTGCTTACCCAGGCCCATCTGGAGTCGGGTATCGGTAAGGCCCCTGGGGTCCGTAGGGCGGAGGGAATGGGAGATACGGGGGATACATCTGCAAAAGGGCCCAACAATAGCTGCTGAGAGAGATAAATAGCCTGCCAGCCCTTTAAACATATCATCCTCCCACCCTGTCTCACTGGGGTCTACTTTTTTTTGTTTGTTTTTCAAGACAGGGTTTCTTTGTGTAGCCCTGACTGTCCTGGAACTCACTCTGTAGACCAGGCTGGTCTTGAACTCACAGAGATCCAACTGCCTCTGCCTCCCAAGTGCTGGGATTACAGGTGTGAACCACCAATACCCTGTCTAAATCCTGACGATAACATTCTGGTTTTTAGTGAAACCACTCCAAGATTGGAAAGGCAAACTCACAAAGGGCGGCATCATTCCGCGGTAGGGAGGGAACTGGGGTGGGCCTGAAGGCTGCAGCCCACCCCGGGGATCATGACCATGATGAAGTTTGGAGTCCGGGCCCTCCAGCTCATCAGGGCCACGCCCACCTCCGTCCCTCCAAGTTGTAGAATCTGTATTTTGGAAAATGCAAANAGGGGGAAGAGATGAGTCACTNCTTTAGCTCTTCCATGGAAGTCACTATCCTGGTTATAAGGCAATCACTTATTCACACAAGGCAGCCACTCACTTTGGGGGCGGAGGCTTGGTCCGGGCCCAGACGACTGTTCGGCAGACTCCCTTTCCTTGGCAGCCTTGTCCTGGTCGCCAGCCGCCTGCAGGGTCGGAAATTCCTCTCGAGAGAATCGCGACAGTAGGCTTGATGCCCTTCCACCTGTTGAAATGAGGGCACAAATCAGACAGGGGTTCACTTCCTGAGCATGTACATAGAGTGGAAGGCTCTGACTACTTGGACAATGAGATTTAGACAAAAGAACAAGGATCTTTAGTGAAGGTATGCAGGGCTCCTGCCTCCCACAGTGTTCCAACTTTTTTTTTTGTTTTGTTTTTTGGAGACAAGGTTTCTCTATGCAGCCCTGGCTGTCCTGGAATTCACTCTNTAGACCAGGTTGGCCTTGAACTCAGAGATCCAGCTGCTTTTGCCTCCCAAGTGCTGGGATTAAGAACGTGTACCACCACTGCCTAGACCGCTAACACTCTTGAACTCACCATCTCCATGTGCTCCATGGGTGACGCTGGCTTGTGCCCAGGACTTTACCCCGCTTGGAACCGAAGGAGTGTTCTGGAGAAGAGAAGGTAATAAACAGTCATGAGGAGGGAACGGTTAATGTCATTCTTCCTCCAACCCTTCCGGTTCTCCAGGTACCTCTGGGGCTGTTGGGGGTCGTTTCGGCTGGTTGGAGGCAGGCGTCTGTGAAGCCGGCAGTGGCTGCGATTCCGGCGGCTGAGCGGTTGAGGCATCGGAACTGGGGGAATAGCAGGACGGAAAGGTTATCCAGAGTGTGAGATGCCTCTCCCTTAGTTCTCTGATACAAAGTTGGAACTGACCCTAGTCTATCGCTACTATCTACAAATAGCAGGACAGAATAACTGTAATCAGACAGGCTCTGTCTATTTCTTCCTGCTTTCTCTCCATCTGTCTGAGCTTAAAGTTTCATTTCTTTGGCATCTAACAAACTAGGTGCAAAATGTGCTTCTCTCTGTCTCTGTCTCTTATGTGTCTGGAACAGACCATGTCTTAATATAGTCTCAAGTTCAAATTGAAAAGACTCATCCTTCTAGGTCCGCAGGACTCTGTCTACCTCTTGGGGTCGGACTGCTCCTGTTTGCTTGCCCATCCTGTTCCGTCTTTCGGCACTAGTGAGACATTTGGGTCATTGCCTTTGTTCTCGGCTTTCAGGCTTGGAAGGTTGGCTGGGGGTGGCATACGCCGGGCAATGGCAACTTTTCCGAGACTCTGCAGGCCATGTCGAGGGGCAACTGAAGAAAAGGTAGAGAAAGGGTCAAAAATGCCTCACATGGGAGACCTAACAGTCTCCCACCTACAGACTGCATTTAGACTATCCTCAATATTCTACCTTTTCACTACAGATTTCTCTCAAAAGCCATTCTATTACTCAATAATATCCCGAGAAAGGATATAATCACTGCTTCTCTGTGGGATAGTTGATCCAGAGCCTGCGGGGAGCAAGCTGGCCCCAGATCTTTGCAAATCCACATCTCTTTGCCTCCGATTCTTACGTGTCCAAGGACAAGGAACCAAAAACACGCCTTTGCAGGAGGATGACTGGTGTTTTGCCCAGAGCCCAGCACCCCCTTCAGCACTGAAGATGAAACTGGGAGGTCTCCAGTGTTCCTCTGGTCTGTTTGTTGAAGAAGCCTACACCCCACACATGCTTAGCCTTCAAACATTAAGAACAAACATCTCTGCAGGACCCTCACCGGCGGGTTTCTGGATCTCTAAGGACTTGCCCTTATACGTATCAAACAGGTTGAGCGAGGAATACTTCTTTCCATCCTTCCCCTTGGCAGTCGGCCCCGAGCGATCGGACATTGCGCTGGAAGCTCATTGAGTACGTTGGGTCCTGCAGGCACCTCCCCCAAAACGAGCCGGTGCCTGTGGGTCAGACAGTAGGCAGCTCAGATTCTGCTCCCATCACAGACAAAAGCCTAGAAGCTCTTTTCACTCTTCAGGGACCAGCTATGTGGCTCTCCAGCTTGTGTAAACTACTACTGTCTCTTAAGCAACCACAACCCACCCAGCTCCCACAGCCAGTCCTCCTTTCTCCCTGATAGATCCTAACAAAGAAAACAAATCAAACAATAGTATCTTCCTGATGTAAACACTTTAGAAATGGCAGCAGCCTCTCTGGTTATCCCAAAAGCAATCATCTTTCACTCCTCCAATGATCAGAGATATATGATAAAATTGGACAACGAAGTCCAAGNCCCAGAGAAAACCAGAACGAGGTACACAACTCCATCAAGCAAGTAAGAGAACTTAGGACTGCCAACCTATTAGACAGCAGCTCCCTAATCATGCCCCAGGGCCCTGTGTCCCAGGTTCCGTTCCCAGCAGCCTTAAGTCCCATCTGGGGAGGTTTGAAGGAAGGTATGCTGGGAGGTTAAGGATTTTTATGAGCTTGCTATGCCAGACTGGGACCTGGTGCCAGAATAAGCCTTACTGAACAACAGGGGCTCAACACACTCCCAGGCTGAACAAACCCCCTGTAAGCAGAACACCCCATCTATTCCTTAACTTGCCCCTATCTTGGTTCTTGGAAACAATTCTGCTTGTAGAAAAAACACTAGTGGACTCTTGGTGTATCCTATGTAAAAGCAAGGAAAACAAAGCATTATGGAGCTAACCTGAAAATAAATACCCTGTAACCAGGAGCCCAGAGAGCCAAAACCAGAACCAACTTCATTTGCTACCCTCATGAAATCTCTCTATAAGCAGTCAGATCTTTCCTTAATAACCCTTACTCCCCAGGCAGGCCAAACTCTCCATCTTAGTCCATTCTAGACCGACCAGGCATTCATTTGTGGGTGGGAACAGTGTGAAGAAGAGATGGAAGATAAGAAGAAAGCATGCAGGCATAGGATGAAATCCGAAATCGGGGAAAGAACTTTACCATAAGCCAGAGACAAGGAGATGGGGGTTGCTCTACAGGCACTTAAGGGAGCCCATCTGAAATCTACGAGGAAAAAGGAGGACCAGAAAAAAAACGTAGAGCAGACAAATATAAACTAATAAGAGAATCAACAAGAAAGGAGGGAGGGAAATACTAACATGGAAGCAGGAATGGCTGAGGAGGGGGGCAGTGTCAAGACAGCCAGGAAGAAAAGGGTGAGAAAGGAGGC
>LZPO01107917.1:0-13996 GCA_001675575.1 Neotoma lepida
GAGATGAAATCTCAATATGCAGTCTAAGCTAGCTTCAAATGTGCAATCTTCTGAAGTATCTGAGATTTAGAGTATCACCATGTTCAGTCTCATTAGTACTTGGAATAAAGGAGAAGACAGCCCTGTATGCTCTACTTTGTGTCAGTCAGAATATAACAGAGATAGGTCCTTATGCTCAAATCTAGATCTGTAACTCTGAATGTGCTACAGGTACATAGTCTCATTTCAAAGAAACAAGGAGAGAAAGCTTTTTTTAAAAAAATTTATGTANGGATGCTTTGCCTACATGTGTATCCATGTACTACATGTGTGCATGGTACCTGCAAAGGCCAGAAGAGGGCATTGGATCCTCTGAAACTAGAGTTACAGATGGCTATGAGCCACCATGCAGGTGCTAAGAATAGAATCTGGGTCCTTTTGAAAAGCAGCCTGTGCTTTTAAGCACTGAGCCATCTCTCCAGCTCAGGGCGTGAAACTATGGAAAGTTAGGAGGAAAAGAATTGCGAGAAAGAGACAACCCATTTGTAAGTATCTGGAGGCCTCTTATGTAGAGGAGTGGGAAGGTTTGCTCTTCTTGTTCAATATTACACCAGGGGGAAAACTGCCAACTACTGAATGGAAGTAACAGGTAGGAAGGTGTGAGCACATCAGAAATCTTGGCAGTCAAAGGCATCTAAAACAAAAAAGATAAACTCACTGAAAAGAAAANGATGAATTTGCCATTATAGAGGGTTCAAAAGCAAAACAAAGATAATCTCTTGGTGAAGATTTTAAGTCATTAGAAAGAAGAGGGGGATTGAACTTGTAGCCTTTAAAGTCCTTTCCAAATCTGATATTCCAAATCTAAGTCCTGATTTTAACTTATGTAATACTTTATAACTTGAAGTTTTACACATATATGTATACAGATGATCTGTGACTTATTGTAGTTTGACTTAAGATTTTTCAATTTTTCAATTGTGCAATGGTTACCTGTCTTGGTTACTTCTCTGTTATTATGATTAAACATCATGGCCAAAGTTATACAAGAAAAAAATTATTTGGGGCTTACGGTTTCAGAGTTAGAGTCCATAACCATCATGGTGAGGAATGTAGCAGCAGGCAAGTAAGCATGGCACTAGAGCAGTAACTGAAAGCTACTATCTTAAGATACAACCAGGAGGCAGAGAGATCCTCAAAGCCATCCCACAGTGACAACTCTTCCAACAAGGCCACACCTCTGAATCCTTTCCAAACAGTTCCACCAACTGGGAACAAGTAAGTATCAAGCATGTGATACTATGGGGGCCATTCTCATTCAAACCACCACAGTACCCAATGTCCATTCTGTTTTTCAACTCACAGTATAGTATTTAACAAATAACATGAGATATTCAACTTTATTGCAATTTAGGTTTTATGTTAGATGACTTTGTCCAACTGTCAGTTAAATGTAAAGTATTCTATGCATATCTAAAGTAGGCTACATTAAGCTATATGTTTGGTAGGCTAGGTGTACGTATTTTTGACTAAAGATTTTCAACTTGAAATCAGTTTTTTAGGAGATGTTGAGAACATGTGTATACATTTACTTATGCATATTAAATATGCACACACACAATACCAACTCTCTCAGATGGCTTAATGAAGTGTGACACAGAGGCAGAAAACCTGGCAGCAGTAGAAACAATAGCAACATTGGAGCTGCAGACACAGAGGCTGTGGAAGCAGTTGCAGAGGCAGCATAATCTTTGCTTCCTGCTTATTCACCTCTCCCTTACTGNCAACTTTATATACTTTATCTAAGGTCCATTTAGGTTTTATCACACTATGAGTCTCAGGAATAATAGCATCAGGACCCAGCTCAATTATTTACCCTTTATCTACCACAATACAACTTGGTAAGTAGTTTAAAAAATAGTGGAAAATGTGAGCCCGCTTTGCTTTACATAGTATGCATAGTACTGAAGAGATAAGTGTAAATAGAATTTTTATTAAGAAATGAAGTGTATCTTGGAGACACTAACAAATTAGTTTGCAAAAGATACTAAGATGATGGTATGATATTTATGGAGGACTTCAATATCATCCCATAGACTGTGTTATTTTTTTATCTGATAGGCATTTTATGTCCATATCTGATTTGTTGATGATATTTTACAATTACAAAGGAGTTCTAACACTTTTTATAGACTTTACATGTGCTTTCCCCAATGTCCATAAAGCTGGAAAAATATTCATTTAATCACATTGACTATTATCTGCAATGCATTGGGAATGGTAAGATTTAGAGGCAATCTTAGTCTGTGACTGAGCCCAGCAGCAGGAGCTGTGAGATTCTGAGAAAGTCTCTTAGTCCATCATTGTCATAACACAAGGCTAACAACACTATTCATTTCATGAAGTTATTGAGGACTACAGGAGATAGTTATGTGGAAAGTACTTTACAAACTATAAATAACTATGTAGTTGGTCCATAGGATTTGTTAAAGCTATAGAATGAGCTGGCAAGAAGGGGTATTTTTTTAATTCAGTCTGTTTTTGTAACACAAAACATTCATACATAGCTAAACAGAGGATAAGTCTATATTCATATTATGTCTACAGACTCTGACCTTTTCAAGGATCTGGTATTGCATAGCACCATCAGCTATACCAAATAGGAAATCATTCTTCCTTAAAAAGTTGTGAGGAATCTGGAAGCAAAAACATACAGAGAGAAACAAATAGAAAAGTGAACTAATGTAGATCAAAAGAGACTTGTGGTGAAATTAGGTTTCTAATCACAGGAANTCATTAGACTGGGTACCCAGACAGACCTTCCCAAGAATAACAATTTGGTTAGGATTCCAGTTTCTAGGATTCTTCCCTTAGTTTTATGGACTCTAAATACCAATTCTGTTAAAAACAAAACAGACTCTATGAGTAAAGCTATAGGTTTGTCCACAACAATGACAAGAAAACTAGGATGCTACTTTATGGTTAAAAAAATGTCAATCATCCTAAAATTTTCAGTGGCATATGACCAAGACTGTTCAACGCTGCATCTATGACGACATCCATATGAGAACCAGAAGAGTTCTTGGGCAGAGTAGAACCAGTTGAGACAGCGACAAAGCTGTCCTGTAAAATGTTACATAGTAGGAACTAGAGGAATATGCATAAAATAAATTTTTAAAAATCTTTTTTAAATGTTAGTAATATTTTCAGTTTGATGAGCTGTGTAGTATGTGCTGAAACAGTTCAGCTCTTTTGTTGTAGTATGAAAGAAGCCACAGGATGCACAGAAATTAATGGGCATGGTTGTGTTCCGATATTTTAATTTAAAAAAAACAGGCAAAATTCATCAACAAAACACTAGCAAACAAAATTCAGCAACAGGGGCTGAGGACTATTACATACAAGTATCAGAAAAAAATTATTTTCAGAATGCAAAGCTGGTTTATCATATGAAAACACATCAATGTAATACATGTCATAAGTAAAAAAATGTTTTTAAGAGGCAAAAATTTGAAAATCTCAATTGATGTTAAAAAGCATTTGACAAAAATCAATACTTCCATAATAAAACACTCAACACACTATGAATGTACTTAACATAATAAACATTATACATGGAAAACTCATAGGTAATAGTATAAACAATGGGAAAGGATTGAAAGCTTTTTCCTTAAAATAAGGAACAAGANATCTCCCATAAACCATTTCTGGATAACTTAAAATACCTATACACATATATAATAATATGAATGTGATGCAAAAAGTTGTTACTTTATACTACTTAGGGAATAGTAAGAGAAAAAAGTTTATGTATCACATCAGTACAGGTGTGGTTTAAGAAAAATTGTAATCTATAGCTGGCTAGCTGCAAGAGATACACAGTCCTCAAATGTGGAGCCCACTATAAAGGCCTGACTATGCTGAAGTTCTATCCAGAGCAATTAGGTATGAAAAAGTAATTAAAGGCATCCAGATTTGAAAGCAAGCAACAAGATAATCTCTGCAGCAGATAGAGTCTCTTATACAGAAAAAACTTAATCAGTGTATACACACACACACATACACACATACCACACACACATACCACACACACAAGTTGCTAGAGCTAATTAACTCAGCATAGTTGTAGGATATAAATGATGGACAATCTGAAAGGAGATTAAAATAATGAAAAAATACATAGGAATTTTTTAATCAAAGAAAGACATATACTGAAAATTATCAAACACTTCGAAATGTATTAGAGGCAATAAACAAAATCAATCAAGCAATAAAAAAACAACCTATGTTCATAAATTCTAAGACTAGTATTGTTAGGATTATAATACTACCCAAAGCAATAAACAGAGTCAAAATGCAATTCCTATCAAAACCTCCATCATTTTTTCCTTTCCTTTTCTTTTTTTTCGAGACAGGGTTTCTCTGTGTAGCTTTGCGCCTTTCCTGGAACTCACTCAGTAGCCCAGGCTGGCCTCAAACTTACAGAGATCCACCTGCCTCTGCCTCACGAGTGCTGGGATTAAAGGCATGCACCACCACCGCCCGGCCCATTTTTTTCCTTTTCATAAAGATAGGGAAAATGGTTTTAAAATTTACATGGAAGTGCTAGAGACAGAGTTCAGTAAAGTGCTTGTCATACACACATGAAAATCTGAGTTCAAACCCTAGAGCCTACATAAAAAGCCAGGTACTGTACTGTAATGGCATATAATCCCAATGCTGGGAAGGCAGAGACTAGAGGATTGCTAGTCAGACACTTTAGCTCAGTTGGTGTGCTCCAGGTTTGGTGAGAGACCCTGTTTCAAAAAACAAGATGGAGAGCAATTAAGGAAGACACTCAATGTCCACCTCTGGCCTTCACACACTCTTGCACAGATAAAAACAAACACAGACACCTGTCTCCAAAACGTATATAGTGGAGGAAAGAAGTGGGTGATGAATATGCACATATGAAATTCTCAAAGAATAAATATATATTTATTTTTAATGTACATGAAATCTTAAAAATCCCAAGCAGTTCAAAGAATATTAAAAAAGAACGAGGTTAGAAGTTTATACTTCCTCATTCCAAAAAGCAGTCATCAGAAAAGCTACAAGCATCAAAACCAGTGTAGAACAGCATAAAGTCAAGCACACAGATACATGGAAGAAAAATCCAAGAGATAAACCCTTACATGACCAATAGATTTTTGAGAAAGCTGTCAAAACCATTTAATGGCAAAAGGACACCCTTTTAAAAACAGCACTGGGGAAACTGGATATCTACATGCCATAAAGTGAAACTGAATTTATGCCACACGCGCGCACACACACACACACACACACACACACACACACACACACACACCACTCAAATCATTAAGCATTAGAACTATAAAACTATTAGGAGAAAACATAAGGGAAAAGTCTTTATTACATTTAACTTGTCAGTGGTTTTTTGTTTGTTTGTTTGTTTGTTTTTTTAATGTACATTGGTGTTTTGCCATGGGTGTTGGGCCCCTGGGAACTGGAATTACAGACAGTTGTGAGCTGCCATGTGGGTGCTGGGAACTGAACCCAGCTCCTTTGGAAGAGCAGTCAGTGCTTTTAACCACTGAGCCATCTCTCCAGCCCCTTGTCAGTGGTTTTTAAATATGACACTACAGGGACCAAAATGGGGCTGGAAAGGTGGCTCAGTGGTTAAGAACACTCACTACTCTTGCAGAGGACCTGAATTTTGTGCCCAGAACCCATATGGTAGCTCACAACCACCTGTAATTCCAGTTCCAGAGGATTTGATGCCCTCTTCTGACCTCTGTGGGCACCTTCACACACATGATGCACATAAACTCATACAGGCATACATACATACATACACATAAAAATAAGTAAATATTTTAAGTAAACATAAAAATCATTAATAAAAATCTACTTTTTCATATTAGGTCTTCAAAATCTGGTATGTGGTTATAATTCATATCCATTTTAATGAGAAGTTTTCATCAGAAANTCATGATCTGTATTTCAGTTTTTTTAAGTTTATAGTTGAAAAAGCATCTCATATACTCAAGTTGTTCAAAACATACTTAAATTTTTCCAAGAACTTAAATGAAGACTAGTTTCTCATTTAAAGCTGTATTAAGTTAAAAAAGAGTAGTTCAAGTCACACCCAACTGCACAGCTCATGGGACAAAAGCTTCAAAGGATAAATATTAATAATAGACATCTATTAAGTGTATACCATGTGCCAAATTGTCTCTATAAACATTTCACTTCCATTAAAATGTTCAATTCTCCCTATTCTATAAGACAAGTGTTATTATTTTCACAGGAGTAATGAGGAAGCCATTGCAAAAAGAGGTCTGAAAATCTGTTCAAATTTACACTTTAGTTAATGGTGCATTTACTCACAATCAATAGAAGCTGGCCAAATTTCTTCCCTCTAAGGTTTGTTTTTTTTTTTTTTAAAGAAAACTAGAATACTTCATTTTACTTATCAAAAAATGCAATCTTCTGTATATGCTTTAGTTAGAGGTTCTCAGACCATTTTATAGTCTTGTTTTGATTATACATTAATGTAAATTTGACCATATCATTCTCATTTAAAATCTTTCAAAGGCTGCAAGTACTTCCCATGGCCTACATAGGACTATGTGATCTGGCCCTGAGCTACCTCTCATCTACCCCATCCCCAGTTCTCATCATTCACCCTAAGCTCCAACCATGGGAGTCTTCTCAGCCTCAATTGAGAGGCCAAGAATCTCTGCATTCCCTGAATTATTTCATCCTTCTATTCACTAATTTGGCTAAACTTTTTAGTTTTCCAGATCTGTTTAAATGTAAGCCCCTCAGAGAAACCTCTAATCTCCCACTCAAAAGTTGTTGTTTGGTGGGAGCTCCACCTCAACCTCTGGCCCGGGCAGCCCCCAGCCGCCTCCTCCAAACAATGTTCGAGGGCTGGTGGCTCCACATCCTACCCAGGGGTCCACTTCTAGAACCGGCCACTGGGCCGTGCTCCAGCCCAATGCCCTATCGCCGGCCCTGCNTCCTGTGCTGCTCAGGCTCCACCCCCAGTGCCACCCACACCTTGAGCCACCCAGACTCCTGGCCCGTGCACGCAGCCTGGCACTGGGCCGCATGCTGCTGAACCCATCCCTTCAAAGCCTGCCAAACACGGCTTCTCCCCAGAAAGGCTCAAGACCACTTCCTCAGGTTATTTAAGCGGGCATCCTGGAAACCAGACTCATGGTTCCTCCAGTCTCTTGTCCCGATCTCCTCTCTGAGGGGCCGGGGAATCACCCAGGAGTGTTTGCCCATTAAACCTGGCCTTTCCTAATTTGGTCTAATTTGGATTGCTGTGTTGACGGAGAGGTTTATCCAGGTGTAAGAAACTTATCAGTTGTCACTTAAATCTTCTCTACTATACTATTCTTTAGTTATCTACATAGTAATTGGCACCATTAAATATTTTCTGCATCTATTTATTTGTCTCTCCCAACAGGGCCATGTCTTTATTATTTATTTAGGCCTAGCTCTCAACACCTGGAATATGCTTAGCACAGAGGAGACAGTATTTATGAATTAAATGAAAATATGCCAATAACTAAGAAAAATATTGCAAATTTTTAAAAAAATAGGATAAGAAAGATCACAGTATTCACATTTGAATTCTTAAAATATTTTACTTGGAAGGATTGTAATTAGAACCCATGAGTAGATTTCTAAGACAAAAATAGTTAATGAAAACCNCCTAAAATTAAACAAAAATAAGCTGAATACTATCTACCTTCAAGTCACTGAAACTTGATAGGATCATTATTTAAAGGTACATTCATCATGGAAGAAANTGAGTAATATAATCATCATGATTATAATTCACCTTTACAAGAACTTCTGAATAGTTTTCAAAACTAATAAGGAAATCTATATGACACAAGGCAAATTCTAATTGATTAAATGCCATTTAAAAACCATGCATTGAAATGACNAAAGATTTTAAAAATATATTACACAGCTGCTTAGCACCAGAAATAGGGAAGTGTCACCAAAGAACCAGAAACTTTGAAGAATTTTTGTAATATAAAACACAAACAGATTTTTGGAGAAAACCATTCAGAGCTGAGTGTCTCTAAACAAACACAGAAAAAGAAAACCAAATCTGTTTATTACTTGGATACACTAAAAGGTCTAATTTTCCTGAGGAGAGAGGATGGGAAGAACTAAGATTCCAAACTCCTTGCTAGCACCTCACTCTGCATGGAGGTTCTAGCTGTAGAGTTGGTCATGGGGCTACTAGGTCCAAATTGTGCAGTATTGTTTTTATTAATTTTAAAAGTTCTTTAAAGGGGGAAAAGGCAAAGACTAGAATTTAAAACACCTATTCTCAATGTGACATCCTAAAAAACCAGATAAAGGTGCTCTACAGTGCACAGGACTCCCCTCCAAAACAACAAAACAAAACATCAACGACAAAAACAACAACAAAAACAGGGTTTCTCTGTGTACCCTTGGCCATCCTAGAAGTTGCTCTGTAGCCCAGGCTGGCCTTGAACTCAAGAGATCCGCCTGCCTCTGCCTCCCAGGTCCTGGGATTAAAGGTGTGCGCCACCACCGCCCAGCTAACTTTTAAGCTTCTGAAAGAATGGGAGAACACAGCAGAGGCCACTCTCATCTTCCCACTCTCCTCCTCAGAGCTGGTCATAGAACCTGAGAAAGGTTCTCCCACTTTCCCTCAACATAAGTCTTAAGATTCTCACAGTAAAAGGTGCCTCCTATACCAGAGGTTAAGTAACCGAAGGCAGAGATGCCAAGACAAATCTGAACAGACTGTCTGGGCCAAGTTGCAGAAGCCTCTAGGTTATGACCATTATACCACATCCCTTTTGCTCAATTTTATTTCTCCCTGACTACTTCACTAAACCTGGCATAAAAATACACAAACTGTTAAGTATCACATGTCCTTACAAAGGCTCAGGTGTCATCGTAAAACTTATATAAGTTAAATAAATGCTTTTCTCTTGTTACTATGTCTTTCATTATGTGGAGGCTCAGATAACTTAACCAAATTATTTGAGTATCAATATTAAGCCTGACAAAGCTGGAGATCAAAATATACACTCAGATGTAAAAACATGAACTCTTAAATCATCTTTATCATTTACTTTTTGATGTTTTGGTTGTGAGCCCAACCTTTAATGGCTGAGCCATCTCTCCAGCCTTTTGGCACTTATTTTGAATGGCGTCCAACAAAGTTACTATCTCAGCTATACTTGAAGAGGCACTTTGAATAATGAGAACAATAAAATACATTTATAAAACCTAACTATCTAAATATATCAGCCAGTTTCAAAATCCTTTATAATTTTCAGTCATTTCACTCACATTTGTATTAGTTATTTGTATATTTGTACACATCAAACTTAAAGTTTAAAGATTTGCTTCAGGATACTTCCCAGCTCATCTTCTCCTCTTTCCTTTCTTCCTCCAAGTTGTTCTAAAAGATTCACAACACTTTTACTCATCTGCTAAAGACTGAACTCAACTTGCTAACTTACAACTCATCCTTTACAACGTAACTGAAAAATCAGTGAAACCACTCTCTTTCAGCCTTCCTGACTTTTTCCCCTTGGTAAACAATTCCTCTTCTATACTACATTTATAGCAGGTTCAAACTTAGAACATTTAAATCACATTATAATATTCTCTCTCTCTCTCTCTCTCTCTCTCTCTCTCTCTCTCTCTCTGTCACACAAATGTTAATTTTTTAAAATAAAATTTAAAATACACTCTTACTAAGTTAGAAAGCACATAGTACTAAAATAGCATTTGGGTTTCGCAAAGTATCTGTTTCAAAGGGAGTAAAACAGGAACCTCAAACCTTTTAACTAAGTTGTGCACAACAATGGCAGTTGCCCTGAAGGTCCCTTTTAGCCACACTGTGCCCCAGCTGGCCTCTAGAAGGTTCATTACTTTCATATTACCACTGTGGCAATTTATTAATGTGCTCAATGCAAATAAAATAAATTGAAATGACAGCCCTGGCAACCAACGTTTCTTATCATTAGAGCTTTCTCTCACCAGAAATGCCATGGATAAGTCTTTTTAATGCAAAACAATTTTTACATATGTTAGTACTAAAACACTGATGTTAGTACTAAAAAAAAAAATAAAACACACATACACACAAAAAAACCCAACTACAGGTCCTCATGAAAACAAAGGAACCAGACATAGAAGTACATGCCTGTCATCCTAGGACTCAGGAGGCTGTTTAGAAAGTCCTCTAAACAGACAGCTACTTGGCACCCACTGCCTTGCACTGATGAACACAGTACCCCAGGTAACAATCCTATTTGCTTTTCCCAGAGCTACTGTACTCTACAGCAGCTATAGAGTATATCATGCTCCCAAGGCTGATGNCTAAGGTCAAGCTGTGACAGGCCTGTGTACTTTCTAAAGCCTGCAGGTGGAGAGCCTTCCTTCCCTTTCAGCTCTAGCAACCCTAGGAGACTAATAATGATCTTTGTACCTAAAACGGAAGGCTGCTCTAACAAACAGTTAAAAATGAGNACTTAATCCTGGAATTAAGTTATGAGAAGGAGTTAGAAGATGTTTCAGGTCCTCAAAAGAAAACACCTTGACTTGATGGGACAGGTGGTTAAAAATGTGAGTGCTAAAGGTATTTCTGGTGGGACCTTGGAAGTACAAGTTCATTGGACATCTTTGAGAAATCTCAAATAATAAAGTGGTAGAAAACTTGAATTGTTTTTAGCAGCTGGGTTTTTCTAGAAAGTAAAAGTGATTAACTGGGATGCTTATTTTATATTACTAATTAAAATGTGAAAGGGCCTGGAGTTTTCTTGGTGCTTGAAATGTAGAAGACAAATTGAGAGCGCTGGGGTCGGCAGAACTCAATGGAGCGCAGCCCAGGCAGCTGGGCACTGTTATGATCTCCGTGATGAGGAAGCATGGTCTAGCCCAGGGCCATGACACTCTAATGGGAACAAGGAGACCCACATGTGAGCCTGGAGCATCCACCCCAAGCTCCAAGAAGAAAACGCTGACCCACCTGGCACTTTGCAGCACCAGGCAGATGGGCTCTACTATGGTGAGCAAATGTATGGAGAGGTATGGGTATGGGAGGAGAGAGACAAAATGGTTCATGTCTCCTGTGGGCAGAGACATATCTGAAGAGAGGAAAGAGATGAGGAGTGGGCTGAGGTGGCTTCATTGCCACTCAGGTGATATCTGAGCCTGGGCTCCTGCTGGGACCCATGTCTGGGTTCAGGCCCTGATGTAGCCACCGTCTCTACTGATGTCCATGGCTCCTGATACCACCAAAGGCAGAGAGAATAGGGCTGTACAAAGTTGGTCCCACCCCTCACTGACTGTAACACTAGGGAGAACTGGTCCTGCACCTCAATGGCTGAAGCACTCAGGAGAGAGGGCTCTACACCTCTCCTAGGCTGNACAATAGAGCTGACTCTGTTCACAGGGGCACAGGTGAACTAGCCCTGAGGGCATGAGAATGGAAAGCAGGTCACACCCCTCTTATATGCCATGTGGTGGCATAGGTGAGGGAAAGAGATTCCATCCTCCCCTTGCCCCTTGCCACCTGCAGCAGGTGGGAGACCTGACCCAAACCCTCATCAGCTGCAGCACTCAAGGACATATTCACAATCCTGCCAAATAATGGCACTGTGTTTTCAATTAAGAAGTAATATTATAAGAATTTCTTACATTTGTCTGAATGCTTTCTGTTGACCTGCACTTAGCATATTTTTGACAGCTACATGTATGACATGGATGTGAGAGAATTTATATGACATCCAGCTAACATATACTCTGGCACATAAATCTATCTATAGATTGAAGTTTGGCAGGCCCATAAAATGAGTCAACCACTTGGCATATCATTTATGAAGAAATATGTTTTAATTACGTCTCAGATAAATAGCACCTAATCCTTTATTTGAACAGTTTTAGATTTATGGGAAACTGTACAGATAGCTCAACATGTACTTTGCACTCAGTTTTCTAGTTACTAGTACCNTGTATGATAACATGCATATGTTACAAGTAATAAACTAATGCCAATACCCTATTAATTATAAAGCTAATACTTGAGTCACACTTCCTTAGTTTTTACCTAACACTCTTTTTGTTCCAAGATGACATTCAAGTGATTACTGTAGGGAAAATGGGCTGGCTAAAGAAACCCACCCTCACTCTGGGGTTCTGACCAGGGAAAGAAACACAGCCTGGGTTTGGGACCTGAGCCAGAGAAATGAACACTTTATCCCCAAACCTAGAACTAAGGAAACATGCCCTGACTCTGAAACTAGTACCAAAGTAACACTCTTGGTCCCTAGAATCAGAGTCAGTGAAAGATATGTGCTCCGGCCTTAGAATTAGTGACCAAAAGCTAAGTAAGGCCAGTGAAAGAAACATAGTTAGGCTCATATCAGGGCCATCCCTGCCCTGGCCAACTGACCTCTGAAACTGACCAATCACAGAGCAGGAAAGTAGGTAGCATCCTGGCCCTGGAGCTCTGACCAGGGAAAGAAACACAGCTTGGGTTTGGGACCTGAGCCAGAGAAATGAACACTTTATCTCCAAACCCAGAACTAAGGAAACATGCCCTGACTCTGAAACCAGTACCAAAGTAACACTCTTGGTCTCTAGAATCAGAGTCAGTGAAAGATATGTGCCCTGACCTTAGAATTAGTGACAAAAAGCCAAAAAAGGCCAGTGAAAGAAACACAGTTTGGCTCTTACATCAGGGCCATCTTTGCCCCAGCCCACAAAACTGACCAATCTCAGGGCAGGAAAAAACTAGCCAATCCCTGTTTACTCCGCCCCCAGGCCATCCTATATAAAGGGCCCTGCCTGGGCNGTTCTGAGCTGTTCCCTCCACCCTGGTAGAGGCAGCTTTTTTCCTGGACTCCTCCTTCCCAAATAAATCTCTTTCTCAAAAGAGTTTTGGGTGTGAAGACCTTCATGCGCTGGACAGAAGATCTTTGCTNAGACATCCCACAGTGGATTGAGCAAAGAGGAGCTGAGTAACACTTAAGCCTGAGAAGCAGAGCTCTGCTAGGAAGTCCCCTTAAGTGGGGGCTGAGCAAAGCTCAGCTGTAGCGGCTTTCCAAGAAAGAAGCAGGATTGCTATATCCTGCGGGGAGACCATCCCCCACCACACCAGGTATAGCCTGACTCTCCTGAACAGTCAGGATACCCTTCCCTGCAGAGCTGACCTGGCAGCTCTAGGCCTGACTCTCCTGAACAGTCAGGATACCCTTCCCTGCAGAAGCAGTTCCAGGCCTGACTCTCCCTAGCAGTCAGAATAACTTCCCTTCCNGGGCTGGGCTGACTCTGCAGCCCCAGCAGTTAGAGCCCACTGAGTTGCAACTTTGTTGCCTACATTTTTGGTGTCAAAACCAGGGACCAAGTCCACTGAGTTGCAACAAAGTACCTACAATTACAATACATTTAGCCACTACATCTTCTTAAACTTGTGCGTCTCAGACTTTCCTTGTTTGATCACATAAGAGTGATTTTTTTAGTACTAAACAGTGACTTTTCTGACTGGTCTTCAGCTAGGATTTGCCTGATACTCTTGTCAATGAGGAGACTAGGGTTATAGTCTTGGTAAGGAAGAACACTGAAGTGAAGCTCCTCTCAGCTGAAAAAAAAACTTGAGACAGCAGAGAAGTGGGGGAGATATCGGTGGCAGTAGCCCAGGCCCTCAGAGAGCAGGCAGGGAGGAAGGGTGTTTAGGGTACACCTCCACCATTCCTACTGAAATGGGCCAGCTTCCCACTCTCACCACCCCTCCCTCCATCGGCTGGGGCTAGGACATCCCCAAATCCTGTCACCCCCTTGGCACCAACACCGAGACAGAGATACAGACAGCCACCACAGCTGCAACAGTCTGACTGGGGTAGGGGCCCGTCCCCCAGGCCCCCCCGCCCCATTGAGGTAACCAAAATGGAGCTGTGGCCCGGGGCCTGGACGGCGCGGCTGCTGCTGCTGCTGCTCC
>LZPO01107917.1:15610-31217 GCA_001675575.1 Neotoma lepida
TAAAATAAAAACAAAACAACAACAACAACAACAAAAAACTTGAGACAGATGAGGGAAATCCACCTCTCTCTGGAGCACCAGGCAAGTTGTTAAGCATTGTTAAAGTACTGTTGAAACTGGTTAAAGCTGAGAACTAAAGAGATGGCTTAGTCTATAGAATGATTACTGTACAAGCAGGAGTTCCTGAGTTTGATTCCCAGCATTCACAGAAAAGTCATGTGTGGTGCTATGTACCTGTAATCCCAGTGCTGGGAAGGTAGAGAGGAGAGAATCCTTAGAGCTTGCTGCCTAGCCAGTCTAGCCAAATCTGTGAGTTGCAGGTTCAGTGAGAGACTGTCTCAAAAAATAAGATAGAGGGTCGATTGAAGAACACACACACAAACCTGGCCTATACACACATGAATACCTTCCAATACATACACATGAACAGGTACACACATAAAAATACCTGCTAAAGTCACCATTAGTGTTAAGTAAGTTCTTTAAGATTTTATTGCAGGGGCTAGAGAGATGGTTCAGTGGTTAAGAATACTGATTGCTTTTCCAGAGGACCAGAGTTCCATTCCCAGTATCCATATGGCAGCTTAAAATGGTCTGCAACTCTAGTTCCAGTTGATCCAAAGCCTTCTTCTGGCATCTGCAGGCACCAAACACACATGCGAATCACACATATACATGAAGGCAAAACACCCAAACACATAAAAATTAATTTTTTTAAAAAAGATTTTATTGTAAGCATCCCTGATGCTCACTTTGCTATAAATGAACAAAGATATTAAGGGATGTGGCAATGTGACCCTGTAATTAAACTTGCCTTGCTTCCCTGGCTGCTGAAAAAGGGCTCAAACAGCCAGACCACTCTTAAAGGAACACTAGCTGTTTCCAATACTCCATGGATACTTTGGGAAAAAACTGCATAAGGACTGCAGCTGATTGCTCTGTCTCCTGAAGGTGCAGCCTTAGCCAGGACTATTTCAGTTTGTATCTGTCCTTTGCTATTACAAGCCTCAGTGAACTCCAGATGACCCTGTAACCATTTCCAACAAAGGCAGAAGAGGGAGCATTTTTCTTGGTGGGACTGATGTGACAGGTGCTGAAAAGACAGTACTGCACTTGGTGTAAAACAAACCTTCATTTGAATGCCAGGTTTGCTATGATTGGTGCAAACACCCATTCTCTGGTAATATGGCAAGGAGTTTGGTTACTTGGTAAATTGGCTGGGAGACAACTCCTCTGCCATTGCAAAAGTTAGGTGCAATTAAAAGCTTCTTGGGTGGCCTTTTCTTGTCTACTTTTAGTGTTGGGGGCTGAGCTGGTAACAGAAAGAAAGAAGGAGCAGACAAAGTACAGCAGCAGTAACAGCAAGGCAGCAGAACGGCAGCAGCAGAGCACAGCCAGGACTCTGAGAGGCAAAAGCAGAAGACCAGTTGTCTGTATAGAGACAGGACCACAAGACTGGTGGCCAAGTGCAGCACAAGCAGCAATGACAACAGAAGCAGCAGAAAAGCACTGGCAGTCACCTCCTGAACGGTAGCAACTGGGAAAGGAGTCATAGTAACAAGAGGAAGCTGAAAATTCAAGAGGCCATCTAGGGCAAAAACAAGGAGAATGGCAGAAGTAGAAAGATGATAGACTTGAGGCTGATGAAGAATAGAAGGTTACAAGGAGTTCTTGAGTGGACAAGCCCTTAGGAACAAGCCAGAGGTCTCAGACATCCCAGGCCAGGATCTCTAACACGGACAACTGCTAAGGACTAAGGATCTCAACTTCCTAGACCTACACAGGGGATAGAACATTGTAGAGCTAAGGGGCTGGTTTCCTGAAGTCTGCCGGAAAGTGGTAACACTAGAAGGTACTGTCNGCTGCTTCTCCACTGGCCTACTGCCATGCCCTCTGCTGTCAAATGCCAAGAGATACCAAAGTTGCCAAAAGACTAGCACTTGAGCTTTGCTTTGCCTAACCATGATTTCTATTATAGTAGAGCAAAAGGACCCGAGTCAGTGAATTGGTAACAAAGTCACCAAGGGAAGAAACCATCTAATCCTCCTTTGTATCATTAGGAAACAGCTTGTAAATGACTGGTTGAGATGAAGAAGTGGATGCAGACTAAAGGCTGAAAGGGTACAGAAATTTTGGAACTTACTAAAACATGAGCACTGACTCTTTTAAAAAGGAACAAATCATACATTTTCTCAAATTCAAGATCAACCTCAAGCTGAGGAAATGATTCAATTGGTATACTGCTTTCCATGAAGCCAGTTCTAATCCCTAGAACCTACATTTTTAAAAAAGCTTGACATGGTAATGTGAACTTACAACCTCAGCACTGGGAGGCAAAGACGGGAAGATCCATAGGTTTGCCAGCCATAGCCTAACGGGTGAGCTCCAGACCATTAAAAGACCCTGTCTCAGAAATAAGGTGGACAGTATTCCTGAGGTTTGCCTCTGGCCTCCACATGCATGCATACTGCCTTGCATGGGCACCACCACACAAACACAAAGAATCTTGATTGATTCACTGAAGTATTTCATTCTTCTATTTAGATGTTAATCAATTTTCTGTTATTCTAAAAAATACCTGAAGCAATCTACTAATGAAGAGAAAATATTTATTTCAGAGAATTATTTATTTTAGAGAATTCAACCCATATTCAATTGGCCCTGTTATTCTGAGCCTGTGGCAAGGCAAATCAGCATGGTCTCAGTGCAAAGCTGTCCACTTCATGGCAGGAAGCAAGAAAAAAATGGCAGAAGATATTGAGATCCTACTATTGCTTTTGAGGGTATGCCCCCAATAGCCCAGAGACCTCCCAGNCGTAACGGTTCCAGTAGCTTCCAAAAGCATCAATCTGGGGACCAAGTCTTTAATAAATGGGCCTTTTGGGGGGATATTTAAGACCTAAACTATAGCATCAGGATTGTAGTTTGACTACACTGATCGATGAAATAATATACACTCAATAAACATACATGTGCTAACTCTCATAAATGGACTGATAAGGTCCTAAAATTATACAACACTGCTGGGGGTAGTGTACATAGTAAATGGAAAAGGCAATGGGGTAAAGTCAGGCTGGCCTGCGTTTAAAACTGTGTCCTACCCATACATTTCTTAATTGTGGCCAAATATCTGAGTCTCTGGTTCTTTTTGTTGTTGTTTTTACATATAAAACAGAACTAATAATACTTATATGTAGTTAGTGAAAATGTTTTCATGTATCTGGAAGATACTCAAGATACTCAAGAAAAGTTATTCTCCTTCTTAGTATAGCACCTTATGTGGAAAATGTGTCCTATAACTACATTCTAGAGTAAGACAAGATACGTGTACACACATACACAGACAAGATCTGGTTGCCACTTTATTACAATGGATAAACTCTGAAGCAATTTCCCAAGACTTTTTTTTTCTCATATAACTAATTAATGCCTGATAATACAGCAGCCAATCAAATAACTGACGATTCATTTATCAGATTTTGGGCCAAGAGTCAACAGAACCAGATTCTAGCTTTCATGCCCTTGTCAAGCTATTCCTTTCTTTAGGAAATTGCCACTGAAAATTGATTGAACAGACCCAGAACTTGGGTTAGAAGAGATCTTAGATATCACCATTGCAATGTCTGTGCCTAAATCACAGATCCAGCAAATGGAAGACTGAAATTGAAGAGGGACTTTCTAACTACCAAGTCATACAACAATTTCCAGATTGTTGAGGTTTTTTGTTTTTTTAATTAGGTGTATGGAGGGGGTGCACACCAGTGCAGGTGTCCTCAGAAGCCAGAGGCATTGGATCGCCCTGGAGCTGGAGTTATAGGAGGCTGTAATCTACCCAGTGTAGGTTCTGGGAACTGAATTCAGGTCTTCTGTACGCAATACACACTCTTAATCACTGAATCAGGAACCCAGACCCCCATTTCCAGATTGTTAAATCTGCTCTGAAGTTCTCTTCCATCTCCTCCTCTGTGAAGTACTTAAGGCTGAAATGCTCTTGAGAGTATCTGGAAACCCTTTACTTTGTCTTGAAATCCACTAAAAGCTACAGGAGAAGTTCAATTTTCGTTAAAAATCAGAAGGTACAGAGTAAACAAAATTGTCAATATCAATTTTGGTTAGCTAAGAGAAATTATGATTGCAGACTGCAAAGGATAAAAATTCCTTTCTTCATGTTGACACACTAAGCACGTAAATACAGAGACCTCTTTTGAATAACATCTAGCTCTATCATCTTCTCAATTAAACTGAAGTATAATCATAATCACCAATGCAGAGAACTGGCAGGTTGACTAAACGGTATTCTGAGAGAGCTTAACTCTATTCTCTTGGTGTCCTTAAAGCATATGACTTTTTTTAAAGTCAATGCTGCTTTTTAATATTTCTGTTTTGACCACCTTGGGTTTTTCACACCGATGACTATTCTCTTTTAACATTCTATGTTCCCTTGACATTCAAAACACCATTTCCTACCAACTTTGCTTATAAGCTTATTGACCATATGCATAGACTCTGGTCCCTGGTTGCCAAAGTTCGAATCTCAAGTTTACCATTAGCCAACCTCGTGACCTTCGGCAGACTGTTTTAGGTTCTATGCAGCTGTTCAGTGCTAAACAGATAAGTGCTGTTATACCTGCTCTTCCACTTAGTCCCCTCCTCCAAGGCACTTCTTTGGCTCCACTATTCCATTCAAAAGGGTCTTGACCTCTTCCTAGCTGAAAAGCTGTCTTTTCATAATCTCTTTCTCAGAGTTCATATGCTATCTCACCACAGAGGTTCCAAGGGTCCTCTTCCTTTTCTGCCTTGGCAAAANTGCTGTTCTCACCTTTGTGTTCTAATAGTAATTTTTTTATTTCAACCAAAGCGTTTGTTATGTTAGGTTCAAAGAGTTTTGGTAATTTAAAACAGCCTGCATTAGGCTATTTTAGACCTACAAAATCAGAAATTTTATATGATTCAACTTAATTATATCTTTTTATACTTCTGCTATCTTCCTATGCTACACTCATAAAAAGGGCTGTATATTGTTATTTAAAACACAAATGGTAAGGTCAGATTTTTAAAGTATAATGAATACAAACATATATTCACAACAGTTGAAATACAACTTAAGCTTTATATACTTATTTTCTGAAATTTACTCTATACTCAAAACTTTTGAGATTTACTCAAATTCAATCATTTTAATTATCATATGTAATTATATTAGGTAAAGTGTCAATATTTTCATTCTTTTATTGAAAGATATTTGAACTTGGTTTTTGTTTGTTTGTTTTTGAGACAAGATCTCTTTATGTAGCTCTGGCTGTCCTGGAGCTCGCTATGTAGACCAGGCTGGTCTTGAACTCACAGAGATCCACCTGCCTCTGCCTTCCAAGTGCTAGGATTAAAGGCATGTGCCACCATGCCTGACCTTAGTTTTATTTTTGCTATAATCATCTGTGAGTAATTTTGTATATTTCTTTTTCTGTTTTTTTAAAAATTCTTTTTTTTTTTGAGTTTATAATATAATTACATTCCCAGCCACAAAACCTTTAACTTATAATTTGTCCTGCCTGCAAGATGTGCTGGGGTAAAGGTGGAGCAGAAATTGTGGGAGTGGTCAACCAGTGACTAGTCCAGCTTGAGACCCGTGCCACAAGAGGGAGACCACCCCTGACACTGCTGAAGGGTCAGTAGCCAGAGGCTAGACAGCCCAGAGACCTAGAATAGAACAAAACACAACTGGTGGGGGGAACAAAAAGTCAATGAAATGATTCCTAATGATACTCTGTAACACTNGTAGATAGGAACCTAGCATAATCGTCATTACAGAGGCTTCATCCAGCAACCAACAGGAGCAGATGCAGAGACTCACAGCCAAACATTAGGCAGAGCTTGGGGAATCCTGTGGAAGAGGGGGAGGAGGATTGTAGGAGCCAGAGGGGTCAAGGACACCACAAGAAAACACACAGAATCAACTAACCAGGGCTCCCAGGGGCTCCCAGAGACTGAACCAACAATAAGGGAGCCTGCATGGGTCTGACCTAGGCCTTCTGCATATTGGCCCTCTTGTGGTGACTCCTAACAGTGGAAGCAGGGGCTGTCTCTGACTCTTGCTTGCTTTTAGGACCCTTTTCTTCCTACTGGGTTGCCTCATCTAGCCTTAATACGAGGGGAGGTGTCTAGTCTTACTGCAATCTGTTATGCCATGTTTGGTTGATAACCCCGGGAGGCCTGCCCTTTTCTGAAGGGAAACAGAGGAGAAGGAGATCTAGGGCAAAGGGGAAGTTGGGGGGGGGGCGCTAGAGGACAGGAAGGAGGGGAAACTGTGGCCAGGATGTAATATATGAGAGAAGAATTTAAAAAATAATGATATAATTAAATTATCTCTCCTTCCCTTTCCTCCCTCTCATATACCCCTCCTTATTCCCTTTCAAATTCATGGCCTTTCTTCATTAATTGTTGTTACACACATATATGTATATGTAATTCCTAAATACATAAATATAACCTGCTTAGTCTGTATAATGTTATTCATTATGTATGTTTTCAGAGCTGATCGTTTGGTACTGGATGACCAGTTGGTGTCCTCTTCCCTGGGAAAGACTATTCCTCCCACTCTCAGCATTCCTTAGTTGTCTGTAGTTCTTTGAGTAGTGTGGAGGTCTTTTGGACTTCCCTACTCCTTCACCTGCCATCCCACCCCACTGGCCATGTTAGCATGCCTATTGTCCTTGTTCACCTCATGTTTAGGCAGCTCTGCTGGTGAGGCTTTATGGGTGTAGCATTTTACTTTTAACAGGTGTTGGCAAATTGTTTTCTGCTGTGGTTGTGTAATTACTAGTCTCACCAACAGGATCCGAGTGTTCTTTTAGCTCTCCGTCTCCACTAATTTTTGATATTGCAAGGCTTCATTTTTGCCAATCTGATGGGTGTAAAATGGCATTTTATAAGAAATTAATTTGTCCAGATGGCTAATAAGTCTATCTACCTATGTCTACTGATTTGTCTTGTATTAATACACTAAAATGGATTATTATTATATTAATATTGGCTATTAAGTGTACCACAAATATAATTTCAACTCTATGACTTATCTTTTAATTTTTAAAATTATGGCATCCATCTTTATCATAGTGTACTGGCTAGTTTTATGTCAATTTGATACAAGCTAGAGTCGTCAGAGAGGAGGAAGCCTCAATTGAGAAAAAGCCTCCATAAGATCCTGTTATAAGGCATTTTCTTAATTAGTGATCAATGGAGGAGGGCCCAGCCCATTTTGTGGGTGGTGCCACCTTGAGCTGGTGGTCCTGGGTTTTATAAGAAAGCAGGTTGAGCAAGCCATGAGAGGCAAGCCAGTAACCAGCATTCCTCCATGGCCTCTGCATCAACTCCTGCCTCCGGGTTCTTGCCCTGTGTGTGAGTTCCTGCTCTCACTGCTTTTGATGATGAGCTGTTATATGGAACTGTGAGTGAAAGAAACCCTTTCCTCCCCAAGTTGCTTTTGGTCATGGTGTTACAACACAGCAATAGTAACCCTAACTAAGACACATAACATGGGTCATAGCAGTGTCTGGACACAAACAAATATTTATTAGACACAAATAAATATTTGTTGGATTAATGAACAAATGAAGCCTGGACAAATAAAATACTGTGTCTAAACTCAACTCAAATATTCTCTTACTTGGGGATTATGATTCTTTAATCCTTCATATACTCCTAAATTCTGTTTTTTGGACAGGATTTCACTAAGAATTGGAAGTCTAAACTTCTAAATTATCTGTTCAGGAATGAATATATTGGTTCTTCTGCTTTTTATCATACTTAACAGGACACAATGGTTAAAATAGTCTTATTTCCACCATGTTAGAATGCTGCAGAGGAAAATGTTTATGTGTTTTAGTTAGGGTTTCTACTGCTGTGATAAAACACTGACAAAAAGCAACTGGGGACATCAGTGTTTATTTCATCCTACTTTCTTCTCACAGGCCATTATCAAAGAAAGTCAGAGCAGGAACCTGGAGGCAGGAACTGATGGAGAGGCCACGGTGGGATGCTGCTTGTTGGCTTGCTCACTATGGCTTGCTTAGTCTGCTCTCTTATACCACCCAGGGCCACCTGCTCAGGGATGGCACTGCCCACAGTGAGATGGGCCCTCCCACATCAATCATCAATCAAGAAAATGCACCACAGGCTTACTCACAGGTCAATCTGTTGGGAGCATTTTCTCAACTGAGGTTCCTTCTTCCCAAATGATTCTCTCTAGGTTCTGTCAAACTCACGTAAAATTAGCCAGCATAGTAAGCATGGTGCAAAGCAACTCTAATAAATGATTCTAAGAAAGCACCTGGGAGCATGGCTATAATAAGCCAAGCAGGAAAAACCACTGTGGATAATATGAAAATATGTGTATATGCTTTCATTTTAAAAAGTGAATAATACTTATAACAAACATGGAGGGTAAAAATAATACAGCAGCCTTTTATAGCATCAAAAATTAAGAAAATTAATTCATGATGACTTTCAGGAGAACCACCATGAGGTTCAATAGTATGCACCAAGTTTTTAGAAAGGAGTCAAAAGAGGCAACGAGTCACTCTGGATAAAATATAGAGTGTAGTAAGACCTGGTTTTGAGGAGTCATTTTGACACTTTCTAGCTGTTCGAAACTGGGCACATCATTTCCTCCATCTGCACTCANTTCTTTATCAGAAAATGCTGTTGACAACGTCTGGCATCCCATTGACAGGACTAGTATACGCTTCAAATTTAAAAAGATGTACACAACATCTGTCAATATTCTGCAGTTATAATCAACTGTCCTTCCCTACCTTCTTCCTTCCTTCTGTGACCTGCAGCACCCCTGTAACTCCTAGGCAGAACTGGACACTAACTGCTCTGAGGTAGATATTAATTTGCTAGGGCTGTAGTAACAAATGCTGAAAACAAGTTGGCTTACTGACTGAGGGAGATATGGCTGACAGCTGTTTGTGAAGCACATGTGGGTAGTTAAACATAGGCTAACACTCAGAAGAAATACCAGCACTGCAGAAGNGTTTGAGTCCTGAGTATGCAGGTGCACTTAGAAACTAAGTGAGCAGTTAGTTGCTTGTAGGAGAGTGTGGTGGAGGGCAAGCAAGAGGAGAAAAGTTCTCACCCAAACACTACATGCAGTGATGTAGCCAGCAGCCTACCCAAACACTGAAGGGCGCTGAAACCCAAGGGGAAAAGAAAATGTTTTAAGAAGAGAGGATATCACGAAAGTAAAATACTGCTAAGGCTGGAACTTGCTGCCTTTCATACCTTTGCCCACTTTAGCGCCAAGGAGGAAACTGATGACCTTAACTAGAGCAGTTCCAGAGCCTCTGCCACTTTACTGTGGTGACCGGGACAAATTCCTAAACCTTTAAATCTGTTTCTTTTATTTTTGAAGCAAGAAGACTATTATCTCATGAATACTTGAGGAATTGATGTAAGCAGTAATAATTAATATATACATGAATGTAACATATGACAGTCCTACAATGTGCCAGACACTGTACAGAGCTCCTTCATACAGATTATAAAAAAAAAAAATAAAACTAACAGAAATCTTGAGATGCTATAGCACCTAATAGGTACCTATTATCCTCATTTTCAGATAAGGAAATTGAACCTTATTAAGTTAAGGTACAGTGAAAACATAAAGGTGGAGGGCCTGCAAGATGGCTCAGCATGTAAAGGTGATTGCTGCCAAGGCTGATAGCATGAGTTCAAATCCCAGGACCTCTGACCTTTCCATGTTCACACACACACACACACACACACACACACACACCCCTAAAATAAAATGTAATAAAGAGTAAAGGTGAGAAAGTTTATATAACCAGTGTATATAACTTAAGTTTATAAAGGGTAAGCAATTTACAAGATTTATTTCATTGATAAAATTTATATATGTGTGTGTGTGTGTGTGTGTGTGTGTGTGTGTGTGTGTGTGTGAAGTCAGAAGAAAGAGGTTAAAGACTATGAAAAGACAGGGCTCAGAGATTTAGCTTAGGCAAACAGAAGATGCAGGAAAACACAGATGTGTAGTTTAAAGCAACTTTGTTAGAAGGATATGAGACAAATACCCTTCTTAAGCAGTTGGCCATAGGTTGAGATTATGAAGAGGAATTAAGGAGGTCAGAAGCCTGAAAAGAGAGTATTTTTTACACATGACATCACAGAACAAAGGACAAAGAAATAAGTATGTAGCAAAAGCCCAATGGCAGCAATCAGTGTAACAGTGTGGTTTGTCTCAGGTTCAGTTAAACTGTGCAGACCATGAGAGAGGTTAGTTTGAGTCAACAAGGTTTATGACTTCAGCCAGACAGGGATAGAAAAATGGAGCACGGTACTAGAGGGTAATGGCAAGAGAGTGAATAAAAAAAGTATACGAAAGAAAATTGAACTGGAAAGGGAAGGGAGTGAAAAGATCAAGGCATGGATCTACTGAGAATAACCAAAGGCCAGGGACAGGAGAACTTCTGCAGAAAGCTGCACACCTTCATTTATCATTTCAGAGGTGGGCCAGCTCTAGGTGATAAAAGGTGACACAGGGAAATGGTTTAGACATAGAGATGATCTCTTGAGTAGAAGACGCCAATGTTTTAGAGAAAAAATCATTCATATGAACATGGGAGTTACTCAGAATGAAGAGTAACGGAGATGCTANTGTGTGCCAGGTCCTAAATGATAAGGAAGATCTAACAAGGGCAATATAACATCTATTCCAGAAAGCCATGGGCATTTTAACAAGAAAGAAAAGACATGGTCTGGAAATAGTGGTGACAGAAAAATTAGGTATCCTCAACTTTCCCATTGAGATGGTTGTAGGAGAAAGAGCTGTATTTAAAAGGGTTACAGGACAATTTATAAACCCCTGCCAGGACTCTGGGGGCACACACACCACCAGCAGTGAAACGGTCAACAACACAGGAAACAGTAGTTTAGGAGAAGATGTAAAAATGTTTGAGAAGAAGAGAATATAGCTTAGGAGAGAGAGGAAGAGGAAGTCAGGCCAGACAAGAGTAAGAATACCAAAGATGACAAATGATTGAAGAGGCTGGGAGACCATGAAGTTATCAGAACAATTAACTCTAGAAAGTCCTTGATAGCTGTTAGCACTAAAGCTTTGACCAAGTTATCAATTACAGATGAAGAAAGAAGGACCCAACATTTCAGCACTTTATGTGACCAATGACTGCCAAGAAGTTTACACAAACTCTTTTAGTTCAACCTTATACCTTCCCTCATTTTATAAAGAAGCTGAACATCTGAGAATCAAAGTAACCTGCCTCTATGCAGTTAATACTCAGCAACACTGAGAGATCTTTGCTTCCTTTTAACTCTAAAAATCAGCACAGTAGGAAAGAGAATTTTTCGCCAATAAAATCCAGAGTTTGACCTACAAGGGAACTTATTTTCAAATGTGGAATTTATTTTCAGACAAAAATCTGAACTTCTAAATTCATGTCTATAAATGAACACATAGTAAACTGAGGTGGAGAGAACGTACAACCCATTGCTCACTAGTGTATCTAGAAGCAATTCCAAACTTGATAGTGTGAAGGCTTTCACAGAACAGTCCAAGGTCATCGCTCTAGTCACATATCTCATTATTGACTTAAATACTATACTCAAATTTGTGTCAAAGCTAAATAATTTTAAACAAAAATATTCTAAACTTGAAATGCTTGTTAGCTAGACATAATTATTATTTAATCTACTGAAATTTGATCTCCGGGGCCCAAAGAAATTTATTTTGAATGTGAAGACTAAACCTGCTTCCAAATGTTGAAAATTGATTGCTCTCCTCTGAACTGCTATACAACTCTACTTCTATCTCTCTAAGGTAAAAGAATACTTACTGAATTCTGTCTAATAATTTTGGTAAGTGTAGAAGAAAAAATGCAAGCAGAGCATAAGCCCATTAAAAGTAGGGATAAGAAAATTAACATTTACTTCATATCTATGAAGAGTCAGTTGCTTTTCTAGTGACTATGTTTTTATGTAAACATTGTGAAACTCTATGAAATAATTTTTTTTCTAGTCATAAGGCTAGAAACAGAGCCTAGATTTGAATCTTGGTCTTTCTAATCCAAAGCCTAGGCTTTTTTTTCCCTACAAAACTGCCCCCAAAGCATGGGTTAATATCACTGCTTTATCTAACTGTTTCCTACTCACCTACCGACCATCAGAGAAAAACCCTTTGTCGTTATATATGGTCAGAAAGGATTCAATACAGGGGATCTGCCCTTACCTTTCAAGACTCAAAACAGACTCTTCGGCGCAAACAATAATTCATGTAAGTCCTGAATAAAAATAAAGAGATCAGAGCCCTGCCTGTAAGAAGGAAAAAGTAAAAAACCATTACTTATCCACTCCTGTGTTTAAAAACTCCTCCTTTGAGGTTTGTGCCATCTGGCTACACCACTTTCTGCCCCACTGCTTCATGTGTCATCTACTACCTCAATTAATCCTTTATCTTTATTGTACCTGGGTCACAATTTTCCCCCTTTTCTCATCCCATCATCCTAAATCACTTTGCTATCCACACATGATGCATTCGGTATATACTAGCTTCACAGCTTCGTGTCATACCTCACAGCTCCGTGTCATACTTCACAGCTCCGTGTCATACTCCACCTCACTGACCTTCGTCTGTGTTGTATTTTAGTACACACACACACACACACCCCTAGACGTCACCTAGAACAGCTTCATACTCCATATCAGACAACTCTATTATTAATAATAATAAATCAATATTTCACTTTCTGACCACAATCTCTTTTCTTCCACATTATATTGGTCCCCTGCTCTAACTCAAGAAATTGCTAAATCTAAAAATAAATAAATAAAATTAAATTTAAAAATTCTCAATTTCAAATGTTCAGTTTCAGTTAATGATTCCCCAATCATTCCCTCACAGACCTAAGATCTCATAGCTTTTCTCAAATTTCTTTCTTCCATTTGACTACTTTTAATATTACTTCAACTATATCTAGTTTTTTCTGTAATCTTTCCAGTGATTGAAAAACATCACCCACTAAATTGGCAGTCTCAACACGCTGTGGTTTTTGTGGGGGTCACTCCTTTTCTCACACTTTCCTTTATTTACATATTCTGTTCCTCTTGGCCCCTTATCACCGAGCCTGGGCTCATCCCTCCCCAAGCCTTTCTTTCCTCAGTGCCTGGTTAGTCCAAGAGCCCTCACTTTCAGGCAACCAGCGCATTCTATTCATAGTTCTTAACTTTTACTGAGATAACCTGTGTAAGCACCACATTGACCCAGCTCCATGATGATCAGAAATGTCTCTTATCTCTGTGTAGCCAGCTTGCCTGACACATGGTAGTATATAAGTATAAAGGTTAGAATACAGCAAGTTTAAATTTCATTGTAATGGTCACACCAGTGTTCTCTGAGTTTTGAATCCTTACACTGGAGGGTTCAGAGATTTCTGTATCTATGCAGTTCTGTACAGAATGGTGCTACACAAAAATTTTTACCAATTTACACAAAAGTGAAACAGCATTTGTACAAACATACCAGAAACTAACATCTGACATATGCATGGGGCTGGAGAGCTGGCTCCGTAGTGAGATCACGTGCTTCTCTTCCAGACGACCCAAGTCAGGTCGTCAGTCAGCTGTTAGGGTGCTCTGATTCCTCTGGCTTCTATAGGCAACTGCACTCAAGTGCACACACACACACACACACACACACACACACACACACAATTAAAAATAAATCTTTTTAAAATTTTTGACATCTATGCTACAAACTTTAAAACCACTAACCAATTCAAGAAACGAAGACAAGAAAAAAGATAAAGACAGTTCTGACTGCTGGTAGTTGCCTTAGTTATAAAAACAGTGAAACTTCGCTTAGAACTTGAACAAAGTCCCAGACACAAGAGCTTAGCATTTTATCTACAAGGCCATCACTTCTCTAATGGGCTTAAAAAATTACTCATTTGCAGGGCTGCCTAGGCAAGGGTTTAAGAAATTGATAAAAGATCCTTTTAAAGTACTTTAACCCTATGTACCACCAAGGCTAAGTGACTTAAAAAACAAACAAACAAAAAAAAAAAAAAACTTAAAAAAAAGTAAGGCTTTAAAACGAGCAACAAAAAGTGTTGTTTTTCACAGCAAGTTGAGGCCTTCTGTTGGCAGGAAAAAAAGCACACAGTTCATTGTAATAAGGCAGTTCTCTCTCCAGGCAAATATTAAATTGCAGTTTGGCACCAAACTAGGTCTCAGTCCTTTTTAGAGCAAAAATAATAAGCTCTCTTATTTGCATGATATATTACACTGTAAAATCTTTTGATATACATTAGCTCACTTGATGAAGTGTTCACAGACATTTTTTTAAAGGAAGAGAAACCACAAAACAGGATGAGAATCTCTTTTAGCTTGGGTGAACACATGCTACTAGACAGCTTTCCCTCACCCCCGCCCCCTTAAATTCAGAAATGAGGAAGGGAGAGTACATTCTATTTAAGAAGGTCAGTCCTTAAGGGTCACAGAGCTTCCTTCAGAAATGACCGAGTTTGTTCTCTCTGCTCACAATAAGCTCTTCTATGAGGGCGATACGGGCAAACTAGCGCTCATCCAATGGAGTGGATCAAAGACCAGAGTAAGAGAAACGACTAAAAGAACTGGGAGTTAGCCAAAACAAGACTCAGGGGACACGATTACTATCGTCACTCTTAACAGCTGCCCATAGGGGAAACGAAGCCGAAAGACGGGACACAGCCGTTTCTTTCCACCTATAACCAAATCCATTCAGGACCAGGCTGAGTTACCTTGGAACGGTATTAGGACAGAGCCATCCTAATAGGTTCGCCAAATTACAGAGGTATTATTGGGAATTTTTAAAGATATTTCCGTTCCCAATAGGCTGAGAGTGGAAGAACCTGGACGACTCTCAGTTCTCTTCGCGTCTGGNATGTTAAGGGGTTCACCCATCTGCTTGGGGAACCCCTTTTCCTGCTGTGCTCCCCGGTAGTCCGCCGTTCCCCAGTCTGAGGTTCGAAACCTGCTGTAGCCGCCGGGCGCTGGCCAGGCTCCCGGCACAGGCAGGTGGCACACATTGACTTCTCCCAGCCCCGGGACGCTGGCAGACAGCTCCAAGCCCTCTGCGCCCTCGACCCTCGGTCCTCCGCTGCCGGGACCCGGGCGATTCTCTCCCGCGACGCATCCCACCAGTCCTCAACAGCCTCCGCACCGGGCCCGAGCCAGGCTGCCCGGTTCCGCCCCAGCCCCGCTGGCCCCTCGGAAGGGGCCCTGTGCCAGCACTCGCGCGCCGCGCCCCCAGCCGACCCCGGCGCGTCAGGCCGCCGCCGGACACTGGGCCCGAGCGGATGTCGCGCAGGCCGCCGGGGCTCGGGTTGGGTTGACACAGACGCCCGAGGGCCGCGGGGTCACCGGGCGGGGGCTCGCTCTGGCCAGTCGCCGTAGGCGGCTCCCCGGGGCACGGGCTCGGCGGGCGGCTGCCGCGAGGCGCTTACCTGGGGGCGACCGAGGCGCGGGGCGCGGGGCGCGGGCGGCTCACTCCCTTCCAGCCGCCATGTTTCCGCTGCGCAGGGAGCGAGCGAGGACG
>LZPO01107917.1:31279-45517 GCA_001675575.1 Neotoma lepida
GCCGCGGGCGGCGGGGGGCTCCACCGAGGCGGCGGCGGCGGCCGAGGGGCGGGGGCGAGAGCTGCCCAGCCCCGCCCGCCAGAGGCTCCTGCCGCGAGGTGGCGCGCGCCGTGGCCGTTGGGCTCGCGCGCGCGGGGCGGCGGGAAGGAGCGACCCCGCTCGCGCCTCGCGCCTCCCACCTCGCGCCCGCCGGCCCTAGGCGCCCGGACCCACTGTATTGCTCCCGTCTCCCAGACGAGGGAACGTCCTCTGAAGGCCCAGGTTCGAATCCCGTCGGTCCTCGCCCCCCCCTGGCCGGTGGCCGACTGTGGAGTGACCTTAAAAGAGGGGTCCTTCGCACCTTCTCCCAATGCGCTGGCGGGAAAAGGTTGGTGTGAGGAGAAAATGAGTGTGCCCCGAGAGGGTGCAACAGCACTAAATGCTCTTTTGCCCTGGAATGGGCTTTGAACCTTGGTGTGCCAGGCCGAGTGACCCTGGGGTCAGTCTTCCAGTGATACCCAGCCCTCTGCCCCCACACAGCATTGTGTTTCATGGACGTGATGGTTTAGCTGCGTGGAAACTGTAGTCCAAGGAGGTGAAGTTACTCATCCAAGGTCATGCGGCTTCAAGGGCTGTGCTCCTGCCTGAGGACCAGGTGTTAGGGAGATGTGCTGGTTGGCTTTTGTCAACTTGAAATAAATCTGGACATATCTCGGAAGAGGGAATCTCAATCATCAGGTTGGCCTGTAGGGCAGTCTGTGTGGGCATTCTCTTGATAAATGGTTGATGTGGGAGGTGCCACCCCTGGGTCTTAGGTGGTATAAGAAAAGCAGGCTAAGAGCGCCATGGAGATCAAGCCAGTAAAGTAGCGTTCCTCCATGACTCCTGCTTCAGTTCCTATGTCCAGGTTGCTGCCCTGATTTCCCCCCATGGTGGACAGGGCTGTGGGAGTGTAAGCCAAATAAACCCTTTCCTCCACGAGTTGCTTTTGGTCCTGGTCTTTATCACAGCGATGGAACCAAAACTAGAACCGGAGGGTTCCAAGAAAGCAGCCCTTGGGCCCACGCTCATTCAAGCTGGCTCCTAAAGAAGCTTCAAGGGAAGGCATCTCAGGGGAAGGGAAGGCTGAGGGCTAAGGTGACAAGATGTGGCAGGGATGGCTCGCAGGAGTGTGAGAGGCTCCAGGAATATAGTGGTGATGCTGTTAAAGTTAGGGAGGGAANAAGGGAAGCCAGAACATAGGCGTTGCGTGCACATCTAGATTAGAGCTTCAAATCGGTTTTTTTAAGTCCATGGTAATGTGTGGTCTTAAGACTCAGGGTGTCCCTGAGATCCTTTCAGGGGTCAGTGAACTGAGGTATCTTTTTCCTAATAATGCTTTCTTGGGAGCACAGCTCGAAGGGTCCTTGTGCCCACAGATCTCCAGGAAAACCAAAAATGTTAAGCCAGTAAGCAGCATCCCTCCATGGCCTCTGCTCTGCAACAGTTCCTGCCTCCAGGTTCCTTGAGTTCTTGCCTTAACTTCTCTCAGTAGTGGGCTGTTACCTTGAAGTGTAAGCAAAATAAAACCCTTTCCTCCGCGAGTTGCTTCTGGCCATCGTGTTTCATCACAGCAATAGGAACCATAACTAAGACATAAGTAATCCAAGTTTACCAGGATCTCGCTGAATAGCCTCTGAACAGGGNCTCAGNGNCTATGTGAGGTGAAGTGCTGAGACGAGCCAGGGTGGCAGTTGAGCAGAGTGATTGGAGCCGACCTCACCATCTCTGGCTTCTGTTTCCTTCTCTTTCAAATGTGGTGGCACTCCCAACACTTGAGAGCTTGAGGCAGAAAATTTCCAGCTCAAATCCAGCCTGGGCTACATAGTGAGACCTTGTCTCAAAAGCAAAAACAATGAAACAAAGAACAGAGAGCTCTTTAGAGTGGGATTATCTCACATTGTTGAAAGGATTAACTCCAGGCATTTAGCTGTTATCATCAGCCCTGTGCTCAGACTTGCTTGTTTTAGGCTCCACTTGTAGCAGTTGGAGCCCTTCGACTTCACAGGTTAAGAAGTAAAGCNGTGACTTCATAACCTTCTCTATCTCTGTTCACCACTTCGAGTAATGGCACCACCATACTGCCAGTCATCCAGGGGTAAAACTATGTATGGTAGCTGTGTTAGTCTGCTTTCTGCCACTGTCACAGAGTGCCTGAGAGAAGTCAGAGGAACGACTTACGATTGCAGAGGTTTCCATGCACTGTTACTTCACCTGGTTGCTGGGTGTTATNTGCATGTATGTGTTTCTATGTATGTGTCTGTGCCTGTGCATGCACCTCTAGAGGCCAGAGGTTGAGATCCAGTGTCTTTTTCTATTGCTTTCCACCTTATTTATTGAACCTAGAGCTCACTGATTAGCCAGGCTGGCTAGCCTGTGAAACCCCCAAGGTGCTGGGGTTAGAGATGTGTGCTACTGTGCCAAGCTTTTACATGGGTACTTTATGTGTTCACAGCAAGCACTTTACCCACTGAGCCTCCTCCTGAGCCCCTACCCATTTGCTTTTATGTGTGTGGTAAGGAAGCAATAAGAGAGTTCACTTTTATAGTGAAGCCCTCCTCCCCAGACCCATTAAGTTTTGAATCTGTCCATTGATTTATTCATTCATGAGGTTAGATCCTTCATGATCCAATCACCTCCCAAATCCCACCTCTGAACATTGCTACACTGAGGACCAAGCCTTCCACACGGTAACTTTTAGGAGGCATTTAAGATCCAAACCATAATGGTGGTTTTGAAACGACTTCCTGTCCTTATCCAGGTCCAATAAAGTAACTATAGGGGTTGGAACCTAGCTCCAGACTATGTTCTCTCCAACTTGCCTCCCACAGCTGCCAGATTCTGGCAGCATGTCTTCTAGTTCATAAAACTTAATAAGACCTCATTAGCAATGGGACACAATCCAAACTTCTCAGCCTGGCATTCAAGGCGCTCCATGGTATAACCACAGGCTTCCCTTCTAAATTTATTACCCACCATCCTTCTTTCCTCATCTTTGATGGACTTGTTTTCTAATTTGTCCTTTGTGTAGTCTAGGCTTCCCTATATNCTCTCTATCTTAGAATGCTTTTCTCTCCGTCTCCGTGGGCCTGAGTCTTCCCTGTCTCTTAAACTTCTGACTTAATACGGCCTTCATGCGATCTTCCATGATCTTGAATATCAAAGCATTTTCCAGTGTTTACTATGAGCCAGGCACTCATTAGGTGCTTCACAGGTTCTGTCTTTACTCATTCATGGGATACTGACCTTTCACAACAAACCTGTGCAGTAAGCAGTGTTGTGATTCATATTTTAGAGATAAGAAAACTGAAGCACAAAAACTAAGTGAATTGTCCCAGGTCAGGCCAGTGAGTTGTAAGGGACAGTGAGCACAAGGGAACCTGAGCAGTCCTGTTTAGAGCTCTCTTTCTCAACCACTGTTCAAATCGAGATTATCTTTCCTATCTCCCATTAGTGCTCACAGCCTNCCATACAATCTTCTCTAAGGGCAATTCAATACTTTTTGTCTCATTGCTGGGTAACATGATTTATTTTGCCTATATACACAGTATGTTTCTTAAAAGCATAATCAATGCCTAATCTGCACCAGTACCTGGTAGACAATTTGTAAATATCCCTAAATGAATGGATATACAGTAGAAGAATAGTAAGGGGAAAAAATGAGCGATCTGGAGCAAGAGCAACAAGCAATTATCCTTGAGCTAAATCTGACCCCTCCTATTTGTGTTTGGACAGAGACTAAAAATGGTTTGACATTTGGAATTTTATTATTTATTTATTGTGTGGGGGGGGAGGAAGAAGAAGAGATGGAGTGAGAGGAGGAGGGAGAGCGGGCACATACTGCTATAGTGCACATGTGGAGGTCAGAGGTCAATTTTAGGGAGTTGGTTCTCTCCTTCCACCTTGTTTGAGGCGGGGTCTCTGCCACTGTTTCTATTGCTGCAGCTGCCTCGTACTCCGGCTAGCTCNCTTGAGAGCTCCCAGCTCACTGCCCTATCTCTGCCTCCCATCTTTTAGTGGGGTGCTGGGATTACTGAGGTCACCACCACGTCCAACATTTTACCTGGGTTTTGGGGCTTGAACTCAGGCTGTCAGGCTTGCACAGCAAATGCTTTTACCTGATGATCCATGTCCCCAGCTTTGTTTTTACACTGTGAATCATTGAAAGAAAAAAAAAATAATGCTGGATATGATAGCACACACCTGTTTGCCCAGCACTTAGGAGGCAGAGGCAGGAGGATTAGAAGTTCAAGAGTGTCCTTGGCTACATAATGAGGACTAGGCCAACTTGTCTCAAAAAATAAATAAATAAATAAATAAATAATTAAAAAAAAAAACTCAACTGAACAGACAGGAGGAATCAAGAGAAGAGTAGACTCTCACAGCAGAGGAAACTCATGTGACAAAATTCTGTCATAGTTCAACTAGGCCTCCTGTGAAAGCCTTTGTGCTGCAATGGGCCTTATGACCCACAGAGCCTAAAGAGAGCCTTGATCTTAAACTATAATGTACTNTAACATGAAGACATCTCAGAAACAACTGGACAGAAAAAATAAGCTATATAATGCTACTTATAGCACATTAAAGCAAGTGCCAGCTTTGCTGAGGGACACNCTCAGAGTAAAAATACAAAGACACGCATGAAGAGAAGAACATTCCATCGAATTTGGGTTGTTGGGGGTTTAGGAGTGGGCATGTCACCGGGAAGGACTCCAGTGGGATTATAACTGTTTTAAGCATTTCTAGTTACTGGGTTATACAGTTCATGTTAAAAACAGCAGAAAACATTAGGAAATTAATAATAGAGTTCAAAGACCTTTTAAACAAAAGATTCTACTTTAGCCACAAAAGATTTCATGTATAGGTAGTATGTTAAGGGGAAATAAAAATCCTGAGGCTCCAGCTCTGCTGGGTTGTCATGGATATAAATATCATTCAGAACCCAACTTCTTGTGTGTGTGGGTGGGGGACATGGGGTGTGTATGTCGTGCATGTGGGATGGGAGTGGGGCACACATCCAACAGTGTATACGTGTGGAGGTTAGAGACAACTTTATGGAGTTNTTTCTCTCTTTCCACCTTCGTATAGCTTCTAGAGATCCTGCAGTATCAAATACTCTGCCAAGATTTAGGTATTTATATCAAAATGATTAGCTTTTGTGTATGATAAATGATAACATTATGTTTACAAAGAATTGTTACAAAATAAATTTCTTTATGATGGAAATATTTGATTTGTATGCCTATTTTTTAGACCTAGCTATCCAAGGTCANATAAGGATTTTTCAGGCAAGAACAGGTTGCAAGTAGAGAAAGTTTAATGTCATAAGAGGTGTCCTGATGGGTGGTGCATTGAGAGCAGAGAGCCTTGGAAGGAAGTCCTTCTGACCCATTCCTGGGGTACTTGAGACTGTTACTTGCTTTACTTCTGAGGCCAGGGCCTAGAATATACTACTGAAGGGATTATGGGTGCTGGTCTCTGTCCAGGGATCCTTCTATGTAAGGTCAGTTACTCTGATCCTTAGGAAAGCAGAGTGGACACAATGTGTGCATCCCTAAGTCTTACACACTCTTTTGTTCAGTGGAGTTTTAGTTAGTACCTAGCACTTAGGTTGCTAGGGATAGTTACAGCCTGAATCCGAGATGCTCCTTGTCAGGGAAGTAAGTGTGTTAATAGCTGTGATAGCAGGGCTGTTGCTGCATGAGCAGTTAACACAAACTTGGCAGCTTCAAACAGTACCTACCCATTAGCTCTTGGCTCTGGAGGTCAGAACTCTGGCCAGTGTGACTGGGTTCTCTGCTCAGTGTGTCCAAGGCTGAAATCAAGGCATCTGGAGCCCCTGTGAGGGAAAGGTCTACTGTGAGCCCCTTTGGGTTGTTGACAGAATTACTTTTTGTGTGGTTGCAGCACTGAGGTCCTCAGTGTTGCTCACTGTTAACAGAACTACTTTAGGGTCNTTGCCATGAGGCCTCAGCTCATCAACAGAGGACCTCTCACACATTGACTTCCTCTCATCCTTTGAATCACTCTGATCTCCAGTCCGAGCACTCTAACTTTTCAAATGACCTGTTTCAAATGGCTGTTTGTAAATGCTCTTTCTAGACCGAAAGGTTCTTAAGAACCAGGAACGTCATTCAGACCTGAGCTCCAGTGCCCAGCCCAGGCTTAGCAGGGAGGACACCGTACCACTTTGCTAAAAAGTAAATCAAACCAAATACTGTCCTGTCACTCCCTGCTTTTCTCTTAGCTCCAGCTCAGAGCATCTCTGACACTTCTCAGAAGGCTCACTGCTCCCTCCTCAGGGTAGTTACTTAGAAAACACCAGCATATGAAATGCATTGCATTGTATTTTTAAGTGAGGCTGGTTTCCTTGGACACACACCTTTCATTTATATTCCACACTTAGCATCCCAGGATACAGCCATCATAGATGTCATTAATTGTTTAATGTTTTGGGTTTTTTTAAAGAGGAGATCAATGGGCTTTAAAGCTCGGGAAGCAGCTGGAGAGTGGAATTGGACAGATGCTGTGACTCTTGGGGTCATAAGTAAGAAGAACAGAGGCAATGGAAAAGGATAAAAACAGGCAAATTAATCAAGATACAAGCTTTTTTTTTATTAAGGAATTAAACCTGGCAGAGCCTTCCAGAAGGACTAGCAAACAGGAGTGATTGTTGTGTCATTGCCAATTGAAAGAACAGTATTTTACTTTTATTGTGTTCTTGATCAAGGTGCAGAGCTGGTGAAAAAGCTCTGGCTGTGAAAAAGCATGGCTTCTGGTCCTTAAAGAGAGGGGGGTAGGAAAAGGGGAGGCATGGACATGGGCTAACCTCCTTCTGGGTTCTGATAATNCCCCACTTGCATCTTCCTGTTTGTCTTTTGTGACTGCTTTTCTGCTTCAAGGCTGTCTGAGGTCATTAAATGGGCAGTTTAAACCTATCATCTGTGTTCCAAATCTGGACCTGAAGAAGGCTTGGAAGCTTTTAAAATCTGATTTACTAGGAACTCTGAACCTATTGTCCCCTCACAAAAACTGTGATGTGAACTGGCAGGTACAAACAACACAGTGGAGAGTGCATTAGCCCTGACTCTGTGATATAGCACATGACAAGAACTGGCAGCTTATCAAGACCTCTCCAAGCCCCAAGCCTCTCTAAGTCTGTTCATCTATAAAGAACAGTGTTCCTACCTCACAACTTGGTAAATGTTGACCAAACAGTGGCTCCCCAGTATTCTTTGCAGAGCCATTATGTTAGATAGTTTTATTTGGTAATAGTCTCACGATATAGCCTAGGCTAGCCTTGAACTTTGTATAGCCTTAAACTAATGNTCCTCCTGCCTCTGCCTTCCTAGAACTGAGATCATAAGTTTGTGTTAACCATAACCCTGATTTTATTTCTTATCAGCTCATTAGATTCATCCATGCTTCTTGCACTCCATCTATACCTCTCAGCTAGCGTCATCCTNAGGCACCCATCAGAAACATGTAGGAGGATGTCAAAGGTTAACCAGATTCTGATGCTAGAACTGGAGGTGACTTGACTGCCAATACATGTGCTTGAGCTTAGGAAGCAATTGCAAGACTAACCAAAGAAAGATAAAGCAAGGATTCAAGTTGCCCTTAGGTGGTAAGTTTCAGCAAGTTCACTTAGCTCCTCTGTGTGCTCAGAGCCCACGTGATTTCTGAGGAGCTGGTCCTCTCAGAACTACTGAGTGGCCCCATGTTTAAGACCACTGGGAGAAATGTCAGCATAGCATATACTTCTCAAGGCATTTAGAGTCCAGTGGGGACAGACTATGAAATAAGACAGGAAAATGTAAATACCATAAGGAGTATATAATCAAAATGCTGTTGTGTGTGGAAGAGACCCAAGAAGGGTTAAAAGGCAAGGTGAGATTTTAAATGGGCCTTCAACAATGGGGAAGAAAAGGCGATTAGAGGCTTGGGGTGGAGTTAAGAAAGTGGGGCCTTGTGTGGAGAGGTATATAAGGATATATATATATAGTATATAACACAAATATACATATATAAGTAGTATGTATATATGTATAGATATATTCAAATATATATAATATATAACAAAAATAATATCAATAAGGGGATCAATTATAAGATGGTGAGTTATTTGTGTGGCCAAAGCAGAGGGTCCATGTAGAGGAGACCTAGAACCATGAGCTAGTTATGGAGAATCTCAAATGTCAGCAGAGAATTCCAAAGATAGAGCAAGTGAGCAGAGGGGTGGGCTAGGTGCAGGAACAGATGTATGGTGTTTGGTTAACTTTGCCAGGCTCTTTCTGTTGCCTTTGCCTGAAATGCCCTGATCAGTCTCTCATGCAATACTCCGAATCCTATGGCCTACTACAATGCAATCTCTTTCAAGAAGCCTTGCCCTGTCCTCCAAGCCAGCTAGGCTCTCCTGTAGCTCTCAGTGACCACAGCTAACCATCTGACTCTTTCCAATGGCATTAATCACAGCACCACTGCCAGGCAGGGATTGTAATCTACCTTTTTCCAAGTCCTACATGTGTTATATGCTTGGTACATGGTTTTAAGCTTTAACAGAGTCCTTGAGTACTCTACCTGCAACTTCTGGGTACAAGACCATCATGATGCCCAAATATTACTTAAGTTAACCTGTAAACATGGCAGATAGATCATGGGTTTGAATGTCATACGTTAAGTGGTGCCTTAGAATTCACTAGTCCTCATTTTACCAATGAGGCCCAGAGAGGTGCAGTAAGGTCACATGGTAAGGTGATGTTCNGAAATAAAGCGGGTGAAGAGTTTGCCACAAGGTCTAACACTCACNAGACACTTAAACCTGTCTACCTCTCCAGACTCTTGAACTTCCAACCTTGAGCTGCTTGTAATTCCTCCCACACTTAAGCAAACTTCATTCTGTTCTTGTTTTTGCCATACCTGGAAGTTTTCTTCTTTCAACTATTTTCACCGGGTTAACNCCTACTCATGAATGACGAGTGCCTTCCCTGGGAATGNTGAATGTCTCTTGCATCCTCACCTGGGGGCAGGGCAAATGGCTCTCCTCTTGCTGGTAGCCTGGACACACACTTCCATTGCTTAATTAAAATGTGTGTCTGTTGTCCTTTCTGTCTTCTGCTATGCTCCAGAGGGTGGGAGCTTCATGCTCACCATGTCCCCAGCACCTCACACCTGGAATAAAACTGCTGCTAGGTAGATGTTTATGGAATGGAGGTACGCAGCAGAACCCTCTCCCTCCCAAGCCAGAGGCCAGAGAAGCAGTTTCCTTTTCGACTTGCTGTAACACAGGGACCCATTTGATATGCAGACTCTGATAACATGAGTGCTTTGCAGAGACAAACTGAGCCCTGGGCCTCACTGTTTATCTAAAACACTTCTTNTCTCTCTCCCCTCTTGTAAAGAACCAAATAAAAATAGTTCCAGGAAGCTATGTGGTTGAGAAACTCCAGGCTCTGCCTAAGCTCTTAGATCAAGGCTGTTATTGTTGGGCAGCTGGTCATTAATCCAACATGCCCTTTCTCTGTGCTTTGGTTTCATAGCCTTCTAAAGACACTGATCCTTTTTGTCCTTGGTTGCCCTAAAGTCTGCCACTAGCTGGTAACTGGACAAAATAATAACTTGACAGCAGTTGATGTTAAAATGATTTACAGCTATCAGTTGACCCCAGGCTCGTTGTGCTCTGGGCTTGTGATGTTAACCAGATGGCTAGGACCCTAAGTTTTAAAGCAGGAAAAAGAACACATACCTTACCAGGTTATTGGGGGTGGGAGGAGGGGGGAAATAAAACAGGAGCAGGATCCCACATAGGACAGTGGTATAGGGAGCACTCCCTCCAGGTCACAAATCAGAGTCCTCACTTACACTTTACTCTGCTTGGCTGTACTATGTCTGGGCTATTGAGTGTTGCCCTAAGTGCCATATATAGAAAGAGGAATAGTGACCAGCTGATACCTGGAAGCAAATAATCAGCTGAGGAATCTGGACATGAGACTATCTAAGAAACAGATGAAACATTTGAGACTATTTATCCTGCATAACTAAGAGGAAAGTATTGTACAGCAAGGACTTCGGTCTTCAAAAAAGCTAAAAACAAATGTGGAAAAGAATTAAGCCTGTTCAGTTCTAAAATGTTGATGCTGTTGGGTGCCAGGAACTGAGGATGCAAAGTAAAATATGACACCTGTCCTTGAGGCTTGCTTGTAGACCGCAGAGGACCAAGAGACAAGGCCAAAGAGGCTCTTGCAGAAACCCATATAGAACACACTAGAGAAAGTAGAGAAAAGGGTATTTTGCTAGAAGAGAATGAGCAAGCTTCATCGGGAAAGTGACATTTGAAGGAGCCTTAAAGGACAACCATGATTTCTTTAGACAGAAAAGGAGGGCCAGCGCAGGATGGTAGCAAGCACAGTGCACACAAAGACACAAAAGCATCCTCTTGGGAAACCTCAGAGCGCCGGAAAAGTGGCAGAAAGTGGGCATATGAAGTCTTCTTAGAGCCAGATTGTCAAGGGTCTTGGTTGTTCAGCTAAACAGTTTGGACTGTTTACCTCAAGTGGGCATTGAAGAGCCATCAGAGNTGTTCAGCAGGGTGTTTGATTTTAAAAGTGAAGCTTTAGCACAGACTGCTGTCACAGCTATACAAAAGAGACACATAGCAGAGGCAGGAAAGACAGAGAACACAGGNACTGAATTTCGTGCTTGTCACGGTTGAACTTGGCCATGTTCTTTAAACTCTAAGAACCTTTTGGTTTTTTCAGCTTATGAATTGGGATATGGGTAGAACACCCCTGAACTGAAATCCCAAGCCTTCTGAACACCAACATGATATTCAAAAAGTTTCACANTTTGGAGTTTTCGTAGCAGGCTTTCTTGGACAGTCAGCCCCCAAATCATGACACAGAGATTTCTTATTAATTATAAATGCTCGGTTTTATCTTAGTCTTGTCCCACTAGCTCTTATAACTTAATTTAACCTGTTTCTCTTAATCTATGTTTTGCCTCAGGGCTTTTTTACCTTTCTTTCATTCTGTATGTCCTACTCTCCTGCTTCTTCCGTGGCTAGCTGGCTGGTTGGTCCTCAGCTGGCTGGCTCCTGGCTGCCTGGCCGGCTCCCCTTTTCTCTCTGCCTGCCAGCCAGCCCCACCTATTCCTCCTCTGCNTAGCTATTGGCTGTTCAGCTTTTTATTAGAACAGTCAGGTGCCTTAGGCAGGCAACATAAAACAGCAACACATCTTTACATAGTTGAACAATTATTCTACAACACAAACAAATGCAACACATCTTTACAAATAGTTAAACAAATATTCTATTCCACAACAGTTTTGGGTTAAGGATACCCAACCAGAAAAATCCATGCAAATATTCCAAAATGCAAGAAACTCTGAAGTCTTAGACTTCTGTTTCCAAGTATTTTAGATAAGAGATATTCAACCTGAAAGACACCTACTGAATAAAGCATACTCTTAAAAAGTGAAGTGAGCTGTCCCAGTTTTGTTTTGTTACTGGGATAAAAGACCCTGACAAAAAGCAACTTAGTGGAGAACAGGCTTGTTTTAGCTCACAATTCCAGGCCACACTCCATTACTGGGGGGAAGTCAAGGCAGGAACTTAAAGCAGCTAGTCATAGCATACCCACAGCCAAGGGCAGAAAGAAGTGAATGTGTGTACGTACAGTTCTTAGTCAACTTCTCTGCTCTTATGTGGCTCAGGGCTCAGAACCAGGGGATGGTGCTACCCTGGGTCTCCAGGCTGGGTCTTCCCACATTAATTAAGGCAGTCAAGATAATCCCTGCCAGACATGCTCACAGGCCAACCTTTCCCAGACAGTTCCTTGCTGAAGCTGTCTTCTTAGGTGATTTGAGGTTGTGTCAAGTTGACAAACTAGCCACCACACAAGAAATAGTTTGTCCAAGGTGCATGGTGTGTGCTTGGTGTGTGAGCACTATTTCCCTCTTTCCCTTCCTCCCAACAGACAGATCAGACAGAGTTCTGCTCACCAAAGTAGAGTTTTGGCTTGGAAGAGTTGAATACACTAATGAATATGTTCAAAAGGGGTATTTATTTTGTAGAAAGGGAGTTGGACCAGATAAATNTCTGAAATTCATTTCTTACTCTTNGAGTCTATTTCTNCCACCTTCAGGGTCCTAGTACTGGGGAGATTGCCAAGAGCCTGGGAGATTTTAGAGTTGATCCTGTCTAGAGCAGCCTCTTGGGCCCCAAAGACACGTGTCTTATTTGAATGAGCATTCGTGACTACAGTGTAAGATCTGGAAAGACCCACCGTAAACTTAGCAGTCTCTTGGGAGTAACTATAGTACAGAAGCAAGAACATTGGGCTGGAAGCTTAGAGGTCTGCTGTGGGATGATCTTTCTGTANGCTGTGANTATGTGTTGCTATGACTGGTTAATAAAGAAGCTGCTCTGGCCTATGGCAAGTCAGGTTATAGCCTGACNGGGAAATCCAAGAGAGAGACAGGAAGAAGAAAGGCAGAGGCGGAAGAGATGCCAGCCCACCGCCCAAGGAGCAACATGCCAACAGACTGGTAATCCCATGTGGCAAAACATAGATTAATAGAAATGGGTAAATTTAAGATGATAGAGCTAGCTAGCAAGAAGCCTGACCCATTGGTCATATAGTTTGTAATTAATATAAGCCTTGGAGTGATTATTTTATAGGTGGCTGCAGGATCACAGGGCTGGGTGGGACTGAAGAAATTTCCTGGCCACAAAAGTCTGCACTCCAGAGTTGGAAGTTAAGGATTTTGCTCTGTGGGCTTGAGGAGGTCATTGCTGCATCTTGGCCTTAATGTCTCCATCAAGGGATCCATCCTTGAGAGATCTTCTAGTACTAACCTTTTGGGACTCTGGGGATCAAAGTCATTAAGATCATGAAACTGTGGCTATATAAACATCAGGTGATCCCNGGTGTTCGTACAGCACCTATATTACTCCCAGTTATATGTGTGTCTCAATCTCACAGTGTCAAATTCCATCTAACACACTTTCCAAGATGTGTCACACGCGCTAGGGCAAGACTCGCTAGCTGTTCTTCTTAGAATCAAAATTTGGGGGATTCAGTGCATTTCAATTCTCAGCGTTAACTTAGCTGAAATTGGATTATTTCATATTTCTGGTTGAGAGAGAAGGCACTTTCTCCAGTATGGCATGAAAATAAAAATGTCAGTCATCTGTCACAGAAGGAAGAGATTGTTTTATCCCTGAACTAACTTCAGGGCACAGAAGCTGCCTCATTTGGAAGCAGACAAAGATACAGACGAGGTGTGGGACAATGCTGCTTTTGTGCTGTACTCCCCTTCCTGCTATGGAATAGCTCCGCCAGCTCCTGCTCCTCCTCTGATGGAAGCTGGCCCTCCCTCCCCCGTCTCTGGTAGAACAAATGTCTCCATTTGCAATGCTTTCCTTGCACTTTTTAATCTTATAGCATTGATCATAGCATCAGTGTGTAATGATTAGTGCCTGTAATACCAATTCTCTTAGAAAAGCAAAGGGCTAGGCCACTAAAATTTGATGGCCTCCTATAGTATGCCAGGCATATGCATCTTACATCATCCACGTGAAGCAGCTGTTGTTATTTCCTGTTTAACTAAGAAAAGTGATGTCCTGGAAGTTAAATGACTTATTGGTCAAGATCAAATGGCCAGTAAGTAACTGAGTCTGGCTTTGAATCAGGATGTTTTGGATTCCCAAATGGGCTTGTGATTATTCACGCCCTTTTCTTGTGTTCTTGCCATCTCTGTAACCTGAACTCTTAGCATGGGGGCAGCCTTTGGTAGACATTAATTACCATTGTTGAATGACAGCCCAGTTCTGCTCAATCAATTGGTAAAGATTTCCTGAATGGAGCACAGCTCTGGGGGAGCTACAAAGGAGAATGTAATTGGGTGGGGATCGAGCTAGCCTTTCCTTGACTTGCAATAAGCTTCCAGAGACATCTGCTTTGAAATAAATACTCATTAGCCTTGTTGGTGTCTCGGCTCAGCGGGAGGCTGTGGTAGTCTTTTGACAGGGCCAGCTGGCACTATAGATTTGTTTAAGCCAAATTAATTTCACATCTTTCTAACAATCCCACTTTAAAGTCCTCAAGTCATAGAAAAAGCAGGACTCAGAAACAAGTGTCACATATATGAAAAGAACTCTTCTAGAGACTGTATAAGGCTCTAAGAGCAGAGTGGAGGGAGTGACTCATTCTGGCTACAAAA
>LZPO01107917.1:59174-84106 GCA_001675575.1 Neotoma lepida
GTTTCCACTAGTTTGGCAGGCCATCTCAGTACATTTTCCAGTCATGTTCTCCATGTCCCTTGCTCATACAATTTTTCCTCTCTCACACCTGGACTCCTGGGGCTCGGGTTGGCACCCGGTTGTGGATCTCAGAATCTGTTTCCATATGTCTCTGGGAGAGGGCTCCTGGGGGCTCAGAGGAGCTCTTCTTAAGGCCATTTTAGGATCAAGCATCCTCCCCAAAAAGACTGATCTGCAGAAACAAAGATGGACACTAGGTGGTGGTAGAGACCTTCCAGGAAATGGAGAGGCCAGAAAGCTGAGAAATCTCTGGCCAGAGGTCTCACTCTTGTTACTTCTATGAAAGGAAGGGCTCTGGAGACAGTAGGTCAGGTCACCCTGCTCCTGGAAAGGGGAGGCAGACTTTTGGCAGACTTAGTATTCACAGCCATCCTCTCAGGTCTAGCTCTATCACACTGAGTGGGAGAAGTTAAATCATTTCCCAAAGGGATACGGTTGAGAGTTGGCTCCAGCCGAGCCCACTGCTTCCAAGTCCTGCACTCATCCCAGAGAGTAAGTGCCTTCCAGCCAGTGACTCACTCTTGCAACACTGCCTAGTGCTTGTAGCTCTTGAAAGTGGACGCTCTGATTTGTAGTGTTTAAGGATGATGTACACTCTCTGTGTGTGGTGGCTGATTTCAAGTTTCCAGGGGACATCATTGAGTTCAGGGCTGAGAGGTGAGCAGTCAGTGCTCAGAAGTCTGAGGGTCCGGCGCAGGGCTGTACTGAGGGTCCACATGAAGAATGAAGCGACCTGGACTGCTTCAGGCAAAGTGTGGATTTACTTTTCTTTTTCTTGTTCATCCTCGAGTACGAATTTCAAATCCTCCTTTAATCCTGGCAAAGTCTTAGTCTTTGCTGCTTTAATCTTGCTTCTCTGGCAGCCCCTCAGTTCTGGAACCCCTCCACGGCACCTGTCAATCTGTGTCTCTGAGCTGCTGGGACCATACAATGCTACTTGCATCCCTTTTCTTTAACAAATAAAATCTCTGTCTTTTAATTAAGCACATAGTCTCTCAAAATAAAGATCACACTTTGGAGTCTTCCACTGAAATACATGTAGGCAGGAAATAGTTCTAGACTGAATAGAAGCAGGAACCTTATAAAAACATCTTTAATGTAAAGGAGTGTGCTAGTCGTTGGCCTGTTCCTGTCCTACCTGTCTGAAAGATGCATGCATGAGATGGCTGTCANTGGAGCAGTCTTTATGGTCCATGAGGTAGAAGCATTTGATGACTTTACGAAGTTGTCATAAACTATATGACAGACCACTCCAGGAGAATGTTGCATCTTGGTTAAGCTGTGGTTCTTTTTCTATTTGTCTCCTTTCAGTTTCCAAAACAAAATCCTAGAACAAGGATTTGCATGTAAGTGGTTTACTCGAGGGATGAACTCAGGAAACACAGTTAAGAAACCCCCTAAGACAGGGAAAAAAGACTAACAAAGGACGTGAGCGAGTTATTGCTGGATACAACTGAGACTGTATTCTGCCAAGACAAGGATAAGGAATGTCTTAGTTAGGGTTTCTATTGCTGTGAAGAGACACCATAACCACAGCAACTCTTACAAAGGAAAACTTTTAAATGGGGCTGGCTTACAGGTTCAGGGGTTTAGTCCATTATCTTCATAGTGGGACACGTGGCAGTGTGTAGGCAGACATGGTGTTGGAGAAGGAGCTGAGAGTTCTAGATCCAGATCAGCAGGCAACAGGAAGACAGTGTGACATTGGGCCTGGATTGAACATTTGAAACCTGAAAGCCCACCCCCAGTGACACACTCCCTCTAACAAGGCCACAAATCCTGATCCTTTCAAATAGTGCCATTCCCTATAGGCCTATGGGGGCCGTTTTCATTCAAGCTACCACAAGAGCCCAGTGCCAAACGGGCTACATAATTTATCCCACCACTTCAAAGGAAGCCAGAGCATCTAGGCACGAGCTGATGTCCTCTGCTGGCCCAGCAGCTTTTCTGCTACCTACTTTCGTACTCTGTCCCTTTATAAACTGATCATGGCTTTGTGATCAGAGATGCTGTCCTAAATGACTGCCCATGGCACTCAGGGGAATGTGGGCTGGGCATTGACACTATCTACAAANCAAGCATCCCTAGAACATTCTTCATTTCCTATGTGTCTTATAATTTGACTCTTGCTGCATCCTAGGTGAAATCTCCAAATCTTGCCTGCAAATATTTAACCCTACCTTTTACCACATCCAATCAGATTTATTCTGTCTCCTGAGGATATCTCAATAGTATATATACATGTACTATTTCTCACTGTCAGTGTTTTAAAATGGTTTATGTTTACTATTTACCCATCTTTAATTTATAATCTACTATTATTATTATGAATGGACATTGTTATTGACTTTTTATAGTGTGTGTGTGTGTGTGTGTGTGTGTGTGTGTGTGTGTTTGCCATTGCATGCTTGTGGAGGTCAGAGGACAACTTGTAGAAGCAACTTGTTGCTTCTCTTCTTCCACCATGTAGACTTGAGGGCGTCAAATTCAGGTCACCAGGCTTGGCAGCAGGCCCCCGACCGAGCCTTCTCACCATCTCTGTTCTGTACTTCAGCATTAATTCTGAAGTTGTTTTCATGTAATCCCATGACTTGCCTTTTGTCTGTAATGGAGTCATTCCCAAGCCATCGATTTTGTTTTCCCGCTTTGTTCTGGAATTTTCTTTTACAGTTTTTCAGATCCTTTCTGTACTCCTGGGTCTCTTCCAGTCTCTTCCAGAATTGGATTTTAAACAAATGCCTCAATACTCTTGTCCTGGGGTAAGAGTGGGTACTTCACACACCAGTTCCTGAACAGGTGTGAGCTTTGCACAGCCTCCCGTGTGGCTCATGTAGCCTCAGTGGCCCTAAGGGAGCAGATGCCTGGAGAGTCCCCTGCTGCTGNAGTCCCACCCTGGCTGAGGTTCACTCCCTGTGTTCCTGGTCCACAGAGAAGTTTATCCTAGATCTGAGCACGGCACTTCCCGCTCTGTCTGTCTTTTACATTATCGCTCTAAGTTTAGTGCAAGGGGTAGGGAGTGTAGGACTGCAGACATGAACTTGCAGTGCTTTCTTGACCAGAAGTTTATGAACCTCTTAATCTNTACAGAGAAGACAACCNTGGCTAAGGATAGAGTTGTCCCAGGAGTCAGCATGCAGATTCAGGGAACAAAGGATCCTTNGTTCTAGAAATATCTGTTCTACTACCTGAGAAGTCAGGTCTGTTGTGAGTTTGAACCTCTAGACTCCCAGGCTTTGCCGTTCATTGCACCCCGGCTCTTCATAGCGATCCTAGCCTGGGGTTCTTTCCAGCACTCCACCTCAAGGCCTCCTCCCACCGGAGCTTTAGGTGTCCNTGGCCATATTTGCATTTCAAGAAGGGACTCATGAGGATGTTTTCATCTTTTAAATGTGCAGAGATGGAATGCAAATGGCGGGCTGACAGGCTGTGTGTGGGGTTGATTGGCTGGGTCAGAGCCATCACACCTGGCTGGCCTGACAACAGGAGCTGTCCAACACAGGGTGGGCTGCTGTCACTGGAGGAACTCAAGCGGTGGACAGCTGACCTTCCTCAGCATAGAGCAAGAGTGAGAAGCGAAGGAAACAGCTCTGTGAAAGCCATTGGTGCTGTGAGACATCATGGATGCCACCACTGTTCCTGGAGACCATGCTACTCCCCAGAGGTGGCCACACTCTCCATGGTGATGAATTTCCAAAATCAAAGTCTGAGAACTTGGGGCACAGGCTTCCCGTTTGGGGGTCTCATCTGTGAATAAAAGAATTGGCCTTGAACTTGGTGGTTCTCAGAGTCTTTCCTAGTGGAACTTGGAGGCTGGGCACTGCAGGGTTTCCCCACTGCCCAGGTTCCTCAGCCTACCCACCATGTCCACCTCCCTGTGTGGCCACTCTTGGCAGGTGACCTCCTGCCATCATTAGTGTATTCCCAAACAATAATAGCAAAACACCTTTCTGGAACATTTGACAGTATTTANGGAATTTCCCAAGGGCACTTTAGATGCAACTATCCTGCTAACAGCCCCAGCAGGTGAAAATAAGGTGCTCTCAGGCCAGGGCAGCTGTCNTGGCTGATGGCTGTCATGAGCACTGAAGAGACTCTTCTCTATTGAGCATCATGCACTTCACAAGTGCTCTGTCTTCTAATCTGTATAACAACCCATTTTACAGATAAGGAACCTGGGCCCAGAGAGACAGAGTGACCTGTCCAAAGTCACACAGCTAAGAGGCAGAATACACTTCCTTCTCAGCCACTTTCTTTCCAAATCCCCCAACTGGATTCTGTTCCAACATCTCTTCCTGGGGGAACTTCTGCTAATGTGAGAATCTCTGTGTGGATTGTAACCCTTAGGTCATGACAAGATATATTTTAACTTTCATCCATGTGATGATTAACATCTTAGGATAACTTTTCTAATTATAAAATAGGACATGTTCTATTTTTGGTGAGTTTTTAGTTTAAAATAATTAGACATTCACAGGAAGTTGTCAAATGTGTACAAAGAGGTCCCTTGACTCTTTGCCTAGTTACCCTAAAGGCCCAAATTAAAATCAGGAACCCAACATCTACACAATGTGTGTGTCTTACATCATTTGATCACATGTACAGATGTGTGTAACCACTACTGCAATCAGGACACAGAACCGTTCAAGTACTTCAAAGGTCCCTGTGTGCTACACACTCTCTCTCTCTCACATACATGCACACACACACACACACACACACACACACACACACACACACACACACTACGGAGCAGTATAGGAAAACAATTCCAAGCCTTCTGATTGGAGGAGGAGGTCTGTTGGGCCCCCACTTGGCCAGGCTGGGTCAAAACTGGCCCTGGAATTGCTGTGCTTATCCTCTACAGACAGATAGCAGACACAGGCCAGGTGTAAGGCTGTGCTACTCACCCACTGCTCCCAACCCGCTCCTCACTGAGACTCCCTCTGGCTACACCACTTCTCTCTGCATCTGTCCACTCCTCCCCCCCTTTCCTAGCCCTGTGTGTTTCTATCTGTGTCTGTGAGTGAGTCTCACTTTTTCTCAAACCATGAAACATGGCTAAATGAAATTTCCATTGAGTATAGTCTCATGTCTGGATCAGTACATGTTTCCAATTGCACAATCCCCCTCCTCCCTCATTTGCTCCCCAAGACTTCCTCCCACACAATATATGAAAGCTCTGCTTTTGAATGCTTTGGAAGGAGAGCGAGTGCCTCTTTCAGTCCTGCCCCACCAGGGATTCATGATTGGCAAGTTCCCTGGAGTTCCTGTTGAGTTCATTCTTTGAGGCTAGTCTTGGGGAGGGAGAGCCTCATTGCCTGCATTCCCAAAGTGTCTGCCCTGAAATGACCCAAGAGCCTTCTGATGACCAGCTCAGGCCTTCTCCCTCTGCGTCCAAACTCCCTCCTCAATCCAGTTCATTCATCTATCTGGTCTTTCATTCACACAGACTGGGTGGCACTGCCTCTTGTGCCAATAGCCACTGAAGTTTTGAAATGGACTTAAGACAGAACAATCTAAAGATTAGCCAGTCTATAGCTACACCACCTTAGATATGCCTGGTTGCGTCTAAATAAGAAGAGAATGGCTACATTTCTGTGAGATGTCTTAGAGAATCAGATATCACACAGCTGTTAAATTATGGTTTGGAGAGCTTTGGGGATGGGAAAATATTTATCATATACTATTAGGTTCTTAACGATGTAAAAGCAAGTAAGTATAGTGAAACAACTCAGAAACCCCCACAATGCTGACAGTTCTTATTTCTGGTTGGTGGGATTATAAATGACTTACTTAAAAAATTTTTTTTGAGCCTAGGATGATGGCTCATTGGGTAAAAATATTTGGTTCACAAGCACAAGGACCTGAGTTCGAATCTCCAACACCCATATAAAAAGCCAGTGTGATTTTGTAATCCCGGTGCTGAGTTGCGGGGAGGGCAGAGACAGTAAGACTTGTTGGTCACTAACCTCNCTCACTTAGGTTCGGTGAGAGACCCTGTCTGAAATGCACAAGGCAGAGAGTTACAGAGCAGAACACTGACATCGTCCTCTGGCCTCTGTGTGCTTACACATATGCACACACAACAGTTTTCTTAATGTTTAGAATAAGCATTTTTTCTTTATAACTGGAAACTAGTATGCATCATTAAAACTAAATGAGACCTGCAAGATGTAGGAAGTCACCTCCGCAGTTTTCTGCTTCAGTGGTGTCACAAAGATTCCATCTCCCCTCCTCCTGCCTTGGCCAGTAACTCCCTGGGAGGCAGAGTGAGTGTCCAGACACTTTCCTTGGCAGCCTCTGCTGTGGGGCTGCACTGACTGATGGAACCATGCTCTACTTTGCAATGGAATGGCTGCTTATCTGTCCTCTGAGCATGTTTTCAAATGACATTTATGGAGTAGGCAGGTCCTACTTGATGCCCCTACTGCCCTGTATGAAGCCAGGCTCTGCCCATGTCCCAAGTAGCTTCATAGTGGCTCTGATGAGTCCCATGCCCCTTGTATTCTTGGCACCAGACACCATGCACAGTAGTCGTACACCAGCCCTGCCTGGGGTGAACACCAACACTGGCCTTCCACATTTTCTACTTGGGACCCAGAGCTCTCAGCTGCCAGCCCACGGAGAGTTCAAGAGGCCTCAATTCTGCCTTTCCCTCCTGTTGGAGGGAAGAGAACAGTAGTCCCATTTGCCTGTGGGGAGTTACTGGGGGGCACTTTTTGTTTCTTTGTTTCTTTAGTGCTAGGGAGCAAACCCCAGTCCAGTGCATGATGCTGTCCACATGCTCTCCAATTTAGCTACATCTCTGGACAACTGCTTTTGACAAAGGGATTTTAAAGTCACTTCTGGGTGTTATTCAGGCTATGTCCCTGATGGTTTGGGGCTAGACTTGGAGCCAGTCTATCTTGGCTGGGATTCCACCCCTACACAACCTGGACAATTTTCCTACTTCCTCTTTGTGTCTCAATTTCTCATGTGAAATTTCTCATGGAGGAGTGGTAATGCATGATTCGACCTGCTCTGTCACGTCCTTGTGGGAGTCTTCACAAGTCCATTCACAGGGTCTGGAGAAGAGAGCCTGTCTAGGTGTAGCACACAAGGAACACTAGCCATCACACTGAATACTCCCAACTGTGTTCAGGGGAATGAGAATGTGGAATATATGACATTGGGGATCTCCCAGAATAGCCCAGATGTGATGAATACCAAATGAGGCTCACCAATTAAAAGCCCTGCCTTGTCTGTTCCTTAGTGAGACAAGGCATAAAGAAATGCATGCTGCTCTGTAAGGGGGCCTGGAAAGAAGGTGGCCAGGAGCACTGCTCAGGAGTCCTCCATCGCCACCCCTACTGCCTGTGCTTGGCCTTAAAGGAGGTCAGGAGGTTGATGAAGGGGCCTGGCAAGAAGAGTGAGCACCCCTGGGAGCCGAGGGAGCTGTATTATAGCAAGCTTCTTCAGGAACTGAGAAATCCCAGCTGGGGTTGGAGAGTAGTCCATAGATAAGACTGGATCAAGAGGTAATTTTGAATCCATCCCTGCAATTCTCACCTGCAATTCACCCCTTCTCAGATGCTGTTTTCTCTGCTACCTACAGGGTAAGCCTACATACAAGCAAAGCAGGCTCATCTTGGGCACCGACTTGCTCAGGATTCTGCACCTGGGAGGGGTGGGTGGATCTGAGATTTGAACCCAGCCAGAGCTCTGCATTCCAAGTCCTCAGTTCCTGCTTTGCTAGGACCATAGACCTCTTCACTGCAGAGGTGAATCTGGGAAGGTCAGAGGCCTCAGTGGGGATCTANGGCTGCAGGGAACAAGGAGAGGTGGAGGGAGACCTGGTCCCAGGTGTTCGAGAAACCCGGAGCTGTGGGCAGGCACATGGGAGAGAGCAGAAAGTAGGTCAGTCACACAGGAGACAGAGCATGAAATTAATGAGCACATGGGAGCTGGAGTAGTCACCTTCCAGGAGGGCAGCAAGTGGGGTGGGAAGTCCTTCTGGGAGAGATAGTGGGGCCTGAGGGGTTGGAGCAGGTGGGAAGAGGCTGGGCCGTGGGGTTTCCTTTCTAGTCCTGGGTATTGGGGGGCACATCAGTGGGGCAAGAGAAGGGAATGATAGGGTTCGGAGGGACACAGACTGCAGGTGCTGGGTATCAGACATGAGCTCTGTGTGTTCTCTAAATGCTGACATTCCTGCTGCCTAGGACAGTGCCTGGCACAGGAGGGTATGTTGAGCGGGTATATGAGGAAAAGCAGCTCTGCCTTGTACATTGCTGTGTAGTTTAGGGCAGCGGTGGCAGCGAGGGCTCTGTTCCTGATTTGTGTTGAGAAGCATCAGCTGAATTTAGTAGCATCTGCTGAGTGCCTGCTAGGTGCCATCTCTGACCTGGTGCAGGGCACACAAAGGTGTGTGAGGTAGGNCCTACCCTGAGAAGCTCACCATCTAACAGAAAACCAGGCTGTAAATGACTTTAGCAACATGTGCTAAGCACACAAATGGATGGCTAGTGGGGATCAAGAGAAGTTCTGTAACAATGTTACAGAGCGAGAGTGGTTCTGTAACATTGCTTTGAGCAAGGGATTACTAGGGATGGGGAGGCTGTCAAAGCTTAAGCACCTGTACCAATAATGCACAATGCGTTCGGGGGCGCACGGGCACACACACACACACACACACACACACACACACACACAAATATATGTCTGGGCATAGTGATACACCCCTGTAGTCATGGGTCTTGGGTGGCAGGAAAGCCACAAGTTCAAGTTCAGCCTTGGCTACATAGAGTTCAAGGCCAGCTTAGGCTATATATAGTAACACCCTGTCTCAAAACAAAACCAACTAAATACTATGTTTATAGATTCTACTATGTCTTGCATATTGAATATGTCTCACATATTGAATGACACAAAGGTCCATGTGTCAGAGCCTTTGTCCCTTACATTGTGGTATTAGGAGATGCTGTGGATCCCTTAAGAGGAGGCACCTAATAGGTGTTTCTTAGATCATGGAAGGGTTGGTTCCAAAGGGAATTCTAGGGCCCTGGCCCTTTTCTCTCCTCTCCTTTGGCTGCCTGGGTGATAGGGTGAGTGATTTTGCTCTGTAACACACTCTTGCTATGCTGTACAGCCTGGCCACAGGCCTAAAGCAATGAGGCTGATGGATCATGGATCAGAACTTTCAAAAATGGTGAGCTGAAATAAACCTTTTCATGAGTTAAGTATCTCAAGTATTTTGTTATAGTGTCAAAAAGCTGTCTACTTGGCTCCCTTCTTCCCTCCTACAGGGTAACATGGAGTTCATTTGAGTGGAGGGTTCTTTGCCTTGGAGGAGGGAGAGGGTGGTTAAGTCGGAAGGCTCAAATCCCAAGACACCTTTGTGCTCCTCAGTTCCATNAGGAATGTATCTTCTCAAAGAAAGGCTATTACAAGTGTTAAGTGGGACTATGGGGACACTAGGACAGGATGCAGAACTGGTAGGGGACAGCAGTGGTTATGACATGTTCCACCAGTGTTCACAACAGGGGGATGAGCTAGCAAACATGGCAAGTGCTGTCCTGCNNAGGGGATCCACTTGGTGGTACCCATGGGCATCTCCCTGGGTTTCAGATCAGGGTTACCTGCTCCTGACTTGGGTTGGATCCTGTTCCTGGGGCACCTTTGTTGGTTCTGGCTTGACCANGTCATGGTAAGCAGAGTTTTCCTCGTAAGCTCTGCTCTCCGGCCAGGCCCTTGTCATCAAAAGTCTCCAACCTGAAGCACCCAACTTGTCCGGCTTAGTATAGAGACTTGCTCATGCCAATTCAGCCCTTAACGTGGATTCATAGGCTTTTGGAGGCAGGTCAGGGATCATGGCTTCGGTTTACAGATGAGAAGGGAAAATAAAGTAACCCACTAAGGCTATTCAAAAAGGGGGTGTGGAGAGCTCAGCTTGAGTTTATGTTGGGCCAATCCCAAGGCAGATGAGAGGAGGTGTATAAAGGCAGAGCAGGGACTGGAAACTTTGAGGAGAAATGGAAACACATACAAGGAGGACTTGAGTCCTCTTTTCCTGGGGACACTTCTGGCCTCCAACCCCAGATCTGTCAGCCTGTCAATGAGAAGGTTGTATGAGGTCTAATGGTAAAGTCAGAGGGTTTCAAATCCCGGGCCCAGAGCCAGGCAGGCCCACATCCATCAACAAGCACCCACAGATATCATTTCAGGCACTGGGCACTATGTGTGCAAAGAAGATTCCAACACACACACACACACACACATCCTGATCCTCCAGGACTTGGGTCTGGCAAGTTTTTCTACCTTGTCACAATAGACACTTCAGGCTAGGTAATCCTTGACAGGCACCATGATATACAGGAGATGCTGCAGCATCTCTGACATCTGCTGTCTAGGGATAGTAACATCCCCCAAAATGTGGCAACCAAAGATGTCTCCAGACATTGCCAAATGTCACCTGGAGGTAAAATTCCCCTGGGGCACACATGCTAATGCAGTTTGCTGAGTGCTGTGCCAGAGATGAGCCCAGGGGAAGAGTGGTTGAGACAGCTGAGGGCCCTCAAAATTGGCCAATGGAGGGAGGCTGCTTGCCGGAGAAGTTGGGATGCAGTCCTAGAATCTCTATCCCTCGTCCCAGTGCTCCCCTGCCTACATCTCCTTGTTTCTCTCCAAGTCCACCTGCTGCCCTCAGCTCTGCCAATAGGATAGATCCTGCTCTAGGAAGCCAGCCCTGCTGCTCAGAGCAGCCTGCCTTCTCTGCCCTGGTCTGGTCTCTTAGTCTGCCATAGGGTTGGTGCCTAATAAGCTTTCACGCATGTTAGGAGAGGTCCTGTCTGTCCCCTGAGATGGCCCTCTGAAAGCCGACTGGGTGGCCACTTAAGTGCTGTGCTTATGCGAAGAACAATACTTGAGCAGAGTGCTTCAGCATAAGTACTTCCAGGTCCCCCACTCCACAGAAGCTGCAGCGTGGGAAGGAGATGGCTCTGTAGTGGCTAAGATACAGACTGGGCTCTCGGCAATACCCTGAACAGCTGTGGGCTCCACTCCAGCCCTTGAGCCGGCGCTACCTCCACTTGGTTATCTACAGGGGTGAGGGGAACTGCCATGCCTTCCCTTGTCTCCTAGTGCCCTGGGGGCCCCGTGAATCCTCAAAGGCAAGAGTTTTACAAATGAGCTCTTTACATGTTAAGTCTTTTCTGAATTTCCAAGAGTAGTTGGTGGAGCCGGTCAGTGTTCTGTTCTTACTCTCTTTCCTTTCAGAATGACTACTTGAATAGTCAGCCACACACTTAATGAGTGTTTACTAAGTCCCTTCTCGATGCCAAGAACTCAGCAGTGCCGTACTGAATGGAGGCAGAAAGTAAACAAAAGTACACTCAGAACAATGCTAAGGCTGAGAAAGCAGGGCAGGCTCCGAATTCCAGGTAGGGAAGACCTCTCCAGAAGGTGGCATTTAATTAAAACCCTGAAGACAATTGGAGGAGGGTTACACAGAAGGTGTTGCAGGTGGAGGGCAAAGCAAAAACTCCCCCAGGGTCCTAAAGAGTGGTGAGGTGGCCAGTAGCAGTGAGGGGAAGATGAGGGACAGTGGGTGGGAAGGGAGGTGGAGGCTGAAGGATAAAGGTCAGGGAGGGGNGGGGAGGCAAGGACTTGGGCTCTGGTCCTAGACAGGTGGGGGAGGGGCAGGTGGCTCCAGTGGTTGCCTGATAGGCAGAACCTTGAGTCTGGCGAGTCACATGCTTGCTTTCAAATGGTATTCAGGGGAACACAGAAGAACGTTGATTCCACTTTGCTACTTTGCTGGAACTTTCTCCTGGCCAGCGATTAGATTCACACAGCCAAACCCTTGATGAAGCCAGGCCCTGGTTTGTCCCCTCCAAGCCCTGCGGTTTCCATCAGGCCATTCCCACCCACAGCTTACTCCAGCCCACCCTAAATCTTCATGGAAACGAGAAGAAGTAGTTCCTAGTGGTTTAAAATTACTTTTGTGCCACCAAGGAGTGTTGTTAAGTCTTAACTTCTTATGGGTGAATGTTGCTCTACCCAGAAGTCCTCGGAACAGGAGGCAAAGGAAGATCTTGCTAGATTAGAAGGCTTGAGATCTGGTCTGGACTCTGTCATGTTGTTGCTGTCTGACCTTCTGCTTGTGGGTCTTGAATTCTCTTAACTGCCCAGAAGTCTGATAGAGACCAGGAGGCAATCCTTCCTGCTACCTTCCTCCTCTATCATGTGTGCAGTGGAGGCCAAGGGCCCCTAGGTGGCGCAGTTTCCTAGGCTCAGTCCCGTGAGCTAAAGGAGGCTAGAAGATTTGGGGGAAATGGAGGGCCTTAGATGATCCAGAGAGTGAATCAAACGGGAGATTGAGGCAAAAAACTAGAAGCCAGAGATCCTTGTTGCTCCTTCTCTGCACCCTGTGGGAGTTGGTGGCACAGGGTACCTCTGCCATTCTAGCTATCAGATCCTGTTGTGGGACCCCAGAAGCTGTAGCTGTTACAGGTGAGGGCCGAATGTCTTGGGATAGATAGGATACAGTACTCATTCTCTTTCGCAGATGAAGATGCTGAAGACAGAATGCTTGCCTGATCCCCTGGGGAGCCAGAAAACACAGTGTCTGCCCAGCTGAACTCTGCTGGTGAAGGGCTCCACACAGGGCCGTGTGCTCAAAGCATNCGGTGCATCTCTTGATTTGCCCATTTCTCTTAGCTGGTGGCCTTCCCTCCTCCCTGTATTTCTTCTTGGGCTTACCTTCTTTCCTCCACAGCCATGGCTTTCTCAGGAAATCCTAGGAGAGGAGTTGTTTGCTCCTCATATGCAAAGCTGTGTCTCAGGGCAGTTGTAGGCCATGAGGTGAGGGTCAGGAGACTTTGTATGTCACCTGCTCCCCCTGGCTTTCTTTCTCCTTATAGATAAGGTAGCATGAAGAAAGAGGGAGTTGGGCTAGATAGCCAAGGTCACTGTCTGGTTTGAACCTTCTGAGTTGTCCTTGAAGCTCCCTAATGTCCATCAGGGAACTGGAGAAGTCAAGCAGGGCTCCACTTCACTCACTTAAGAAGAATGAGGGGTGTGGAGTAGGTGATGTGTCATTCTGACTCTGACATCTGGCTTGGCCTAGACGACAGGCAGCCACCAAGGTCAGNGCCCTCCTCTCTCAGTTTCCACAATGACCACCCTGTCTGGGGAAATGCAGATCTGTCTCTCTNGGCCTCCAGAGGAAGCCATGCAAGACTTGCATGGGCAACCAGAAGAGAAGCTCACCCTCCCACTGTGCCCTTCTTGGGCTCTGTTACTGACCCTCTGACTCTCTGACCTTGGGCTGTTTCCAAAATCAAATCTTCCTTAAAGGAAGGAAGTGGGTTGCCACTGAAGAAATTCAGAGAACAATGCTAGAGGAAAAGATGTGAGAGGAAAGGGAAGAACGTCCGCTTCTTACCAGTCAGCCATGTGCTTGCTATTATATGGTCCTCTCTGTGTATTAACTCCTGGCATACTGTCAACCACAGGTTAACTTTTGTGCTTTCCTGCTGTCTGAGGAAGAGTCTCAGAGGACATGTGTCATTCTTCCTACAGTTGTGCAACTGTGAGTGCTCCATGGTCTACTCTTGTCCCCCTAGAACACAAGAACACGGAAGGATAATAGGGCATGGGCAAGACAGCTAAAGGATGTGGCAACTGAAGTTTTACAGTTTCCAAGTGATCACCAAATCAATGTCTGATTTCATTCTCAGATCAGTCTATAGTCAAATGGGGAAACTGAGGCTCCCACAAACCCAGGGACTTGCCTAGCTGTGGTCACCGTAGCCGGGCTGGCTTTGAAGCCAGAGTCTGTGCAGCCCAGAAGGAAAGCTAGTTCTTTGACAAGCTAGATTTCTCTGGCATTTGTTTCTTCATCTTGTGGGACTAAGGGGTTAGATTAGATGCCTAGAAAACCATGAATTCCCAGACCCTCTAAGAAGTGGGAAATGGGATGTGGAGATACCTGAGGATCAGGTAACTTGAGATTTTTTTTTTATTTCCTTCAAGACAGATATTTTCAACCTCAAGTTTACTAAAAAGAACATTTTGTGGACTGGGTATGTAGCTCAATTGGTGGAGTGCTTGCCTAGCATACACTAAGTCTTGGGTTCAATCCCAGCACTTCATAAAACAGGCATGGCGATGCATGTCTATAATCCCAGCACTTTGGAGGTGGGAGTTGGAGAATCAAAAGTTCAAGGTCATATTTGGCTACATAGCAAGTTTGAAGCCAGCCTGGGCTACATGAGATTCTGTCTCAAAAAAGAACATTTTACCTTCCAACACCTAGAAGGATATAATTTTAGCATAAAGTAGAGAGAGAAAACCAATCATAGCTAAGAAAAGAATTCCTCTGAGGAATTAACTAAGCCAACATAACACCTTGATGAGCCATTGTGTTTGTAGCAAACACTTGATACCTAGGCCTGGTTGGAATGAGCCAGANGGCAGATAAAACCAGAATAATTCCTTTAACAGACTTGATTTGCAGCTGGGGACTCGGAAGGACAAGCACTAGGTAATCTGGAAACAGAAGGTCTCTGGAAACAGAGACCCAGAGACCATCTGTGAAGGTTCCCAGGTGGAAGGCAGAGAATGACCCAAGGACTTTAAGGGAAAGAATGGCCAGTATCCAGCTTTGATTGGCAGGTGTCTTTTCTTCCAGACCTGCTGATACTGAGGATGTCCACGAGCCCTCAAACTCAGAGGATGCACCTTTGGCTGTGCAAACAGGCAGACTTTAGTTTGAGACCCAGCTCTGTCACTTAGAGGTCATAGGAGCTGTACAAGTGCCAGTCTCCTTCTCTGTGACATGGGATATGATTTTCCTGGTGGGAGATTGATGGAAATAAGTGGGACGGAGGACTCAGCACAGCACCTAGTGCTCCAGCCCTCAGTAAACAACCCCTCCGCTTATGATTAGGCAGCGTTATCTGGATAGTCACAATCTTATGTACTGTGGCAAGCATGTGGGAGGTTTTTGTTTGAGGAGGGGGGTAAGTTTTGCTGCTGTTAAATCCAGCACAGAATCAGACAGTATATCATCTGGCAGGAGGAGGGGGGAGAATATAAAATCTCCAACTTTAGCCCTTCCTGCTTTCTCAAGGCCGAATGCTGTCTGTGCCTGAAAATCTGCCCTCTTGGAAATGACAGTCTCCTTCTAGGGCTGAGCCCAGAGGGCAGGACTCATGACAAGGACAGGCTGAAGGCTGAGGGTAGAGACACAGAGGAGAGTGAGGGAGTAGGAGGAGATAGGAGGAGGGAGAAAGTGCTTTCAGAGACTGACAGTCATTCACAAAGGCAGAGGGAGTATGCTTGTGCTTGTTTGCATGCAAGCGTGACTGTGGAATCACATGTGTGCATCAGGTAGCAGGTGCATACAGCGTGTGTGTGTGGGTGTGTCAGTGTATGAATGAGTGTGAAAACTGCCAGTGTTTGAGCATGCCAGTGCATGACTCTGCATCTGCTCTCTCTCTCTCTCTCTCTCTCTCTGTGTGTGTGTGTGTGTGTGTGTGTGTGTGGTTCATAAGCACATGCATCTTTGGTGGGCTTGAGTGTGAGGCTGACTGTGTGACTGAGTGACAGAGAAAGGAGAACTGTCTTCTGATAGTGCCTCGGTAGCACGTGGAGTGCATGTATGCCCCCATGCATAGACTATCTAAGAGGAGGGACCTTCCACAGCTTCTGACTCCCCTNACTCTCCACCCTACCCCCACTGATTTTGCCCCCCGCCTTTCCCAGTCCATTCCAGCACCACCAGCATCACAACAACAACCTGCTGATCTCAACAGTGGGGAAGGAAAAGAAGGAGAGGGACAGGGGAGGGGGAGAAGTGACCGACCCCTCCTATCCCCACCCCTTGGTGCTGCCAGGGAAACGTCCTCCTCCACCCCCCACCCCCAATCACCGTGATTCCTGCTGTGAGGGAGAGAGGAACCCTCTGTTTCCATGGCAACATAGCAGCCCTGCTTCTCAGCCTGAGCCCAGGCTCCTCTGAGCCATGGAAGGAGTGGGAAGAAAAGCCCTTCCTCGGGCTTTTGAGCCCCCACCAGGTGTCCTGACCTCTAGACCCCCCCCTTCACCCTGAAGATCCCCCTAAGTCTCCTTTTGTGCTCACAGATCCTCCAAGACTCCCTAATGAGTATCCACCCCTGCTGCTGCTTCTAGGGTCTGGGGACCTGTCTTGTCCTCACAGGAAGGACTAGACCTGAGCATGAACTCTAGACAGTGGCAAGATGGAGTTGAATTCCAGACTTCCACCTAAAAAAGTTACCTGTGTCACCACCTCTCTGGGTTCTCATGAAGAGCAAAATAAGTTTCGATGACACCCAGGTTCAGTGTGTCACACCACTGGCAAGGTGTAAAATAGCCCAGCAATTTTTGCAGGGGCACTTTCTTCCCTGGGACTCCTATTTTTTTGGTGTTGAGGATAGAACTTAGCTTTGTCCATGCTAGGTAAGTGCTCTAGCTTTGAGCTACCTCAGCACTTCAAGTTCCCTCTCCTGTAGAGACACACATGTTCACAGACATGCACACAGAGGCATTGATTGCAAAGTTTGCCCTGATAAGGAAAATCTGGACAGTACCCCAATGTCCACCAAGGGGGGTGATTGAAGGAATGCACCCACAGTCTCAGAGATCTTAAAGAGGAGTACACACGTGCAATTCAAAGATACATTGCTTAGTAAAGAAACATCAGANTGAAGAGATGGGTAACTGGGCAGGAATGGGTGAGCTGCAAGTAGTGAGGAGTGAGGAGGTGAGCTGCAAGGACAGGTCCTGAAGTAGGAGGATGAGCTGAGAAGAGANAGCAGAGGACAAGTGACTGATTCCCTTCATGGGCACATCCTGGGTACATCACTCACTATCAGTACCTATCCGAAGGTGTGATGGTGCATAGCTTACTAGATGGGTGTGGAGACTGATGCCAGTATAGAGGAAGCTGTAGCCTATTGATATAGAGACAGGAGAAGACAGATTTGACAACAGTAGAGTTATGTGCCAACCCTTAGCAAACCCTAGTGAGCCAGGCCTCACATGTAAGGTGGCAAGGGACATTGAGATAGGAGAGACTCTGAAACAAATGACAGAAGCTAAGATAAAAAACAAGTGACAAATTGGCTATATAGTCAGTTCTAGACCTGTCTGGACTACAGAAGACCCTACTTCAAAAAGCAAAGCAAAAATCTTTATCTATGATCCATAGTATGCCAATCATGAACTAGATATTTTAATGTATTTATCCAATCTTCACAGAAATTATTTTAGGAGATAGATACGTCTATATTTACGGGGAGGAAACAGAAGTTCAGAGAAACTTGTTCACACACTTGCCTACCTGCANACCCATCAATCATTCACTCATCTATTATCCATATATCCATTCACCCACTCATCCACCTATACACCCACCCATCACTCAATCATCCATCCATCCATCCATCATTCACTCATCCATCCATCCATCCACTCATCCATCCATCATCCATCCATCCATCATCCGGCCATCCATCCATCCACCTACCCACCTAACCCCTCAGCAAATACTTTTTGTGCAGATTCCATGGTAGACGTCATTCTAGTTGCCAAGTGGTTGAAGAGTCCCGGCCTCGTGGAGTATACAGTCTGGAAGAGAGATAATCAAAGCCTAATGATGTTGAGTGATTGTGAGTGTGTGTGTGTGTGTGTGTGTGTGTGTGTGTGTGTGTGTGTGAGTAGAGAGAAACCAAACAAAGAAACTTAGAGCATCATGGGTTGATGGGGCAGGTTGGTCTGATTTTTAGTTAGAAACCTCAGTGAAGTAATGGTGGGGCCATTCTGAGCAGAGGCAAGCAAAGGCCCTGGGATGAGAGCCTGTCTGCTGTAGTCAAGGAGTGGCAAGAAGACAGATGTGGCTGTGGGTGAGGAATGGATGAGAATGGAAAGCAGTGACAGGTCTAGAAGCACAGGTTTTGTGAGGCTTTCCAGGTCAAAGCCAAGGCTGTGGATGTGAACTACATTGTATTGGTTTAGCTAGGACAGCATCTCNGTCTCACGGTTGTAAAAGATCACTTTGACCACAGAGTGTAGGTGGCAAGACGGGAGGAAGCCATTGCACAAGTCCAGGTGAGAGGAGAATGACAGTGTGGAGCACAGTGACAGCCTCAGATTGTAAACAGAAGTCAGCCCTGAAATGTATTTCAAAAATAGAGACAACGGCATCGTTCCCTGGGAGATGGGCTGTGGCGATGAGGTCAAGAGAGAAGCCAAGAATGACTCCATGACTTCAGGCCCCAGTGACTGTGTGAATGTGGGTGCCGTTTGCTAAGATGGAGCTGATAGAGGAAGGACGGGTTTGGGGACAATGAGGGTTGACTTTAAGTTTGAGATGGCTTTAGACATCTAAGCGGGAATGTCAGCTAGGCAGCGGGATGTATGAGATGAGATTCCGGGGGAGATGTAGGGACTGAAGGGAGAAAACGGGAAGCTGTCAGCATAAAAGCATTGTTGAGAGCCGTGGGGTGGGATGCTATCACTGGAGGGAGGCATGGGGAGGACAGAGGCGCTTCTGCTTTGGTAGTGAGAGGAGCCAGACTTGGACGACTTGGGGGGCCTTCCCTGGAAGCTCTTCTGCTACCCCAGGAGGGAAGCCAAGTACTGTGATGGGGGCCTCAGAATCGTTCAGGCTTAATTCATGNGTTGCCCAGGCAGACCCCAAAATTACATCCTTCCTCTTCCTTTCCCTCCTCCTGCTTTCCCTCCTCCTCCTCTTTCTTCTCCGCCTTTTCCTCCTACTCCTCCTCTTCTTCCTCCTCCTTTTCTTCTTCCTCCTCCAGCCTGGTCTCAAATTTGCTCCGTGACCAAGAATGATCCTGGACTTCTGATCCTCTTGCTTCCACCTCCTGAGTGTTGAGATTATTGATATGAACCACCATGCCTGTTTAATGCACTAGAGATCAAACCCAGAGCATTGTGCATGCTAGGTAAGCACTCCTATAAACCAAGCCACATCCCTAGCCCAAGAATTGCATTTCTTTTTTCCCTTCTTCTCATGTGTTTGTGTATGTATGCATGTTNGCATGTGTGTGGGTCCACATATATGTGCAAGTACATGTGTACATGTGTGTGCATGCATATGGAGGCCAGAGGCTACTGTTGGGGATTTTACTATCACTTCCACCTTGTTCTTTTGAGGCAGCATCTCTTCATCAGACCTGGAGAATGCTCAAACAGTCGGTCTCACTAGCCAGGTGCTCTGGCGATCACCTGTGTCTGCCCTCCAAGGNTGGAATTATAGGCTGACCACCATGCCCACCTGACATTTACCTGAACTCTGGGAATCTGAATTCTGTTCTTCATGCTTACATGGCAAGTGCTTTAACCACTGAGCCTTCTAAGCCCAAAATTACATATCTAGCAGGTTGCCTGGTGACGCCACTGTGAACATAGGGCCACTTTGTTGGCTCCACTTTAGGTGTAAGAAGGGAAAGGATCCTGTAGCAAGAACCTGCATTTTGGAGTCAGCTTAAACTGCTTTCAAGTCTAGACACTAACACTAACTTGGTGTGTGATCTTGGATAGGAGATGGTGGCCTTCAGGCTTCCATATCCATATCTGTGAAATGGGAACAATCTCTCTGAGCCCATGGGGTTATTATGAAGACAAGCAAGTCACATCTTCAGTCATTCTTGACAAGTGCCCAGACAGGTGGGGAGAGAAGATGATGCTGTATGCTTGCAGCATCCTTGGGCAGACAGGGATAGTCCAGGCCTCTTCTGGCTCATGGGGCTCCAGGTGCTCAGCTGGAAGAATGATAGAGGAAGTGGCCTCCACACTGGAGCCTTGCTTGCTTCAGGATGCCTGATATCAGGTCCCACAGGAGATGCAGTATACTACAGGGTCACCTCATCCCTACCCTGATGTCTTCTNAGCTCTTTTGCCTGCCACCTTTCCTCTAACTCACATCACCACCAAGGACCACACCCCTGCTGGATCTTGTCTCCACTTTCCTGTCTTCAGTGACCAGTGNCAGCGTCTCTGTACACTCTGGCCCTCCATAGACATTACCACCCAGCCTGTCCTGGAAGGGACTGTGACCTGATAGCAAGAACCTGGCCTGGTATCACATACATGAGGTACAGCCTTGGGGATAGGGGCAGCCACAGAAGCTGAGCAGCATGATGCAGGTGAGTGTGAGAAAACTTGGGGCTCACAGTAGGTAAGCTCTGTGTGTTCCTTTCTCTTCCTTGTGCCAAGAGCCACCCCCCCCCCAGGCCTGGAGTGCTGAGAAGAGCAAGGAGGCCGCCTCCCCTCCCCCCTGTTGCTATTTAATGCCGTTAACAATGGATTCATTAGCTGGGATTAATCTCATACACCAGCTCTCTATCCCCCTGGCTATTAATCACTCACTTCATTAACAGGACAGCATTAGCCAACCTGGGAGCCAGGACATGGCGCCCATACCAAGTACCTGTGTCTGCACCTTCTGGTCTTTGCTCCTGGCTGGTTCAACCTTCCCTGGCTCCCTCCCTGCCCGGGCTCATTGCCCGTCACCACCCACATCTGCAAATGTATGTGTCTCTCTCCCTGGGTTTCCTGCTGCGGTCTTGTCTGTGCCCCATGCCTTCTAGGTGCCTGTTTCTCCTTTTGTCTCCCACTCCACACCCCCCACACAGTAGGTTCACCTTCTAGGCTGAAGGAACAAAGCACTGAGGGAACCAAGGAAGGAGCCGCCAATCCCAAAAGGCTTATTTTTTAAAATTGCCTTTTCTGTTTACAAAGATAATATATGCTCGCTGTACAAAATCCAAACAACACAAGAAAGGAAGAAAAGAAAAAATACAAATTCCCTGAAATCCCAGTCAAGATAATAACCTTTCGAGTTTTGGTGAGCATCGCCTCCGATCTTGAGTGATATATATATAATTTTACCTAAATGGGATCATACTAGGCATGCTGTTTTGCAACCTGCTTTTCCACTCAACAATATGTTGTGGAAATCTTTCCATATCAGCGAATATAAATATACATCAGGCTTTTTAATGGTTGCGTAGCATTCTGTCTTATGGAAATAACATAATTTAGTCAATGGATCTCCTATTGATGAGCTTTGAAAACGTTCCCATCTTTTTGTGGACATATTTGACACAGAGGGCAACATTCTTACATCTATATCTCTGTGCATTTGCGTAGTTAACTCCTTAAGATTCATTCCCAGAAACGGAAGTTCTAGACAAAGGGTTGGCATCGTTTACATTTTACCATAGAAAAGCCTCATAGAACCAGGTGTCTGAGATTCAAAGCCAATGTTACCACTGCTTAGCAAAGGTCTCGAGTAAATTGTGTCTGTGGGCTTCAGTTTTCTTATCTCTAAAATGGGATGATAGAGGGCTGGCGAGATGGCTTAGCAGATAAAGNAACTTGCTACCAAGCCTGATGAGGACCCGAGTTTGATCCCTGGGACCCCACTTGACGGAAGGAGAGAATCAACTCCTCTAAATTGTCCTCTGACACATGCCACAGCACAACCAACCCACCCCACGCCCCCAATAAATTAATAAATGTAATAAAAAAATTTAATGGAGTTGATAATAAGATTTATTCATGAATTTAGTGTTAGGATTAAGAAGACAGTTACATGCAAAACACGTAGAAAGCTGTCTACTGCATAGTAAGGTGGTATGTATTTGCCCGCATGGACACAGCGGCTGGCTGGTCCTCAGAAACATGGGACCTGCATGTCTTTTCTAGCAGTGTGGGGGACAGCTCCTTCTTTATGCCATTGCCAATCAAAAATACCCTTGCCGTCTGAAAACAAAGACAGGCTTCTGCATTTGTTAGGTGACAGTGAACTTCCCTTTTCTGTTTGTTTTCTTTGATCAGCAGTCAAGCAGCATGTGGACTTGAACTCAGGTCTCAGCAGACACTCACATCTCATCCCTGAGGCGTCTGGTCATGTGCTTGGCCTACTTCTCCACTGGAGAGGTTGTCTTTTTTTCTTATTCCTGAGAGCTGTTTTGCATATTAGAGATCATATCTCTAATCTTTTTCTACTTCATCCTGACTTTCAACCTTATTTATTTCTTGTCCTTCATAAGTACTTGATTTTTTTACGTGGTGAAGTNGGCTAGGCTTTTCTCTTTGTAACTTTTATATTTCATATTGTGTTCGAGAGGCCTTTTCCCCCTAAACTGTGGATGCACACTTTGCTTGTTCATGGTCACTCTTTGCTTTTTANACTCCATGTTTTTACCCCTNTAAGTTTATTTTGGTGCAAAGAGCAAGGCACAATTCCAACATTATTGTTCTCCAAATGATTGGTCAGTGTTCTAGTTTTCTTCTGTTCCTGGGAACAAACACTGTTACCAAAAGCAAACCAGGGAGGAAATTGGCTTATGGGCTACAGTCCATCATCAAGGGAAGCCAAGGTAGGAACTCAGGGCTGGAGCTTGAAGCAGAAACCAATGGAGGAACACTGCTCATATTCCATGCTTCCAGGCTTAAGAGATCATCTACCTTTTGTGTACACCCAGTCCCACTTGCCTAGGGATGGCACCGCCCACAATGGGCTGGGTCCTCCTACATCAATTAGCAATCATGAAAATGCCCCACACGCCGAGATGGAGGTGATTTCTCAATTCCCAGGTGTGTCGAGTTGACAACTGAAGCTGACTATGACAGTCAGTTGAATATTTGTTTATNCAATCAGAACCCCAGTGAAGACTACAGAGGGGAGGAAAGTTCATAAGCACTGTTTCATGAGAGAGAGGGGAGCCGATAGGTCAGAGTTCCCAGGGGTCCCTCCTCCTGGTGGTCCTGCTTGTCCTGAGTGTGCAGAGATGTTAGGGGGACTGAACCAGACCCANTACTATCATCAAAGTCCCTTTCCAGAGGGCTGGGGAGATGGCTCAGCAGTTAAATGNAGATGCTGCTCTTCCAGAGGAAGAGCTCCTAGCACATTAGTGGGCTCACAACCACTCATAACTCCAGCTCCAGGGGCATCCAACCCTGCTGGCTTCTGTCAGCATCTACACTCAAGTGCACATATTCACATTGATCTATACATATAATTTAAACAAAATTTTAAAAATAAATATTTTTTTAAAGCCCCTTCCAGAAAGATGGGATCCTTGTATCTAGCTCTTAGAAATTAAGATCAAACTGTGCTTGCTTTTGGTGTCGAGAGCAAATTGCCTGATGACTTGAGACCTCACCACTATCGTTACTTTAGCAGCCACTCTCTCCCAAGACCTCCAGACTACTGCAGTAACATATAAATAAGCCATCCTGCTATGCTCGTTCATACTGCTACTGCCTGGNGTGAGCATTGGCCCCAGGCATGGTTTAGGGACCCTCCATGCTCTTCAGGAAGATGCCCTGAGCCACCACAGCCAGTATGTATGAAGTATGTTAGCGCTTGGGGGAAGGGAAGCTGTGCTATGTCAGCAGTAGCTTCTGGGTCACCTGTGCAGGAGGAGGTTAGATCCTTACCGTCGGTGTCCAGGCTGTGGCCCCTGGATCTCCTGCCAGTTTGCTTAAGGTGGCTTGGGTTCTAACTTAATGCACTTACAAAGCAGATTGTCTAGAAGGCCCCTGGACAAGTGTTCAGCACAGGGGATCCTGTGTGTGAGGTGTGAGGTGATGTGAGCATCTCTGAGATCCACTACAACCTTGCATGAGCACAGTCTTTGTACAATGGCTGGACCCCACTGCAAGCCAGGATGACAGGTGTAGACAAGCCTGGAGTCTATGTCAGGCAGAATGCCAGGCTGGGCAGTCATCCTGTGGGCACCAAGGATAAATTACGGCACCAGGGCCCACAGAGCAGGCACAAATCATGGGCCATCAGGAATAGGGAGCAGCAACTCCAGCCTCCCTCCTCAGCAAGATTGATGGGCTCAGCTCCCAGGCCTGGGTTCGAGATGATTGGATTTTATGATGTTTCATTTCCCCAGGACACGCCCCTTGTTCAGGGCATGCCATAGGACTGTGTGCACGAGTGTGCACATGCATTTATCATCCCATGTGACTTGGTGGGATGTTGTGGCCAGTGGGCTCTGCATGCCTCTCTGTAGGCCTCTGCCATCCGTGTGACTCAATCCTCTGCATTGGGGAAGGGCTGAGTGGGAGTGAGAGTGTCAGATTGTAAGTGTCCAGGGTGTCTGCCATGGGATGAAGGTGTGGGGAGCTGTGGACTCAGTGAAATTCATGTGTGGCTGGGCCACAGTTTCCATGTGTTGGCTAGGGAAAAGTTGTGGGGTCCTAAGTTGTGTGTCTGGGTGATTTGGTTATGTCTCCCACCAGAGAGAAAGGGAAGAAGAGCAGATTTGGGAAGGAGGGATTTGGGGTATAAGTCTAAGATCTGGACACAATATCAAGGGGAGATGAGCCAAAAGAGGGATGGGGACTCAGGGCAAAGCCTATGGCAGGGGCCTGGGTGCAGGCCGTCTTCTACATGTCCAAGGGATAATGCATCAGAGGAGGTAGGGTTTAGCAACACACACACACACACACACACACCTCTGAAGATAGAGAAGTTGCTAGAGGCTATGCTAACTCTGGCTGATTAGAAAACAGAAGGAAATATCCCAGGGAGCTAGAGTGGCCTCAAAGGCACCCAGTGGGGACAGTTGAGAGAACTTTCTAGTGAGGATGAATACCCAAGTGTCACAAGGAATGGGAAAGGCATGGGGTGGAGACAATGTGGTGGACTTCAGGATGGGGATGGGGATGGGGCAGTGTCTGGTAAGACTTGGGGTCCTAGCCAGGCGGTGGTGGCTCACGCCCTTAATCCTAGCATTTGGGAGGCAGAGGCAGGTGGATCTCTGTGAGTTCAAGGCCAGCCTGGGCTACAGAGCGAGTTCCAGGACAGGCACCAAAACTACACAGAG
>LZPO01107917.1:87809-102113 GCA_001675575.1 Neotoma lepida
GGCCCCAAGACATACCATTCCACATTTCAGTCCCAGTTACTACTATAACATCACAAAACTCTCTTAAATCTAGGCACTTGGGACAACAATTTATTATGGCTCTGGGGTTGATTTTGTGGACCCTGTTAAGACTTTGGTTTGTGGGTGACTGGAGCTAGTGCCTCCAAAGGTGGCATTGGAGTGGACATTCAAAATGGCTTCCCTTTCTTTCCTCTCTCACACATCAGGTGGCTGGTTGCAACAGCTGGAATAGCATGGGCTGGCTTTCCACTAAGCCTCTCTGCAGGGCTACCTGGGCTTTCTCATTGCAGAATGGTCTTAGCACAGCTGAGCTTTTTAACTGGCAGCGGGCTTCTCCTAGACTTGCGAGTTCTCAACCTTCCTAATGCTGCGACCCTTTAATACAATTCCTCGTGTTGTGGTGACCCCCAACTATAAAATTATTTCATCCTACTTCTATAATTTTGCTATTGTTATGAATTGTAATACAAATATCTGATATGCAGGATATCTGGTAGGTGACCCCTAAAGGGGTTGTAACCCANAGCNTGAGAATCTCAGTCCCAGAGCCTGCTAAAGGACCAAAGTGGGAACTTTGTGTAACCTGACTCACTTCAAATCACAGTCCTGTGGTATTTTATTGATTACACAGGGTCAGTCCAGATTCTATGTGGGAACCATCCCTGGAGAGTAGCTGGCAACATGCTAGTCTATGATTGGAACATAGCTCCATAGAGCACTCTTGCTAGAGTTTGGAAACAGTTGGGTGTACCCACCCAAAGGTTCATGTGTTGAGGCTTAGTCTCCAAGGTGTTGGGATTGGGAAATGGTGTAGAAATTTCAGTGGGTGGAGCCTAGTGTAAGTTAAGTGAGGGGTGTTCCCTTGGAAAGGATTAAGATATTTCTCACAGCGCCATGGTTAGTTCTATGGAGAGGGTTATCAAAGCCTGAGCCTGGTGAACATCATGGAAGAGGGGACAGAAATATTGTACAAGCCAGAGACAGGAAGGATGGAAGCAAAACAGTGTCTTCTAGACACGACAGGACCATTACACTCAAGAACTCACACTAACTGTGGTCACCTGCATGAGACTTGTGTAAGATCAAGCCAGTCAACATCTAGCATGGAGTGGGGAGGGGCACACGAGCCCCAACCCTGAGAGGCAACCAACAGTGGATGGCTACCGGGAGAGGGAAAGTTGGTTTTCTTTAAGGGTGTGGACCTAACCAGTTGACCCTGCTCCAATAGATGGCCCCACAGTCATGTACATATGTGCAGCTCAAACTGGACTCAGTGGGCTATTTAAAAAAAAAAAAAAAGGACATGAAGTGGTGGGACAGGTCTGGGAGAAGTTAGGAGTAGAAGCAGGAGTGGATTTGATCAACATATACTGTAGCCTATATCTTGTGTCTGGTCCCACTGGACCCCTGCTTCCTTGTCAAGCATTCTTACTGTTGTGACATCATAGGTTTTAAGGGCCTCACTGAAGCCATGTTGATGCTGGAGTGATGCCTTTGAACTTGCAGAATTATGAACTAGTCTATCTATCTTATCTATCTATCTATCTGTCTATCTATCTATCTATCTATCTATCTATCTATCTATCCCTGTCTCTGTCTCTGTCTCTGTCTCTGTCTCTCTCTCTCTGTCTCTCATTAGCCTGCCTCAGATATCTTGTTATAGTAGTAAAGCATGGACTAATCCATTTGTCAAAGGTCAGAGTTTGGGACACAAAGGAGGTGCCAGTGAAGGGTGTTGAGCAGCTATAACTCTTACTCCCCAACTTTCAAAAACAGTCCTTGATTATGACTTAAGATTTGGGAATTTTGCAAATAATTTCATGTAAAGTAAAAGCCCTAAGGAAAGAAGAGTTACAGATAGAAACATGCTCAACATTAATCACTAGAGAGAAGCAAACGAAATCTCAATGAGGTATTACTACACACCTGCTAGCATGATTAAAATAAGAATGGGTTCTAAGGCTGGCAATTTGTCTCAGTGGGTACAGGCACTTGCCAACAAGCCTAGTGGCCCAAGTTCCATTCCATAATCCCACAGGATGGAAGGGGAGCGTCGAATCCAGCAGGTTATCCTCTAACTTCCTTATACACTCAGTGGGATGTGCATATACAGAGAGACAAAGTCCATCAATCAATCAATCAATTCAAAATAAAATTGTTTGAAGATTGAGTTTTTAAACTGATGACATCAAGTGCTGGTAGGGATAAGAACAGTTGGAATTTGCACACACTGCCTTGTAGGATGCAGTACTGCACAGCCGCTTTGGAAGTCAGTGTGGCAGCTTCTTACACACTTTATATTTGATCCTATAATTCCATTCTCGGGTATTTACTCAAGAGAAATGAAGTGATACAGCCACAGGAGGACATGGACATAATGTTCCCAGCAGCTTCCATCATAGTCCCAAACTGAAAACAGACCAACAAAGAAATCCAACTGTCACTGAATTTACTTCTTGTGGTGCGTCCACACTGCGGAACAGATCTCAGCCAGTGGATACTGTCTTAGTTACTGAATACTCAACAAGAAGCAACTTATGGAGNAATGGGTCATCTTGGCTCAGAATTCAAACAGAGATAGAGTTCATCATGTTGGGGAAGGCATTGCAGCCTGAGCGTGAGGTGGCTGGTCCCTTTGCACCTGGAAGAGCAGAGTGATGGATTGTGGTACCCAGCTTGCTTTTTCCTTTCATTTTTTTCTTTCACCCTGTCAAGGACCTCAGTCCATGAGATGATGATGCCCACATTCAAGGNGGGTCTTTACTCTTCAGTTCAGTTTTTCTGGGAACAACCTCATAGACATATCCAGAAGTCTTTCCATAGNGATTCTGCACCTAGTCAAATTTGCCATTGATATTAATCATCGAAGATAATCAACTGTGGTGGTTTGAATAAGAATGGCCCCCATAGGCTTATAGATTTGAATGCTTGGTCATCAGGGAGTGGCACTACTTGAAAGGATTAGGAGGTGTGGCCTTGTTGGGGTATGTGTGGCTTTGTTGGAGAAAGTGTGTCACTGGGGGTGGGCTTTGGGGTTTCAAGGGCCCAAGCCAGGCCCAGAGGTTCTGTCTCTTCCTGCTNCCTGTGAATCCAGCTGTAGAACTCTCCGCTCCTTCTCCAGCACCATGTCTGCCTGCACGTTGCTTTGTTCCCCTCCGTGATGATAATGGACTAACCTCTGAAACTCTAAGCCAGCCCCAATTAAATGTTTTCTTTTATAAGAGTTACCTTGATCATGGGGTCTCTTCACAGCAGGAGAACACTGACTACGATACCAACAGATACATCTGCATATATTACTCTCAAAAGCTTTCTTTTTATTGAGTGAAGAAACTACCTCTGAAGGCTATAGATAATACACACTATAACAACAACAAGCTCATCAACCAGTGACTGTGATGGCTGGCATGGGTGGGGATTTTTAGGACAAGGAAACATTCTGGGGCCATAGAAATGCCACATGACTTGACTGTGGTTATGGCCTCATGATAACACATGTGTCAAAATTCATCAAACTGTCTAACTAACAAGGGTGACTTTTCCTGNCCAGAAATCATACAGTTCTGAGACTGACTTTGAAAATCCAGGCACCTCCTTTCCCCACTTGTCTCCTTAGATCTAATCAATCTCTGAGCTCCTATTCATTCCTGTTTTTCTTTCTAGATAGCCTGCACACCACATACCTGTCCGACCCACCAACACACAGCCTTCAGAAGCGCAGTTCCCTCTCACTACCTCTGCCCTACCTGCCACCTGCTTAACCCTTGCTTAACCGTCACTTTCCAGCAGAGACCTTTCCAACCCCTGTCTAAATCAAGTATGCCTTGTTATTTGCTGGGATGCTTGCTTTTTTCCCCTTTTTGGTTTTTTGAGACAGGATCTCTCTATATAGTTCTGGCTGTCCTGGAGCTCACTCTGTAAACCAGGCTGGTCTCAAACTCGGAGATCTACCTGTCTCTGCCTCCTGAGTGCTGGGATTAAAGGCGTGTACCACCATACCTGGCTTGCTTTGCCTTCTTTAACAGAGGGCAAGCTCTATGGGGATGGAGACAGTTTTTCTCATGTCTGACCCACATTAGCACTCAGCTCATTTAATGAATTAGTAAACGAGGCAAGGATGTGCATGTCTTCCTTGGTCTTGAATTGCATGAATTTGTTTACCCATAAGCATGTGATACTCTTTTCATTTTCATGTATTTTTAAACTCCTTGTTAATATTGAAATAATTCAAAAGTTCAAAGAGTAAAAGATAAAAAAAATCTTTCACATGCAGAGTTTAAAAAAAATAAAAACAAGGTGCTGCTTCTCCCTGTTAGTACAGGGAAATCTTCCTTATTATTTTTGATAGTCAGGTGTGATGGTTAGCTTTAATCATCAACTTGACACAACCTAGAGTCACTGAGAAGAGAGTTTCAATGAGGAATTGTGTACATTGGGTTGGCCTGTGGGTATGACTGTTGGGGATTATCTTAATTAAGTTAGCTGTTGTGGGAAGACCCAGCCCANTGTGGGCGGCACCATTCCCTAGGCAAGGGGTCCTGAACTGTATAGAGCACAACCAATCAAATATGGGAGCATGTATGCATCNGTTTCTTTCTGTTCTTCACTGGGGATGTGATGTGACCAGCTATCTCAAGCTCCTGCCTTGACTTCCCTACAATGAGGGATTGTAATCTGAATTGTGAGCTAAATAGATACTCTTCCCTAAGCTGCTTTTTATCAGGGCATTTTATCACAGCAACAGAGAAACTAGAGTAATAGGTTATGGTTCAGAGTACATTCACATCATTTGAAATGTGAATCAGTCCTTGATGGGAATTTAGGGAGCCTCTCAAATAAATGTTTCAGTGTTGTCTTAATTAAAATGTGGCACTAGACATTGGCGCAATTGTGTCACTATTGCTGAAAGACAGAGGCCTAGAAAACTNAGCTATTAACAAAGAGGGTTGTGTATTTTAGATGTAGAATATATCTACTATGTTCCAAAAAGATATACAGGCTAAGCATGGTGGCACATGCCTTTAATCCCAGCACTTGGGAGGCAGAGGCAGNNGGATCTCTGTGAGTTGGAGGCCAGCCTGGTCTACATAGTNAGTTCCAGGTAATCCAGGGCTACATAGTGAGACCCTGCCTCAAAAACANCAATAAAAATGCAAGTCAATACATGTTACTACACTGTCACCAAGATGGGAAAGCATCCCTCCTCAAGTCTTACCACTCACATACCATCTCATCATGTCGGTGTGCCTCCCTCACATTTACTGTGGTTGCACACATTGTCATATGATTGATAGTTTTTTGTACATCTTGAACTGGGACTCCACAGTGTATCCTCTGCCCACTTTCATGTTCTTTCTTTTTTTTTTTTTTTTTTTTTTTTTTGAGACAAGGTCTCACTATGTAGCTCTGGCTGTCCTGGAATTCACTATGTAGACCAGGCCGTCGTTGAACTCAGAGATCCACCTGCCTCTGCCTCCCTCCGGAGTGCTGACATTAAAGGTGTGTGCCACTATTCCTTCATTTTTTTTTAATGTTCTTGCCTTATTGATGTGTAGGAACTTCTTATGTATGTATGACATGGAAATCATCGGCTGGAAGGTTATAAATAACTTTTAGGGGTGGTGGAGGTGTTCATTCTTGATTGTGGTGATGGTTTCACAGGTGTAGACTTATGTCAAAACTCATCAAATTTTGTACTTTAAATATGTATAGTTTATTGTATGTCAATCACATCTCAATAAAGCTGTTTTTAAANGAAAGTTACACAATTTACCATTCATTTCCTCTCACATTGTTCTTCCTTAAACTCCATTTAAGGCATGTAAAAGTTCTATACATACATGTCAACTATCATTTTCTGTACTGGAGTTAGCTGTGTGACTTAGGCAAGTTACATTATCATCTGTGCTCAATTTCCTTGTGTAAAATGAAAGCGTAACTACTGCAGCGGACTAAGTGATTACATACACACTAAATATCTTTTTAAAAGATGTGTTTACTAGGGGCTGGAGAGATGGCTCAGTGGTTAAGAGGTGTTTACTGCTCTTACAAAAGATCCAAGTTCNGTTCTCAGCACCCACCCACATGATGGCTCACAACCATCTGTAACTCCAGTTTTAGGGGAGCAGATGCCTTCTGTGAGGGGCACATGTATGTGGTGCACATACAGGCAAACAGGGACACACACATACATGCATAAAATAAATAGTTTTTAATTTAAAAGTTTATTTATTTATTTATTTTATTTCTGTGCATGGGTAATGTGCCTACATGAATTTATGTGCCCCAGGTGTGGCTAGGAGTCCTCAGAGACCAGAGAGGGTATTGAGTTTCCTGGAACTGGAGTTACAGATGGTTTTGAGCCATCATGGAGATGGGTGCTAGGAACTGAACCCAGGTCCTTTGCAAGAGCAGTAAGTGCTCTTAACTGTTGAGCCATCTCTCCAGCCCAAATCCACACACAGTAAAAGTTCTTAGACTGATAACTGACATATGACCCCATACAATAAATTAACCATTGCTCATGATGTCATTTCTAATTTAGGAAAACATTTTCCTCCCAATATTATAGAACATTCTTGTTCATTTTCTTTGAGTAACTAATGTTTAGCTCTTTCAGTCCATTTGAAAGTTAATCTAGGCAGTGTGAGTCAGGGGTCAATTTTTATTTTCCAAATGCATAGACAGTTGTCCAGTGCTATTTATGGAATAGTCCCTTTTCTTTGTTCTAATTTCATGAATTATCTTTTCTAAATAGTGAATTCCCATGTAGGGGTATTTCTCCACTTTGACTAAGTCTTTGCTGTATTTATTCTTTCCCTCTTAAATTCTACTGGCAAATGATTGTGGCTTCTATTAACTCTAATATGGTCATAATTCTTGGTGATTTCATGTTGAACGCCTTGATTCTGTGGTTTGAGGGTTTATATGCCTTCCAAAATTTATTGGTGGAAACCTAATCCCCAATGTGAAAGGGTTGGAAGGTGGAGCCTTTAAGAGATAATTAAAGGTGCTGNGGGGTTGGCTCAGTGGTTAAGAGCACTTGTCTCTTTTTCAGAGGACCTGGGTTCGATACCCAGCACCCACATGGTGGCTCACAGCCTTTTGTATAACTCCAGTCTCAGGGGATTCAGTGCCCTCTTCTGACCTCCTCAGCACCAGGCATATACATGGTCCACACACATATATTAAGGCAAATACATGAAATAATAAAATAAGTAAGCATAAAAATTTTTAAAAGAAATTGCNATTTAAAAGCAAACCTAATTAATTATTCTTACAAGGTCATCACATGCACTGACACTGTTGTTAACAGGGGCTTGTAGAAGAAGGATGACTCTGCTGAACTTTTGCCTTGATACAGCAAGGCCTTTCCTGAATGCTGGCACCTTGGCCTGGGACTTCCCAGCCTTCAGAACATAGGCCAATAAATGCCTGTCTGTTTTAGGTCACTCAGCTGCAGGTGCTCTCCGTGGGCTCAGAGACTCTGCCCTTTGCTCCCTAGACNTCCTCTCCACTGTAATGGGTGCTTTCAACCCCTTCCTTTACTCANAGGTCTCATCAGGCTATTGACCTGACAGGACTCACAACTCTGACTTCTCTGCAACCTTGATTCAAGCAATTCACTGTTAGGCCGTCACCTTGCATCTTCCCTGCTCATTCTTCTTGTTCGTCTACTCTGTGTCACCTTCAACCCACCAGGACCTACCATCCAGTGACCATGCAGTCTCACTGTCCTTATCTGCCCAGTTCAGAGTCTGTGGTTCATTGTCACAACCTTCTCACACACTTCAGCTCCTGTGCCCCTCACCCATGTCATCATACTCACTCATCAACTCTCAACCTTGGCTCAGTCCAGTGGTCCAGAGACCCCTGTTTTTTTCCTGTGCAGGTAGATGAATCTGGAGGGGAAAAAAAAACATAACAAGCTGGCTGGCCTCATCTTGAATTCCTGGCCTCTGGCTCAAGTGGTCCTGTGGTGGGTACAGGGAAAGAGAGAGGTTCCCAACCACTCACTATCCTGCTTTCCCATTCAACACCTTCTCATCACTCCTCAAAAGACTCGAGCCACTTTGTAAAGAAAGCATCCAAATGGCTTTAAATATACAAAAAGGTACTCAGCTTTATTCATCATCAAAAGAATGAACATTAAAGCCGTGGCTGGCATACAGCTCAGTGGTACAGCACTTGCCTAGCATGTGTTAGGTTGTAGGTTCACTCCCAAGCACCAGGAGGGAAAAAGGAAAACCTCAGTGGGGTACCATGACACACCCATCAGAGTGGATAAAATTAAAAATTGCCTGTGACAGTGCCAAGTGGTGTGGAACGAGTGGGCTGCTCTGCTGGTGGTAGTGTAGTGAAGATTGATGCAGCACTCTGGAAAACTGTTTGACAATATCTGCTAGATCTGAAGAAACATTCACCCTAAAACACAGCAATTCCAATGCCCTTTCTACACCAAAGGAAAATGCATGCATTTGTGTTCGAAAGGCACATTCAGGCGTGTTCATAGCAACATTAAATATAACCGCACCAATAGAAAATTCTCTGACTGTCCACCCATCGGGAATAGAATGGACACATAAACGGTGAAATAGCCAGATAAGCGCATTCTAGATGACAATGGAAAGAAAGGGATCGTTGCTGCCGTTGGCTCACACTGTTGAGTGAAAGAAGTCACACCGAATGGCTCTACTACCTGAGTTCCAGAAATAGACAAAGGCAATTTACTGCTTAGAATAGTGGTTACCTTTGGGGAAGAAAAAGTGGAGACTGANGGGGATAAGAAGGGGCTCTAAGTGCTGTCAACNTTCTCTTTCCTGATCCAGGCAGTGGTCTCACTGACAGGTACACTTCTGAAAACTGTGAGCGTATACTTACCATGTGTGCACCCCTCTGAATAGTATAACATATGTTATACTTTATCAAAAAGTTATATGTGTATATACATGTACACGTATGTATATAATTTTCTCTTGNTTTTACTTTTATCCCAAATTATTATATCATTTTGTATTTTTATCTCCTTTACTTTTCAACCGAACATTGTTCAGATTTTTAGTCTCAGATTTTAGGCCTCTAAATTCTTCTGAGATTGTTCTTGTGGGGTCACCAATAGCCATGTTGCAAAGCCCAACAAGCTAGGATGAGCTGCGTGTGGGACTTTATCTGTGAGAATTTGACCTGCAGTCCCCTCCTCTTAGGCATAATTCTTCATTTGACTTTCACTCTTCTAGTTCTGTTTGTTAGTCAGCTTTCCACTGCGGTGACAAAATGCCTGAGCTAATTAGATTAAAGAGAGGAAAGGTTTGTTTCCTCAGGATATCAGAAATCCATGGTCACTTGTATGTTTGGGGGGCCTGTGATGGCACTGCATATCATGGCAAGTGCATGTGGCAGAGGGCGAAGACCTTGTGCCAGCCAGGAAACGATGAGAGGGAAGGTCTAATGTTTCAATATCTCCTTTGAGGGCACATACCCAATGACCTCACTTCCTCCCATTAAGCCCAACTTCCTGAAGCTTCTACTGCCTTGCAACAGCACGTCATTGGTGACCAAACCCTCAACACATGGGCCTTTTGGGTGCACCTCTTCTCAGACTCCCTCACCAGCCCTCATCCCCCGGCCTCTAAGCATCTGTTCTGTGTCTGCAGTTACCCCACTGGTACCCATCGATGTTCACAGAGTTTCTATTCATGCATTGATAATTTATATTTGCATATCAAAGCTCTTTCCTGACAGGGGCTCTATATCCAACTGCCAACTTGCTATGTTTGAATGTTTAATAAGCACCTCAAACTGAACATGTCCCCAAACAAGCTCCCTGTCCCCTCCTGTTTCCTTAAAGCTGTACCTCTTCACTGTGTTCTCAGGTGCTTGAGTCACATCCCTTACAACAGTCTTTGACTTCCCTCTTCCTCTTCCTCCCCACATGCGATCCATAAGCGAATCTTCTCCTTCTACTTCTTCTTGTCACCNTTAGTGCCATCACTTTGGAATATGTCACCTTTATTTTTCACTTGAGTTTCACACCAGTTCCATGACAGGTCCCTGTGTCCATCCTNACCCCCTTCTTTCAGTTGGGATTCTACCCTGGGCAACAGTATCATTCCATGAGGGGAGCAGTACTGTGGGAAGACTGAGGAGCCAGTCAGGGAGCAGGGAGGCAGTGCAGCAGTCACCACCAGCAGGAAGTTACAAGCCCCCTGGGCTATAGAGGTGACAGGTGGCATTGCCCACCCTGGGAGCTGCCGCTGCTTGGGAAGAACCCAGGACCCAGGCTGGCTTGTTTGGCAGATACTGGGGACACTAAGCAGAGAGGAAAGAGAGTGGCAGCTACTCCTTACTGCTCTGTCCTGTCATTGATCAGTTCCTGTCAGAAGGTGGCTAACAGGATCCCTGGAAAACGGCCACAGGCTCACTCCCCTGCCATTGCCGGTGGGGTGCAGGATGAACAATGGATCTCAACAAAGTATAGCATATGATCCTTGTTCTCATCCATACTCTGTTCTGTTCTGGGACTCCTTCGGGTCTTGCAAGACCTAAAGCATAGGAACTTGAAAAGGCCCTCATTAAGAAAAACATAAAGGGAAAAAACAAAAACAAACAAACAAAAAAAACCAACCCCCCAGGAAATTAAGTATAAAAACAAACATTTAGGATGAGAAATCACAACAAATTATACCATTTTTAAAGCAGATAAAGGAGTAGATGTGGTGGCTCACATCTACTGTGATGTGCTGTAATATCAGCAGTTGGGAATCTGAGGCAGGAGGATTGCTGAAAGTTCANGGCTAACCTGGGCTATATAGTAAGTTCTGGACCAGCCTGTTTCAAAACAAAATAAAAATGACAACAAAGAAAACAAAAACAAAACAGAGCAGGTGAGAATACACACACCTGAAAACATCCAGAAAAAACAGCAGTGCTTCTTATTAATTGGTCACCATGTTGCTTTTCCCTTTGTTTTTGATGAAATAGTTGTTTATTTTGCAGATTGCCATTCTTTGTCAAAGTTAATTTTTAAAAAAATATTAGTTATTTGATAATTTTGTAGTTTGATCATATTCCCCTCCTGTCCCCTCCCTCAACTCCTTCAGTTCTGCCCACCCCACTTTCCTTACCTGCTCGATTTTGTATCCCTTCTTCTTCTTTTAATTTTTAAAGCCATGAAGACCAATTTGTGCTGCCCAAATACTATTGGATGTGAGACCTTCCGCTGGGGCATGGCTGACTTGCCAGGGACCGTACTTTTAGAGAAAACTGATTCCGCCTCCTCCATCANCTAACAATTGTCAATACCTCTGTGGTTAGAGGTGGGGTTTCATTCCCAACCTCCCTCTCCATGCTTGGCTTTGGTTTGCTTCAAGACNGCACAGGTTTTGTGTGTGCTGTCCCAGCCACTGTGAGTTGGTACATGCAGCTGTCCTGCTGTGTCCAGAAGACACTGTCTCCTCCTGGTAGTCATCCCCCACCTCANGGCTCTCCTGCTCTTTCCTCTTCCCTGGTGATTCCCGTGCCTTGGGCAGAGAGGATGTGGGATTTTTGGAGCTTTNTATTTTTGGCCACTGGTTTATATGATTTTATTTGTAATGAAATTTTCAGTAGAATGAATATAAGTATCCCCTTTCCTATGGTCNAGTAAAATGCATTAATATTCTGGCCCTTTAGAAAATCTTCCTCTACTCTCACCAGTTTTTATTGCTAAAGGGGAGTAAACTTGGGGTTGTCTCATTTGCTGAAGATCCATCAAATGTCTTTTATATGGGAGCAGTGAGATGTCTTGAGTTTTTCAAGTTTTCTTAGGCANTGACTAATTTTAAAAACTTCTGCGAGATGACAACACTCAATTAAATCTCTCACGTTAAGATCCAGGGTACGGCAGCAGGGTGGGTGGGAGGAACGTTTCTGGAAACCATTCTTGCTCCAGGAAAGCTGGTAATAACTTCCAATAACACGGAAGGAACTGTGGACCACACTAATACATTCTACATACCCAAACTAAAGGTGCCTCCACTCAAGTGTTCCTGGATGCCTCCTCAACATGCCCAGGTCACTCCAGCACTGAGAAAACACCCACAGAAGAAAACCATCAGGTACTAGTTCTGGTTAAAATATCTTACTTTTGCAAATTTGCCAAGTGTGTGCCATGTGAATGCACAGCTTGACNATTGTCTTCTCCATGTAAGGACAGGATGTGTAGGTCCTGGAGACTAGAACATGGACACTTTGGGGAGGGCCATTATTAAACCTACTCTCTCTTGCTAGTAAAATCTTTCCTAACCACCCCTTTAGAATGTTGGAAGGTTGTTTGGGAGTTGTTAGGCATCTGAAAGGCTGAGCATGATGGTTCAACTTGGGGGCTGAGGCAGAAAAATCAGTTTGAATTTGAGGTCAGCCTGGTCTATACAATAANTTCTAGGCTAACCCAGATGGCAGGCTCTGACTGTGTCTCAGAAAGAACGTGGGGAAAGGGAACAGGCCTCATGCTTCAGCCTGATGAGAAGGAACGCTTCCTGGAGTTGAAGTACATATGAGTTAGCCCTCACTGGAGCCCCATATCAGTCGGCTCCCATTATAGATAGAAAACTACTAGGAGATTCCTGCAGGGAACTGGCTTATGTGACTGTTTAGGCCTGTCCAAAACCTACAGGGCAGGCTGTCAGAAAAGACCCGAGTTGGCTGGAACTCACTTGGTAGCCCGGGCTGGCCTCGAACTCACAGAGATCTGCCTGCCTCTGCCTCCCGAGTGCTGGGATTAAAGGCGTGCGCTACTACCGCCCNGCTAAGTGTGATTTCCTTTAATGAAAGGGACTTTAATCATAACTACTAAAAACCCTCAGTAACACCTACAATCACATGGTGTATGACTGAGTAACTAGAACCATACATAGCTTAGATTCTAGACACAACCAATCAGCCTGGGTTCTTTGTCTGGTCAACATAGCTTCTTTCTTTTCTTTATTATTTTTTCTAAACATTGCTAAGGTTGAACCCAAGGCCTCATGCACTCTACCAATGAGCCACACCTCCTGCCATTCAGTAAGACTTCTTACAATTTCATGTTTAGTCTTGCATAGAGGTGATACTTCCATTTGCTTTAATATGTCANTAGTGAACTAAAAAGCATCATTTAGCTCATGAAGTTAAAATGGGGAGTTGGTTGGGATAAACCTGTTTGGTCATGATTTGTCAGTTTTATAATATAGAGCAGTTAAGATGGCTGCTATTTTATTTATAGGCCATCTAGCTGAGTAACTGGTTGGGCCAAATGCCCTTGTGTGTGTCGTCTTTGTTCAGCTTTGGCATCTCCAGGGTTAGTGGCTTCAGCTGATAATGACAACCTCGGTTGATTTAAAGACTGGCTCAGTAAGCTGAGGGGAGGCACAACTTAGGCACGGCTGCATGGGGTTTTGTAANTGGATCACTTGCTTCTGCTTCCCCGAGTTAGCCTTCCTGTCCGACTCTGTGTGGCAGGCAAGTGTCTGCCCAGAGGACTGTGGCCTCGAGGTCAACAGCCACTTCTTTCCAAAGTCCCTGAAAAATGTCTTTCGCTNGAATCTCACGCTCGTCCCAGAGGCGTTCACACTGGGTGGGAAGAAGCAAAGGCTGATGGAGCCTGGGCTGGCGCTGGAGCCAGAGATGGTGTGCATGTCCGTGCAAGGACGTAGCCGCAGAGCGGGATGCAGAAGGAAAGTCAGGGCACAGCGGGGTGAATGGGAACCAAAGAGCTAAAACAGCAGATGCCTTGGACAGCCCAACGGGNNNTGTTGGGAACGCTCCCACCTTTAAAACTCCCTAACAGAGAACAGAAATTACTTGTTCCTTGAACGTCTCCTCTATCTCATGCTAGGCCTGATGCCTTTCAGAATGATCCGATTTCTTCCACGGATATTNGCATTTTCACCTCTCCTTGAGCCCTTAAGTGAATGAGTAAACAAAACGACCAGCATTTGGTTTCGTTTTCCATGTCTACATTTGCTTCTCNTCTTATTCATTTCTGCTTTTGTCTCTATTAATCCCTTCTTTTTAGAATGGTTTTCCTCCAGTTTTCCNCTCCCAGCTGCCTGCATCCAGTTTCTCTCTTCCTNCTGACAAGCGTGTTCAAGGCTATGTATTTNCTATAAGCTCCGCACCGACCTTGACAATCAGCTTCATCTCCCAATGCCCTCAGTGCCATTTGTTTTTGGAATAATCTGTCATTTCACTCTCGAGTGTTCTATAGACGCTGTTTTAAGTTCCTGAGAGCTGAGTTTTTGTCTCTCTTCTCTCATTGAGACTATT
>LZPO01107917.1:102764-120376 GCA_001675575.1 Neotoma lepida
GCCCTCACATGCACACACGAATGTGAACAAGCATGCACACATGTTTAAAAAAAAAACATGGCAGAAGGCCAGACATGGTGGCACAAGCCTGTAATCCCAGCATTTAGGAGGGAGGAGGATGTAGTTGATGGCCAGTCTGGGCTACACAGTTTGAGTGTTTATCTCAAACAAATAAATAACAACAACAACAAAAACCAACACACACACACACATACACATACACACACACACACACACACCAAGCAAACAATAACAGCAAAACAAAAGAAAAAAAATGAAACTTACATAGGCAAGAGGAGTGGCATGGTGGAGGGAAGGGGCCAAACCCACTCTTGTGAGAAACCACCCAAAAGATAACTGACCCAATCAACCAATAATGGCATTAGTCAAGTCAAGNGAGCCGGCCCTCTGGACTTCATCACTACTTCCTCCTCCCCTCTTCTCAGCCCTGGTGGTCTTCTTGTTCTTTGTTTCTTTTTTAATTTCTGAATTTTATTTTATGTGTCCGAATGTTTTGCCTGCATGTATGTATGTGTACCGCATGCATGTCTTGTCCCTGAAGAGGTAAGAAGAGGGCATTGGATCCCCTGGAACTGGAGTTACAGATGGTTGTGAGCCACTGTGTGGGTCCTGGGAATCAAACTCAGGTCTAAGACAGGAATAACAAGTGCTCTTAACCATTGAGCCATCTCTCCAGCTCGCCTTATCACTTTTTAAATGTCCCATCACACAACCTTGTAACTCAGTTTCTAATGTGTTCTTTGAGGGACACAATAAAAAAAATGTCACAGCATCATGTATCTATCTGCATTTCAGTAAAATTTCTTATATAAATCTTAAATTGAGCTTTCAGNCTATATTATTCAAATTATCCTGTAGCTTTACTTACTTTGACCACTCTACTTACCGATTTCTGGAGAAGTAGGTAAAAGTTAAGTAAGTTTGGCACATTGCAAGTTTGACACATTGTCTTTGCAATTCTAAAGCTATTACTTCCTCTATTCTAATACTCCATTGTTTAGTACAAAACACATCTTCTCATATCTTTTTGGTCGATTGTACCTTTTATAATGTGCCCTATTTGTTCCAGGCAATGCTTTTATTTTCAATTCTATTTAATCTGATACTAATGTGTGTATATCTCATTTTTGTTTTCTTAGTACATAGTGATTTTCCATTCTGTTATTTTTTTAATCTTTTCTATGTTGTGTTGTTTTAAATAGGACTCTATGAGGTGCCTCGTTAGCATGGTAAGTAGAGTGTCAGTCTCATAATGAGACTCTGAAATAATAGCATTGTGTGTGGGGATGTGTACACGCACATACATGGGTTGTTGAGAGTCTCTGTAGTTTAGTAGGAAGTTCTAATCTATTCATATTTATTATTATTTCTGATATGTTTGGATTTCCCTCTGCTTTTAACTTGACTGATCAAGTTTTCCTTATTTTATTTTATTTTTGTATTTATTGGCAAGTTTTATGTACCATTTGTTAGTTCCTTACATTTTAGATAAATTTATTTAAACATCTTTTCCCTTCCAATAGTGTCTTAAACCTCCTACTACCTCCCACACTCTGTTAAAACTTTAGATACAAGTATTGTGCTTTTACTTTATTTCCATACTTTCAAAAGAAGTCATTTCTTAAAAACCATGTGAACTCTTATAGATGCATTTTTATTTATTATTTAGACTCTTGGATATGTGTTGGCTTCTTAAAATTTTGTGCTCCTGTGACATTCTCTTTCTTGAATTCCTTTTTTGTTTTTCTGAAGTACATAATTATTTTTTCAGCAGGAGTGAATGGGTAGTAAATTTTCTTTGTCCTTTATTATCTGAAAATATCTCAGATTTGTTTTTCATGCTTGATAGCTTGGCTGATGTAGAATTGCACGTTCAAAAAAAATCCAGAAGCGTTGAAATTTTTGTTTTTATTTTGTAACTTAGAAATGTCACAGGATGCGTGTCTTTTTAGTACTTTCTGCTTAGCATTTGGTAGGTCTTTTTATAGTTTGAGAACTCAGATCTTTCTCTAGTTTTTGGGAAATACTTTAAAATCATATTTTAAATTATTTCATCACCTCTAGTNTTTGTCATTTTTGTTGCTAACTCCTTTAAGGTAAATATTGGGTCTTATATTTTCTCTTATTTTGATTTTTTTTGTGTTGTCATTGTGTCTTCTAAGAGATTTCTTTGACTTTATTTTCTTGCTTTTAATGTTCAAGGATGATTTCCTCTTTGTTGCTTTCCCGTAGCAATCTCTTCTTAATTTATAAAAGCAAATATCTTTTGGATCTCTTTGAGTTCTTTAGTGCTCCCCGCTCTTCCCTGCATTATCTCCACTGACTCTGGGATGAATCATTTTGGGTTTTCNTTTTATTCTTTCTCATACACAAGAAAATGTCTTGTACACGTGTAGGTTATGTATGTCGTGAGTATGTGTGTGTTCATGAGTGTGAATTCGGTTGCATACTTGCCACTGTGTTTATGTGGAGGTCAGAGGACATCCTCAGGTGTTGGCCTTCACCTCCCACCTCATTTGAAAAAAAATTTATTTGTCATGGTGTACACAAAGCTAGCTGGACCATGAGCTTCCAGGGACTCACCTGTCTCCACTCCCCGTCTCACTGGAGGAGTGCTGGAATTAGATATGTACTACCACTTCCGGCTTCACATGGGCTCTGGAGATCTGAACTCAGGTCTTTACATTTGCCTGGCAAGCACTTTGCCCATTTGGCTCTCTCTCTCTCTCANACTCTTGATTGTCTCAAGTATCTGATGACCGAGGATGGTCATTTCAGGCCTATCAAGGGCAGCAGGATGAGTCTTTCAGGAGAGCAGGTACGTTTGTGCCACAGTCGTGATGACGCCACGGTCATGATGATGCCATAGTCGTGATGACATGCTTCCAGAGTGGTCCACTGCCTTGAAACAAAACTGAGCGCAGCTCTGTGCGAGAGCCAGAGGAGGCTGTCACAGGANGTGTCCTCTCAGGAAGCACAAGAAGACCCTGTGGGGAAAGTGGGCACCCTCAGGGTTGCCAAAGGAAGAAGACATCACACTGTGCCTGAAGTCTGGAACAGAATTGTCTCNCTGCCTGCTCTCCCTCCTCATGGCCATTGCTGAAATGTAGCCAGGATCTCCTTCCCCAGCTTAAAAACATGCATGGTCAACCCTCCTCTCCCAGTCATCTCTCACCATAAGACCAGACCCATAATGGCTTAGGGATTCTACTACTCCTGCTTTCTTCTTTTCCACATAGCATGGAACTAGGCTGCCTGGCATTGCTGTTTTAAGCAGGTGGATAAGCTGCGTTGGGAGGCCCAAGATGGCTTCTTTCCACTCTGGGGCTTTGGTGGCTTACAATCAGCAGAGACACCTCATTTTTCCACCAGGTGGCCTCTTTCTCTACATGGTTTTATTGTTTGTTTGTTTTTGTATTGTTTGTTTAATTCTCTAGAGATTCCTCTGGGAGGCTAGGATGGACTTCCTTCCTTCCACGGGGACAAGCCCCATTGTAAGTGCTTATCTAGTCTCTCTTGTAGTGTTTCTGCTAGTCCCCATTGGCCAAAGCAAGCCACACAGCACCAAGTCAAGATGCAGGGGACCCACAAGCATATGAACACCAAGAGAAATGGTTTATTGCCTCGGTTTACCACACCTCTGAGGGGATCTTTCATCAGTCACTGGGTTTCAAACATTAGGGGCAAGAGCCACAGTCAGGCGTTCTGTGTCTGTTGGGAGAGGAAGGGGCTGGACTGCCTCCATGCTTGTTCGGCAGTTCTATGCCTGCCCTCTGCTCCTGGCACTTGGAGTGTCTCCAAGGTTCTTTTGGAAGGACAGCATACACCTCTTAAGCCAATTTCTTCTATGCTGATGTCATCACTCTGGTATTGTCCACAAATCTAACCCTGTCTGCTCTTAATCTTCTAGAAAATCCTCAAATTTGTCCAATGTCAAAATTTCTAGTTTCCTTAGACTAGTCAGGATGTATTCCTTTAGGGGATGTCTGTTAGTGCAATGAATTTTTCTTGGTATAAAGGAGAGGGAAGCAGTGAGATCTCTGGTGATGCAGGCCTGCATTCACACAGTAGGGATGCTAAAGAACCATCTTACTTGGACCAGATAACATTTTATCTTTCCAGTCATGCAAGATGCTGTGGATACTGGGCCTTCTGCCCCTTCCTGCTCTGGAGGCTGGGCTGGTAAGCTGGATACTGATAGTGGGAGGCAAAATGTCTGACCCTTCTGGGGATAGAATGGGAACCCAAGGAGCTGGTGCTCTAGCTCATTTTAGCACTCCTGCCTTGTTCTTAAGAGATGAGATTCAGAGATGGAAGCCAAGTCACCCTGTAAACCAGCTGTGGAACTGGGTTTGGAACAGGGGCCTTTCCTTCCTAACCCCCTTTCCTACACTTCTCCATATCATGCCTCAATTTGCACCTCTGGTCCCTTAGTGAAGCCCGGGGTCTAATGTCCTGAACAGGCCCCGGCAATACCTTGACTGCACAATACCTAGGAATGAAGGATTTGACACAGGAGTTGCCTCTAAATGAGACAGGCTTCTGTCTGGCCCCTCCTCCTGGAGGCGATTATTTAAGCTGGGCTGAGAGTGCCTTTGGATCGTAGATTCTCTCTCCCTCCAGCGCCCTCTGTCTCCTAGTCCGTTATCTATTTACCTATCTATTTACGTGAGCTCCCCCCACCACACAATGAATTACGTCTGCAAGGCAGTAAAATGTTATGTATTTGCAAGGCCCATAATCTTTAAAAGCCCAGTGATGCCAGATCCAGACAGCAGCGAGCTCCCTCCAGTATGTTAATAGATAGTATTAGGGCAATAATGAAAACACTTGAGACAAGTAAGCTCCTATCAAAAGCTGAGTAATAGGGCTTCGCCGAGTGAATCACAATGCAGAAGAGATTAAGACGTCTGCCGTTGTGCAGTGTCTATTCAGACTAACAGCTGCTCCGCTTCTGATTAAAATGGGGTTGGGGAGACCTTTCTGAGACAGTCCCCTTTCCCCCCTGCACTGTCCTCACCCTTCCCACCTCTACCTCCACATACAGAAACCTGCATTTGTACTTAGCCAGAGCCACTCGTGTGTGTGTGTGTGTGTGTGTGTGTGTGTGTGTATGTCACACATACAGTGGAGTCACATTCATTGCATCCTCACACACAGATCCACCATTGCATGCACAGCCATTAACACACAGCCACAGAGTCACATCAGCATATCCAAGCATGTATACACACTACATCTGCAAACACAGGCACATGGCCATACATAGAACCAGTCTCTCACACCCTCATGGCCTCAGCCAGTCTCTCTCTCACACACACATTAAATTACAATCTGTCATGAACACAGCCTCACATCTGTCTCTCTCTCTCTGTCACACACACACACACACACACACACACACACACACACACACTTCACAGACACAAACAGACACTCAGAGACAACTGAACAAGAGTCATAAACCCACACATATCTGGCTGGTCATATTCGCATGCAGCCCTGGGAAGTCCTTTGTATGCAGAAGCACATGTGAACACTCATACACACGATCACTGTTTGTCATCAACACACAGACCTTCACTCACAGAAGCTTCCCTGCCCATGCCCAGACAATCATCAATACTCATATCCAGCTGTGCGCTCATGCAAGACAACCCAGCCATGTACGGCATGGTGCTCTCCTGTGTCTGAGACACAGAGGCAGTCTGCACACCTGCAAGCCTCAGCTACAGGTGTGCTATGCTCAAGGCACAAGTCACAGACTCACCTGGGTCCACACATGGAGAAAGGCATTGCTCCGCATGTTTCAGTGATGACTCCAGATTCAAGACCACACTACACCTGGTTTGGTGTTTTCAAATTTCTCAGGACATTGTAGTTGCAATTCTCCCTTCTCTGTAAGGCTGTGGTGTGGAGAATGATAGAATGATTTCTGTGGAACCTAAAAGTACAAAGAGCTCTGACCTTGAGTGGCCTGCAGATGTAGATTTAGAACCTGGAGCTACGCTGGAATAAAAGCCTCCTTCGGGAGGTAGTGAGCATNTGGACAGCCAAGATGTGCACAGAGGGACCACGAAGCCATTAGGCAAGGCTAGTGAAGAAGGACTCCAGCAATGCCTTGAGGATCCATCCTGGTCCTGGTCCTGATCCTGTGTGACCTGTCTCTCAGCCTTTGATCCATCAGTGACTTCTTTCCTCCAGTCTAGCTCTACAAAAAGAAACCAGGAATTCTGATCGTCTGCTTCTTTCCTCTCCTGTAACATCAGTTCTGGGACAGCTTTGAAGATGNCAATTCTAATCTCTTTTCCTGAATGCTGGATTTAGTAAACTAAGAAATCACTCAACCGCATCTTAATCCTTGGGACCTGGCAGAGCCTTTGGAGACCAATTTAGGTGTCCTCGAGGGAAGGGGCTGCGTTCTTACTGAGCATCTGGAAATATCCTTAGTAGCCAGCTGGTCAGCCATGGGGCTGGCTGTAGGAGTGGAAGAAGATGATGACTTCCTGCCCACAGCCGTGCTTAGCGGCCTCTAGGATGGAGCCTGTGGCTGCTGCCCACTCACCCTTCGNCCTTCTCTTCTTGGTCTCCATTTCCACTTTGAGGAGCATCTCGCTGCTCCTTTTCTCAAGCAAATCACTCCCTCATATCTGACATCACATCCCTCCTCAAAGATGCCTTCATCAGCCCCTACAATAATATCTCCATTTGTCCAACACCCCTAATCTGAATGAACTCTATAGAGGAGGCAGCCTCAGAGCCCCTAGGCTAGAATCAATCCTTTCCCTTCTGTGCTTTGCAGGATGGTTCTCCCTGTTAAAGCATGAGCCATCTGTCTTCAGAGGGGACATTGTTCAGGCAGGGTGGGTAAGAGTAGACCTAAGGGCATAGTTGGGGAAATGAGCTCATATTCAATTGTGTTGCACATTTGGAGGCTAAGGTTTGGTCCTGAAAGAGGTTAAGTAGAGTGGGAACCAATGGCTAGATTAGGGAACTTGTCCTTGGTTCTGAGAGCCAAGATCCCAAGACAAAAGAAACAGGAGAAAGAAGGACTAGGGCGGGAACAGGTTCAGACAAATCGGGGCCTTCAGATGGTTTCTTTGGCTGCCCTTAAGGCTCAAGGCTTGAGTGAAGCCCACAGGTCATATCCAAAGGATCAGGCCCCAGACAGAATCAAGGTATGAGGTCAGGGCCTGGGAAGAAGTTTCAGTCTGGAAGTGCTTGCTTCGAACATGTGAGAACCTGAGTTGGGATCACCTGCACCTACATAAATGTAGGGTGGGAGTGGTGGCTGCCCATAATGCTGGCTGGTGCTGAGGAGGTGGAGNCAGGGATCCTTAGAATNAATTAGCTAGACTAGCCAAATTGGCAAGCTCTGGGTTCAAATGAGAGACTCTGNCTCAATATATAAGATGGACAGTAATCGAGGAAGACAGCCAACATCAACCTCTTGCCTCTACATATGTACACACACATGTGCCCACACATATGAACACACACACATACACAGGCAAAAAATAAATAAATAAAGTGAGGTCAGAAACTAGATACTCAAAAGGTAGATGGCTGAAGTCTTTCAAAGAATGGAGACTCTGGGCACCTTCCCAGTGTTTCCCCCCATCTCCTGACGGTCTAATTGTTGACCTATCCGGGGTCATCCCTGATTCCTTGTCCCCACAGCCTGGCTCCTGTTCCCACTCTATCCAACCTTCTGGTGATGTCATCTGAGAAGGGACATAGGCAACTCTTCTGTCCCTGCTTGCTGCATCTCTTTTGTCCACTCTCTGTCACTGTAGATCTGTCATTTTTGTGTCCATACTTAACAAGTCATGGGCAAAGAAACCTGTGTTTAAATCCAGGCCTTTGGCTAGTACCTCTGGACCCAAGGGCNTGCTTAAAGCCCACAGGCCAAGATGCTGAGGGCTGGGGACATTTCTTTTGTGTTGGGTCCTTACATTCCTATCTATTTTAAATTTTACAGGAGTCCTGTGAGCCTTGAATAGTTGCCCCATTCTGTAGGAGAAAGAAAGGGCAATTGTGCATAGAGGGTCAGAANGGACCCATCTGACCCCACACCCCTGCATCTTCCATATTAGTGATCCTTGGAGATCATCACCTTCCTTCTCACCCACCCACTTATAGAAAAGAGGTGAGAAGAGTCTTCCTCAAGGCCACATACAGTGACTCAGTAANTGAGCCCAAAGGTNTCCCAGGCCTGCAGGCTCAATTGGCCCCTAGTAGACCCAGAGGCAGGAGGAGCACACCCCTTCAAGGCTGGTCCTTTTACCACATGGCTCAGGTCCTGGCATCCAGGCTGAGACCCAAAGCCCCAGACAGAGCAAGCAATACCATCTCCCTTCCTGGGGAGGGGAAGGCAGCTGTGGTGGTTGTGGCGGGCGGAGAGAAATTTCCTCTTTCTGTAGATTGGATCAGTCACTCTCAGAATTGATGGCAACGGCTTCATCACGAAGATCTAATGCTTTAATTATGTTGTGACATGACCTGACATGGGGGTGGCATTTGATGGATTCTCTGGTGTCATCAGCATGGCCCTGACATAGGAAAGTGGCAGAAGGCAGGGGGAGGAGGGAGAAGGGCTCTTGGAGGGAAATGGGTCCTCCCAGGAACCCCTCCTTATTCCCCAGCTCTCTGTCTTCCAGGGAAGTTCATGCAGCATGGAGGAGGGATCCAGGAGAGGAGGGCCAGCCACTACTGTGCTGGAGAGAGTAAATGTGCACTTCCAGGATGACTGTGCATGTATGCACATACGTGTATGAGAACCTAGATACACAGGAATGTGCTCAAGGAGGTGAGAAGGCTCAGACTCAGAGATGACAACAAGAGTTGCATTGCTGTCTGCCTTCAAGGAGGACAGGGAAGGTAGGTGAGGACAGGTCAGGGCATCTAGCGGGTCAGCATGTCCTGGGGCTGTCAGAGCAGATGCATTCACATAGTCTAGAGGGCAAAGCTGAAACCAACACAGAATGTCTAAGGAGACAGACTTCACTTAGCAGAATGAAGGCTGCCCTGCCATGGCATGGGGAACTCTGGGAGACTGGGAGCAGTCTGCCCNGAGAGAAGATGCCATCATTGCTNCAGAGGACTTTCTTCTCTCAGTGGGTGTTCTGACNAGTGACCTCAGAAGCTAAGACCCCAAGTATCTGTGGTGAGTATGTGAGAGTGTTGTTCTCCCCTTTTCTCTCCCCCACAACCTAGCTACCTGCTCAGAATCCTGGGTTGCTCTGGATGTGGCAAGGAAGAGAAGAAATCTGTTCCCATTAGCTCAAGCTCTTTGCCTGGATACTGGCGTGCCCAGCCCCTCCTCTATCTGCTCTCCCCATTTTGTTCTTGTCCTTCTAGGTTAAGCTCTCCCTGCAGGCCTGTAGGCTAGGGAGAGCTGGACTCCTGGGCCAGCTGAGTAACAGTGCAGGCTTGATGGGGGAGGAAGCAGAGGTACCTGTTGGCACACACACACACTCCCCAACACACGTCCTCAGGCCAGGAGCTGGGCTGGGCCCTTCTCAGGCTGTATCTTAGGGATCCCCATGGCCACCTGTAACCAGGCTGTTATCTCCATTTTGCAGCTGAAGACAATGAGGCTCAGTGACACAAAGCTTCAAGCCCAAGGCCACAAGTTTGGGAAGGAGGGAATTAGATTTGACTTAGCAAAGGTTTGTGGAGTGACTCCTGATGCTAGGGGGAAGCTGCAGACCCAGACAGGGACTCCAGACACACTGTGTACTCACAGTCATCTCTGATTGTGTGTCACTGCTCTGGCCAGTGTGCCACTTTCATTTTGCCAGTGGGGCTAGTTCTGCAGCTCACAGAAGAAGGGTACCAGAACAGATATCCAGAGATGGAGTCTGGCCTGCTGCCTCCATCCTTAAGGACAGTAATATGAGGTTTAGGTTTAATAAACATGTAGTTGGGGGCTGGAAAGATGGCTTGGGTGTTAAGAGCACTTCCTACTCTTTACAGGACCTGGGTTTAGTTCCTAGCACCCAGATCAGGTGGTTCACAACTGCCTATAACTCCAGGTCCAGGGGATCCAATGCCCTCTGGTCTCTGTGGGCACCTGCATGCAGATGATGCACATAAACTTATGAAGGCACACACACATTTAAAACAAGAAAGAAAGAGAAATATGGAACTGAAGAGTCTCTAAAGCTCTGCCCAAAGTGATTCTTATTCCATCCTGCTCACCACACTGTATATAGAAGGGGAAACCAAAGCCCGCAGAGAGTAGATGGACCCGTGCTAGGATTACATCTCTAGGCGCCGAACTCCTGGATCANGGCACTGCTAGATGCAGTGATGAAAGGCTTCCCGAGCCCTGAGATTCCTCTTGAAAGGTGAGTTAAGGGAAAGCCAGCCAGAAGAGGCTCTGAGAGCCTGCGGGGATTTTCACAGCCTGGAGAAAGCATCACAGTATATTCCTAGCCCTAAACCCATGTAGTCCCAGCCTCAGCAAAGGATATAGAAGGCAGCCTGGCCAGGCCTGCTGTAGCTCATGGCCTGGCTATGTTTCAGTGGTATCAGGGTAGGAGAAGGTAGGCATTGTGTCTGGGCTTCTCTAAAATGGTACCTGAGTAAGAATGGAAGAATTAGAAGCACCTCAGAGGTACAGGTGCATCAGTGATGAGCACCTGGCCACACACAGAAGCAGCTGCTCATGTGTGTGGCTGGGCACCCATTATCTTGGGGTAGTGGTCTCATCAGGAGTCTCATCAGAGCCTGCATAGNTGAGGGTGTGTGACAAGAGCTGGGGCAGGGAGAAGCATCTGTTTCCCAAGCAGAGTCAGTGTCCAGGTGCAACCAAGGACAAGTGTGACTGTGGAGTACTCCTCTGGGCAGTCACCACNCAGGGCTCCATTGTGGCCAGCTAGTTAGACTACTAACTAATGTAGTCATATCTGGAAAAACCTGGGCCAATTTGCCTGTCCCATGGGTTATAGCTGTGTATGCTGGTCTAATGTGTGCTTTAGGATGTAGTTGGGTTGCTAGTGACCTTAGNTGCAGGAATAACCATGGTCCTCAACATTACTCCTTGTTCCAGTGTGTAGAATTGCGTGGTCCTGTTTAAACCGATGTTTGGGTAAGTTTGGCCCTGGGACTCTGTTCCCTCATCACAAGGGGCACTGTGTATCACATTACCTTCAGCTGGTGTCTTATGGTGAGCCAGGTATGCTGAGATCTGGCACCAAGACACTCTAGTCCAAACTCAGCTGCCCCTAGGTTCTTGAAAAGTTCCAGGTTTCTTTCCAGATCTGCTCTCCAGGGGACCAAAAGGATGAGGTTAACATCCTACACCTAGTAAGCAACTCCCATGGGAGGGGTCCAGAGAGACTCAACTGCCAAGGGGTCTCCTCTGACAAACGGGGACAGTGGAGTTCAGATGGGAAGTAACTTGCCCAGATCCAAGCCCAGGATCATGTCCCCACCAGGATAAAGCTAATTGCTTCAGATAGCTGAGCTACTTTTTCAGTTTCCCCTGCAGGCCTTAAAGGGCCGCCCATTTGACAATGGATATCAATAGTGTGTGGGTTTGGGGTTCTGGCTCCTTACCCAATGAGTGACTCTGAGTTGCTTCTTTCCTCACTTGGGTTCTCTTTTCTCCATGAGGCTGTGTGTGCCTGGTAGCTGATCAATACCCAGGACTTAATGCTGCTGGGCATCAGGCAAAGCCCAGAGGGGAGAAGTGGTGAACTTGAGGTCAATAGTGAAATGGGTACACTCCACTCTAGTAGCTGACCCACCCTCACTCAGCCTGTAGGTGCCAGCACTTCACTGTTACAATTTGCGGTCCTTCCTGGACATGCTTTCCATTTTCCAAAGTGACCTGCCAGCCGTACCCGTGTAAGCCAGGTCCCATACCAGCCGTGTCCATTCCAAGCAGGAGCCCACTTTAAAGGGAGAAAATTGTGGCTTTCTAGAATTATGACATAATAACTACTGCTTCAGAGCCTTCTCTGACTAAATGAGAGGTGCTGGGCTGGACACTCACGGAGGTGAACTGGGGGTGACTAGGCCAGCCTCCAGAGTAGCTCCCCAAAGAGTACAGAGACTTGCTCGGGATCTGCCAGCCTGATTTAGACAGCAATTTGCATACAATTTACCCAGAAAGCTGNACTGTGAAAAATATAATTACTTTTTTAATATTCTCACTCTGATGTGAATGCTTACCGCCCGTAATGAATTACTTGCTTAATGAAGATAAACCTGAATTGGAGATGCACTTCGGAGGGCTGCTGGGGCAGCCAGTTTGATGCCATCATTTGCAGCTGTTAATCTCTGAAATTGATGCCCTTGTTGGTGGATCATAAATTGAGGGGAAAATCTGAGCTCCAGCTTTNCCAGCTACTTTACTGTGCAGTGGTGGCTAAGCTACCGAGTTTCTCTGAGCCCCAGTTTCTTCATCTATAGCAAGGTTATCAGTATTGGGGTAAGTTGCATCCATAGAAATGTGGGGGTGGAGCTGGATGTGGTGGTGCACACCTGTAGTCTCAGAACTGGAGAGATGGTTGTGGAAGGGTTGTGAGTTTAGTGTTAGCCTGAGATGGGAAGGCGTCTCACTGACAGTGCTCNCCTCATGTTAGCAAGGTCCTCAGTTTCATCCCCAGCACTGCAAAAGATGAGATGATGAGTANGATGAAGGAGGAGGAGAGGAAGAGAAGGAGGAAAATAGAAAGGAGGAAGAAGAAAAGGAAGAGGCAGGAGGAGAAGGAGAAGAAGAAGAAAGAAGAAAGAAGAAGAAAGAAGAAGAAGAAGAAGAAGAAGAAGAAGAAGAAGAAGAAGAAGAAGAAGAAGAAGAAGAAGAAGAAGGTGGCAAGATTGNTTTTTATTAAAGCATAACTGATCTATACAATGTAAGAGACAGATTGGGGAGTGACTTACTCAAAGACACACAAGGATTGAGAGGCTTCTCTCCCAGATTAGAGTTCCACCCTCACAGAAGAATCCCTGTGGCTGAGCTGGTGTGGCCCCTGGAAACTGCTCTTATTTTTTTTTTAAACCTGATGTTGCCCTCTTCTGGGGAACCAATCAGAGAAGAGTATGAGTACAATCGGGTCAAGGTGTGGGTGAGTGGGTCCAGGACAGCAAGTCAATAACTTAGTAAATATGCACTTATCATCCTCTAGGACTATGTGTCCTATGCTCCAGACCAATAGCAATAAATAAGACCAATGAGGCCCCTGCTTACACAGATCTGAAATTCTAGAAAGCTGTGGAGACTTCCTAGAGATAAATGAGTTGACAAAGAGCAAAGATAATCCCAGAGAGTGATAAGTGATAAATTTTAAATGGNTGAGTGACAGACAGGAGAGTGTTTTTGACTTGTTGGTCAAGAAGACATCCCTAGGAGGTAGCTAGATCTATGAGCTGGGATCTATGCGATAGGAAGGAAGCAGTCCAATAAATACAGGGAACAAGGTACCAGGGAGACCAGAATGACTATTAAGTGTGTTTATTCTAGGAATAGCAAAGTTTAACATTGAAAAAGCCAACTAATTTAATTACTACATTGACAGAATCAAGGGTGAAACCCTAAGATCAGCTCAATAGGTGGAGCAAAAGAGCATCGAGAGAGTATTGAACTGTCAAATTCAGTGCCCCCTCATGATCTGAAAAAATAAAAATGCTCTCAGCAAACCAGGCATAGAAAGGAATTTCCTCAGCATGGTGAAGGACATCCATAAAAAGCTTATACTTCACTCCATACTATGTAGTGGAAGAATGAATGCTTTTCTCTTCTTTAGGACCAAGGCAAAGGTGCTTGCTCTCCTTATTTCTATTCAGCATTTGACTAGGAGTCCTTGACAGTGTGATAAAGCAAGAAAAGGAAACAAAGATACAGAGACTGGAAAAAACAAAGTGAAACTGTTTTCATTTGTAGCTCATGTAATTACTTCTGTAGAAAATCATGAAGAGTCCTCAAAAACTTAGCAGAACTAAGGAGGGAATTTAACATAGTTNCAGGATATAAAGTCAATATGAATCATAAAAGTCAACTATAGGGAGCTGGAGAGATGGCTCAGCTGTTAAGAGTGTTTGCTGACCTTCCAGAGGGCTGGAGTTCTTTTCCCAGCATTCACATGACAGCTCACAACTGCCAGTAATTCCAGCTCCAGGGGATCTGACACTCTATTCTGGCCTTTCCAGGTATCTGCATGCATGTGTGACTACACACATAGACACACACTCATAAACGTAAATAAATTAGTAAATCTTATTTTTTAAATCAGTGGTATTTTCTATATTACCAGTAAGTGATTGGAAAAGTGAAACTTCAAAACTTATTAAATTAACATAGAAACATTAAGTACTTTGACACAGACTTAGCAAGAACACATAAGATCTCTGTACAGAAAATTAGAAACACTGTTGAACTAGAGAAGACTTAAACAAACCCACCAAAGACTACCTCCGTGAGCTGGGAGACATACTACCACTAAGATGTCCACCACATCTATAATGAGCTGTGGACTCTTCAGTCAATACTCCAGCAGGCCTTTTTTTATTGTTAAAATGACAAACTCATTCTAAAATTGCGCAAAGATTCAAAGGAATTGGGTAATTTTGAAAATGGTAAAGCTGAGGGCCTCACACACCTGATCCAAAGCCGGCTTTTTGAAAGTTATTTCACCNACGGTGAAAACCCACTTACCAGCCTTCCATCTTCTCACGCCCCACATTTACTGACTATGTCTTCTGAAAACCANCACGTGCTCCACAGAGATCAGGGACTGTGTCTCACTCTACAGCCAGGCACATGCACATCTGTGGACCTCGTGATTGAGGATGCTGAGGCAGGAGGATCACTTGAGACCGTGAATTTGAGATCCACCTGGGCAACATAGTGAGATGCCATCACAAAACCCAAGCACAAAGGTCTGCAAAGCTGAGTGTGCAAATGAATGTGTGAGTTCATAGCAAGCCACAGAGTGCCAAACTCATGTGGACATCAGCTGTTTTAGAAGTTATTTTTTTCTCTGGATACCCCTGAACCAATGACAGCGACATAAAATAAGACCAAAAGACAGACCTGCAACAGGCACATAGAGCTCACGTTTCTGGAGTTGAATTAGGGAAGCCACAGAGATGAAATAAGGTTTTATTCCTCGCCCTGTCATAATTTAAAAGAGTGAAGTAGACGTAGAGACGACTTGGGGTGTTATTAGCATGAACCAGTTAAGAGGTGGTGGGAACCTCAGAACCCAGGGACAGTAGTGGAGGTGGGAAAAAAGGGAGGATTTTTTTTATATATATATTTTAGAAGCAGAGGCAGTGAGGTTTGCTGACTGTTGGAAGTGAGGGGGAGAGAAAGAAGAACCAAATGGTATTTTGGCTTGGGCAATCAGGCAATGGTAGTGAATTATTGAGAGGAGAAAGTCATTCAGGAATGGGTCGGAGTGAGAGTGAGAGGGGAGACCCATAAGGCCACACAGGAGCTATCCAACAGGCAAGTGAATGTATGGATCTGGAGTGTAGGGAAAGACAGGGACTGGAGACTCAAATTTGGAGTCAGAGTGTAGATGATATTGAAAGACTGGATGAGACTAGGGAGAAGAGGACCAAGGATCGTTCTCTGGACCACTTCCACTTTGGGAAGGGAGGAAAGCAATAGAGTTTAGCACTGGATCTGGGAAGGATGAGTTGGGAGATAATCAGGAGGATGAGGTATAGGGAAAGCCGCAGGGATGCAGAGGTGGGGAAAGGAGATGGGCCATGCAGGAGAGAAGCTGGCTCACACATCCAGTATCTTCTCTGCACCAGGCACTGTCTCAGAGGACTTACTCACACCGCCCCAGGACAGCACTCTAAAGTGTGCATTACCATTCCTATTCCATGCATAAGAAAACCAAGGCTCAGACTGGTCATATAGCCCAAAGGGGAACCCAGATCAGCAGCGAGACTTGTCTCTGAGTGCCTTCCACCACTCCCCTGTCCATGTCTCCAGCAAAGGGCACAGGATTTGGGGAAGCCACTTAAGAGTTTCCCATCTGCAAAACGTTCACCTTTGAGGCTTATGAGGATAAAATGGGATAATCCGTGTTAAGCACCTGGCAGTGCTTAACTGGGCAGGCCCCTGAGGGGGAACAATGGCTGCGGCCGTGTGTGCAATGCACAGCTCAGTCTCATGGACAAGGAGACCCATTCTGGGAAGAATGTGGTTGGGGCCTGAGAGTTTGAGGCAGGCTTCTTGGACTCAGTGGTTCTAAATGCAGATCTGAGACATTTCAGTGGCCATGAGGCCAAATGAGGAAAAGGACATGCAAAGGGTTTTGCATAAAGCTCACAGTGTTTAACGTCAAGGATTACTTTTATCTGGAGATTATGTCTTTCCTACTTTGTCGGCNTCAAAGCATCTTTCCCAGAAAATGGTTGTGGATGGAAGATGGTTTCTGTATTGTAAGTACCCTTACCAACCAAAGGAAAATTTGGTGACCTTCTGTCAGCATCTGAACTTCTCCTTAAAGTTTTTAACTAGTTCATGAAATTCAGGTCTGAGAACCGCTGGTAGCTGGGGCTGGAAGACATCTGGGTAGGCAAGTTGTACATGCAAAGAACAGCACAATATGCCTTGGAGCTGTCAACCAGTACCAAGTACACAGGAAGGAGCTCTTCCATGTCTGGGCATACATGATTGTGTGCTTACATGTGCAAACACATTCTAGCATATGCCTGTCCCCGGGTACCATCTGCTGGTGGTGTTGGCCTTGNCTGGGGTGTGTGCTCAGTGTTGACTAGGGTGCTTCATATGTGTCTGTTGGGAAGGTGCTCCACCCCTGCTCCTGTGTGCGTCCTGCTTACGTATTTGTGTAGTGTGTGCTGATGGTGTCGAATCTGTGCTGTGTATGTTTATGATTCTGTACAGGAAATCCACGCTTTGTGTTGATGAGAGTTAGTGTGAGCTATGTGTGTCTACAGGTATGAGTGTGTGCTAACAGTATCTGGTGTGTGATGTGTATGTTTATGTATCTGCACAGGAAATCCAGGTTGAGTGTGTGCTGATGGTGTCCGATGTGAGCTGTGCNTGCCTGTGTATCTGGGCAGGCTCCATGTCTGGACGGTGCTGATGGTCTTGAGATGATATTGGAACCCTGGATGGGCTCTCTTCTCCCCTGGTCTTCTGGGGGTCAGGCTGCAGCTCCTGTTTACTTTTATGGCTTTTTTTCGTCCTTACTTATCAATATCTAATCAAGGACCAGGGATCTCATAAATAGGCGATGGTGTAGGAGATAGGGAGGCCAAGTCCCTATAGCTTCCCTCTGGTCCCTTCCTCCCACCCCCACCAGGCTAGTATTAGCCTTTAGTTCCTAGGGTTAGAANTATGGTTCTTACCTGAGGTGGGAAGACTCATGCATGGATCAGGGACGGTCCTCACACAATCCTGTTCCCAGATTGATTTGGTACTGTCAAATCAGAGAATGGATCTGGTACCTCATCCTTCTCTAATTTTTGCTGAGTCTCTCTTTATGAGACTTGTCCCTGGTGTGACCTTCTCAGCAGCCCTGTGAGCAGGCTGGGGGCTGAGGCCCAAAGCCTTCATCTCTTGCTGTCTTTGCCACCATCACCACCACCACCACCGC
>LZPO01107917.1:120516-142400 GCA_001675575.1 Neotoma lepida
ACACTACCCTCCCCTCCCAGCCTCTTGGCCCTTACCCAGGATCCTGCCAGAGAGAGATAGCAGGGTGGAGAAAGAAGTGGAAGGAGGGTGTGTGTGGTGTGGAGGGGCCTGCCTCTGAGGATGCGTGTTTGGGAGCTGTTTATCAAGCACTCACTGATACCCAGGCCGGGTGCTAACAGCTTTACTCAGATTATCTCATTTAATGAGTGTGACAGTGTGTGAGAGGGTGAGAGAAACAGGGTGACAAGGGTGAGTAGTCACTGGCTATAGCTGAGAGCCTCAGCAGTGTATTCCTTGCTCTATGCTAATAGTGCTGCCTTTGTGGGTCTGAACGGGGCCTCAAGATGGGGAGCAGACTCATGATCCCTGTCCATGTGGCCCTGGCTGGAGGAAGGAATGGGCTATGGCCCTGTTCCAGGGCTATCTCCCTTCCTTGCCCAAAACTCAGTTCTTTTTTTTCTATAAGGTGTGCTTAGTATACTGCCAGCTCTCAAGAGGTCATTAGGAGAGGCAAGGCTAGCTGACAATGGGAAATACCTGTTGGTTCAACCTGGTCCCCACTCTGCAAAACTCACACAGAGGGAATCAGACCTCCCATGGCTCAGAGGCCAGCCCCAGAAACACAGTGGTACAAGGGGTCCTCTCTTTGGCTTGCACATGGCCCCACTGAGTCCTCACACAGCGTTTCATCTTTGTATCTGTGAGCTTCTTTGGCAATCTACTCTTGGAATAAAAAGACTTCATTTCAACTTAATCAGTATCTCTTTAAATGTAGCCACATTCTGAAGTACATGAGGGTAAGGGCTCCAGCATATAAGTTCTCAGGGAATGTCACCCAGCCCTGTCACTTCCTTGTTTGGGTCATTGCTGATGTCATGGCTNTCACTGCCAGCAGCATTGCTGTAAAGACCTACTGTTTGTCACTTAAAATTCTGCCAGAACTTCCTGCCTTCAAGATGCTTTCCTTGCTGGTCTTCTGCTTCCTTTGGACTCCCATAGCCAGCACACACAGACCTGTTAATTAAACCTTCTTATAGATCATTCTAAATGCTTCTACATGAAAATAAAAACACTTTTAGTCTTTCCTCTAAAAATAAATTATACCCAATCTATTCTGTGTCTTTTTAACATTTTCATTTAATAACCTGTGTGGCACATGCCACACAAATAGTTGTCATTTTTGATGCCTGTTATGACCTGTATAGGACCCCTTTTGCTCCCTAATCATCAAGAAGTGGACCTCCTTCCTCCTTTGCCCCTGTGGTTCTGGGATGCATTCAGTTGTAGCTCCTGCTTCTTGGCACAAGGACGATCACGTGACTTGAATAGAGCCAATCAGAGTCCTCCCCTGAGATTGTCATCTGTGAATACTGGGTGAGAAGAGGCTTCTCCTTCCTCTGGGATGCTGAATGATGTAAGTCTGGCACTTTGCATGGCTGTAGCATCTATCTGCTGGGCACGGATGAGCTTAGGNAAGCCTCTCTGTGCTCCTGTTTCCTCTGCTGCACCAAGTGGTGATGATAACAGCACTGGCAGGATCCTTATGAGACTTCCCAGTTAATGCACCTGCTGAGGGCCAACCACTCTGCCTAAAGTTTAAGATGTATATGTGTGTGTGTTGAGTAAGAAACATGGTTAAATGATTTTTTTTAAAAAATGATGCAGTAAGCTCTACAATAAAGAGTCCTGGTTTAACCACTGTCCCTATTAACCCAGGTCTCATCACTTAGACTACTTATTTTGTTTATTTGTTCAGCTGTTTGTTGAGGTGGTGTCTTACTATATAGCCTTAGCTATCCTGGAACTCACTTTGTAGCTGCCTCCAATCTGAGGAATCCCCCTGCCTCTGCCACCTGATTTCTGGGGTTACAGGTATATGCCATCATGCCCAGCCTGGCAACTGTTTTTAAAATCTTCTCACGGGGGCCTGTGAAATNGATAAGCAGGTAAAAGAGTCTGCTTCTAACCCCAAGGACCAAGATCAATCCCTGAGACCTACATGATACAAGGACAGAAACAACTCCTGCAAGTTGTCCTCTGACCTCCTCCCACACACTAACTTAATTAATTAGTAAATTAAACTTCTTATAGATCATTCTAAACGGTTCTACTGAAAATATAAACACTTCTATTCTTTCCTCTAAAAATAAATTNTACCCTATCCTGTATCTTTTTAACATTTTCATTTAACAACATATCCTGGGGTGCTTTTCATAAAGTTCTCTGTGGCTGGCTCTTTCCTATTCCATGTATAGATGAACTCCACAGCTCCTAATGATGAGTGCCAGGGTTATTCCCNATCTGTCTGATACTATAAACAATGCTATGGTAAGACAGCTCTGTGTGCATTGCTTCACATGAATGCAATGGTCTTAAGAATGCAATGTAGACTTAAGAATCTAAACCAATCAGGAAACAAACAAACAAACAAACTGGAGTGTATTGATAGACTTGTCTTCAGAGACCTGAACCAAATGGCTGCTGATGAAGAACATGGGAAGATACTCACTATTAGTTGTTAGGGAAGCACCAATCAAAGCCACCATGCCACTTTGTATCACATCCACCGGGGTACCTGTTCTGTCTTAGTCTGCTCTTCTTGGGCTGCCCTGAGAAGCTTTGGCCACATCAGTCCCTGCAGGCTGGAGAGCCCAAGATCTGTGTGCTGACTGGTGTGGTGTCTGCCATGGGCTGTCTTCCTGAATTGCAGACACCTGTATCTCACTCAGCACCAATGTGACTCGTCATTGTGTGCCAGTGGAGAACGGGAACTTGGGTTTCTTCCTCTTCCTTTTGTATTTCAATTAATCCACTTGTATGAAATACTTCAAGGATTTTGGAAAGATACAGGGAAGTATTGTTGGCTTCCATGGAGACTTCGCCTCATTTAAGAAAGGTGTAATTAATATTTTAACATGTTGACCTCACAGCTCTGTCATTTTGTAGGAAATAAAATATTGGAGACATACTCAAAGCCCACCATGCCATCCTTTCCCATTGCTTCTCCTTAGCCACAAATCTGACATTGTGTATTTTCCTTTTTTCTTTTCTTTTCTTTTCTTTTCTTATTTGTTTGTTTGTTTTTTGAGACAGGGTTTCTCTGGCTGTCCTGGAACTCATTTTGTAGACCAGGCTGGCCTCAAACTCAGAGATCCACCTGCTTCTGCCTTCTTAGTGCTGGGATTAAAGGTGTGTGCCACCACATCAGGCCTCATTGTATGTTTTTATACTTTTATTCCATGTGTGACTTTTGGCCACAAAATACATTGGAGTTTTTCTGTTTTTGTTGTATTTTAACAATTTTTAAATTTGTTTGCACTCAAATATGCTCCTGCATAATCATGCAGAAGCCAGAGTCAATAATTCTGGGTGCCCTCCTCTTTTGCTCTCCACCNTCTTTCTTTTTGTAACAGAGTTTCTAAATGAAACTGGAGCTCCCAATTGGCTAGATTGACTGTCAGAAAACCCCTAGGATCCTCTTGCCTCTGCCCTCCCGGTACTGGGATTATGAGCATGCACCATCATGCCTGGCTTTTTCACGTGGGTTGTGGGGCTCAAGCTCAGGCCTCATACTTGGGAGGCAAGCACTTTATACTGACTCAGCCATTTCTCACTCNACTCAAAATACATTCCAATGTCCCTTTTGTTTCTATTATTAACTCATGTTATTTCTCTTTCAAACGTTGAGAGTATATGGATGGGAGAGTTCCAAATATCTTTTTGTTATTGATTTATGATTCTATTGTTAGAGAACATACTTTGGCCCATTTTAAACTTACTGCACCTGGTTTTATGCTCAAAATATTACCTGTTTGGCTAACAATTTTATGTTCACTTTAAAGTGTTTCTTCTATTGTTGTGGGAAGTGTTTTATAAAGGTCAAGTTAGGTAAGTAGGTTGATAGCATTCTTCAAGTTTATTACTACCCTGTAGCTCCTCCTAGTTAAAAAATCCTCTCCTGGAGGGAAATTTACAAGGCTCCAAAGTATATGAAACACACAAGGCACAGGAGCTTCCTGAAAATTACAGGATTCACTAAGCCCCTTCCTGAGATTATNTAAGCAGTAACAATTGTTGAGAAGAAGAACTCTCTTCATGAACCTACCTATAGGTTTTGTAGGNATTTTTGGAAATGTGGCTTTTATGAGTCACCAACTACACTCCTGTAAGTGACCTTAGTCAACTCATCAGTTCACCAGGCTAGACTTGGGTGGAGTAATTTATTTGATATGTCTTTGGTTAAACATGAGGTGTTTGTTCATGTCTCCCCACCAGAAAAGCCATCCAACAACGATATACCTTTGCTGATTTTCTGCATTTTTGTTCTATCAGTCATTGAGAGAAAGATTGAAATATCTCCAACTATAATTGGAAATGTATCCATTTATCATTGTAGCTCTATCAGTTTTTGTTTAACATATTTTAATGCTCTGCTATTAGGAATATAAATGCTTGGGATTATTATCTCTTCTTGGTGAATTGATCTCTTTATNAAACAACTCTGCTTCTGATAATATTGTTTACTTGAAATCTGTTTTGTCTTATATTAATGTAGCCATTTCAGTTTGGGGCTGATTATTGTAAGAGTGGGATATTTTGTTTGCTTTACTTTCAATCTATTTATATTATTATATTTGCTTGCAATATAGGGCTATATATTGCCTTTTATAAACCAAATGGCAGTCTTGACTTTTTAACTGTGGTGTTTTAGACCATTTACATCTAATGCAGTCACTGATATAAATGAGTTTCAAATGTGCCTTCTTGCTATTTGTTTTCTATTTATCCTGTGTGGTGGCTCCTTTCTCTCTTTTTCTTTGGCTTGAATAGTTTTATATTTTATTTCTTTTATTGGCTTAAGTGGTTACTTTCGAAATGATAGTATAAATTGAAGGAGCACCTTCAAGTACCTGCCAGGGGCTGAAGAGAAGACTCCGTTAGTCAAGTGTTGGCCAAGAAGCATGAGTTTGGATCCCCAGCACACCGTGGAAAAAGCTGAGTGTAGCAGCACACACCTGGAGTCCCAGAACTGGGAAGGTAGAGACAGGAGGATCTCTGAGGCTTGCTAGTGAGTTCCTGGTTCTGTGAGGAAGCCTGTCTTAGAAAATAAGGCAGAGAGTAATTGAGGAAGGCATTCAACATTGACCTGAGACCTACAGCCACACTTACACACACACGCACGCACACACACATGCACATGCACACACATGCGCACACACATGCACACACACACATGCGCACACACATGCACACACATACATGCACACACATACATGCACACACACACACACACACACACACACAACCCTTTAATGGTGAATTTCCATGCATTCCTTGTCAACTTTTATATTGATGATGTATTTTACTCTCTGTATATCATAAAACCAAAGTATATTTTGTTTTATTTAATAAATTATCTTTATTAGTGTATGTATGTGTGTATTGTCCATGCATCTATGCATATTCACATGTGTGGGCATGGATATATGTGCATGTGCCTGGGGAGGTCTAAAGTTGATGCTGAGTATCTTGCTCAGTTGTTCCCATCCTCTATGTTGAGGCGGGCTCTCTTGCTGAACCTGGAGCTGGCCGTTCTGGCTAGCCTGCTTACTCAAGGAGTTCTTGTCTCTGTCTTCACATGCTGGGGTTGTGGATGAGTGGGCCACAGTTCCCACTTGGCTTTTAAGTGGGTTCAGGGATCTGAAGTCCAATCCTCAAGCTCGTACAGCCAATGGTTTTTCCATTGAGCTATCTTCTCACCCCACAACATGCTTAATTACAGGAAAGGAGTGTTTGATGCTTCCCCTGTGCATGTGTTCTCAGAGGCCTTCATCCTGTCCTGCAGACTCAGGACTCCACTGGGGCTCATCCTTCTTCCTGTCTCAAGGACTCCGGCAATCTTCTTGTAGACCATGTCCATTTGTGATCAGTTTTTTCAGTCTTTTTCATCTTATAAAAGTCTTTATTCCACCTCTGCTTTCAAATATATTTTGCTATGTATAGGATTATAGATTGACAGGTTTTTGCTTTGTCTTCATTCTCACTTTGTGCTACAAAGATGTTCCAGTGTCTTCTGCCTCAGAACATTTCCAACAAGAAGCCTGCAATCATTCTTTGTTCTTTTGTGTATAATACTCCTCTTTCCTCCACTCCCTTTTGGATTTCCTCTTTATTACTGCTTTTAAACAATTTCGTTGTTGTGTGCCTTAGTGAAGCTNTATCTATGCTTGATTGTGCTGTGCTTACTGCTCACTGAAATATTAGAATGCACATCTTATTGTTTTCCCAAACTTGGAAAGTTTTATGTTATTCCTTCAGATATCGTTATATTTCCTCTTTTTAAAAAAAAAACTGATTTTTTTTTAGTGTGTGTGGGTACATTGCCTACTTTTATGTCTGTTCACCACATGCATGCAATGCCCTCAGAGACCAGAGGAGGGCCTCAGAGCTCCTAAGACTAGAGTTACAGACAGTTGTGAGCTGTCATGTGGCTGCTGGGAATTGAACCTGGGTCCCCTTGAAGAGCAGCCAGTGCTCTTAACTGTTGAGCCATCTCTTCAGCTCCCCTGCCCCTCAACCCCCTGCTCTTGGGAACTCTAGTTACACAGAGATATTATCTTACAATATTGTGAGATATTGCTGCTGGATATTGCCTTACAGCTCATTAATACTTTTTTAGAAATATTTTTCTCCTTGTATTTAGTTTTGGATAGTTTACAATGCTATCCCCCCCCCTTTGGGGGGTGTTTCTAGACAGGGTTTCTCTGCATAGCCCTGGCTGTCCTGGAACTTGCTCTGTAGACCAGGTTTGCCTTGAACTCAGAGATCTGCCTGCCTCTGCTTCCTAAGTGCTGGGATTAAAGGTGTGCATCACCACTGTCTGGTATTATACCTTTATTTATTTTTAACTTGTTTATTATCAGTGGTGTGTGTGTGTGTGTGTGTGTGTGTGTGTGTGAAGGTCAGAAGACAACTTTGTGCAGTCAGTTCTCTTCTTCCAACTTTCTGTGGGTTCTGGGGACCATACTCATATGGCCAGGCTTACACAGCAAGTGCCTTTACCTCCTGAGCATCTCACTTCACTGGTTTGTCTATTGCTACATTTAAATTTGCTAATCCTTTCTTCCATGTTGCCAGTCCCATCCAGCATGCTCTTTCTATCCCAAACACTGGCTCCCCACCCCCAGATCCAGAGGTTCAATTTGGTTTTGTGTTGTTGTTTTGTTGTTTGTTTGTTTTTCCTTTCTAGCTACTTGGCATGGTCAATCCTTGCCCTAGCTTTCGGAATCTGTGGGCTATAGTGAGTATAATTGTTTAACGTCTTCTGTGCTATTGGGGGTTTATGTCTAGCGGGTCGTTGCATCCTCACCGAGGTTGTGTCTTTGCAGGCCTGGTGGTTGCTGGTTGGGTGGGAGACATTGTGAATTTCACCTTGGGGTGAGCTGATCGTTTTAGTATTCTGATAAATATTCTTGAGCTTTGTTCTGGGATGAGGCTAAGTGACTTGAAAAGAGTGTTCTTCTGAGGCCTGCTTTGACGCCTTCTCAGGCAGAGCTACTCTCTCCTCTCCAGTACAGAAGCAATACCCTTCTAAGAAAACTACTTAGTGTGCTGGGAGTTGAGAGGGTTTGCGCTTGGGCCGCTAGGCATAGAAAAGGTACTAGGCCTGTGTGAACTTTGGAAACGATTTCCTTGGCTCCTTTGGGATGGTCCTTCCTTGCACTTGGGCAGTCTCCTCACGTACTAGTGCTGCCCATGTTCAGGCCTGCAGGGAGCCCTGCAGGTCTTTGAAGCTCCCCTCCTCTCTTGACTCTCTTCTCTCCAGGTCTCTGCTCTGTGAACTCCAGCTGTGTTGGCTGCTCAGGCTCCAGGGTCTGTCTCCTCAACTCAGAGAGGAAGCTGTGATCCCCTCGCCTTGAGCAGGGTCTGAAACTCTCCCCAGGTGGAAGCTGGCAATCCTAGGACTCACCTCATTAGTTCCTCCTCTCTCGGGGACTGCTGTTTTGTGCTGCCTGATGTTCAATGTCTGGAAACTTTTCAGTGGTTGTAGGACAAAGAGTAAATTGGCATCCTAGTTTATATTCCCAGAAGCCCTGTAACTACATATTCACAATGAATTATCCCAATAGTCCCGTATGTTAGGTAGGGCAGTTTGTTTTACAGGTAAGGAAAAGTGCAGTTTAGAGTTTAAATTGTGATACAGTAGAATTGAGAGACTGTATCAGGTAAGAAGATGGACTGCGGGCTCAACAGTCTAGATTTGACTCTCAGATTCCCCATTTACTAGCTGTGTAATCTTAACCTCTTTCTCCTTGGTTTCCTCACCTGTAACAGNTGGGATGGTGATAACCAGAAATGAGCTAAAAGGACTGGTGGAGGAAATGGCAGGGTACCACATAAGTGGCACATCATAGCTGTGTACTAACTGCTGTTATCAGAGCAGACTGCTTCAACATCTAGGCTTAGTGATGGGCAGCCCACTTGAATCCTTGTTCCATCATTAACTCAGTGTGGAACTGTGACCATGTGTCAGTCAAGGTCGGATCAGAGAAACAGAGATTCCAACCTGAGACATACAGAAAAAGAACTCTGGGAAATGTGGTTCAGCCAGTCTCCAGCTATTCTGGAGTCCTCCTGGGCCACCTGACCATCCTGAGTCCATGTCCTTTTCTCTGGGGCTGGATAGAAATGNTTCTCCTTGCATCCACTGGGTGAATGGTGGTCAGGCAAAGTACTTTAACATTGACACACAGTCTGGCCCAGAATAGGGTTCATCACTGTCTTTTTACCATAATGCTCAAGATCCCAGGGATGAAAGTTGCTAGGGAGTGATCTGATCCATAGCTGCTGTTCCCAGAGTCTATCTCTTCCCACTACCCTGTCTGCCTCTCTGAGCTGTACTGAGGTGACAAGCTGTGGTAGTTTGGATGAAAATGGCCCCCATCAGCCTGTAGGGAGGGGCACTATCAGAAAGTGTGGCCTTGTTGTATAGTAGTAGGTGTGGCCTTGTTGGAGGACGTGTGTCACTGGGGTTGGACTTAAAGGTTTCAAATGCTCAAGCTACACCCAGTGTCATTCTCTCTTCCTGCTGCCTTCAGCTCCAGATGTAGAACTCTCAGCTCCTTCTCCAGCACCATATCTGCCTGCATGCCACCATGCTTCCTGCCATGATGACAATGAGCTAAACCTCTGAACTATTAGCCAGCNCCCAGTTAAATATCTTCCCTTATAAGAGTTGCCATGATTATGGTGTCTCTTCACAGCAATAGAAACCCTAACTAAGACATAAGGTAAGGTCATCCCTGACCCCAAACCCCCAGTGCAGTGTTGAGTGATCCAGTGGCACAAGTGTGATATGGTCNCCCTGACTGTACATGGAAAAGCAGGGAGGTGGGGACTTTGATTTGCTTCAGGCAGGCTCTGTGCAGGGCCCCTGCACATGTGGTGGNAGCTCACATGGTTGGTGACCTCAGTTAGTCCAGATGAGAGAATGTGCNGGACAGTACTGTTGTCGCTGCAACTAAGTAAGGGACTCTGAGATCATAGAGATAAATCCACATGCACTAGTTCACAGAGTCACCAGATGACAGATGGGTCCTAGGACATGGCTAGAAGGGCAGTAGAAATTGCAGGTTGGGGACCTGTNCTGAGGTTGCTTTTGAAGATGGGGACTCCCCTGAGCTCANAAGTCAGAGGTGAGTTAGAAGCCCCTCCCAGGTTTGCCCNTTCATCTGCACCTGCACACAGGCACTGGGCAGAGTGTTGGTTGCTGCAGTGCCTCAGTGACGGTGGTGGTAGAGGAGGTGTTGTTAGTGGTGGTAATATTGGTGGTGGCAGTGGTGAGAGTGGTGGTGGTTAGGGTAGTGACAATGGTGGCAATAGTGTTGCTGTTATTGTCAGTGACAGTGCTGAGAGAAGCAGTAAGGGTGGCATGGGTTGTATTGATGGTGATGGTGGTGGTAGAAGTGTTGGTGTTAATGTTGACAGTGTTTGTAGTGAGGGTAGTGGTAGTGGTGGTAATAATAGTGGTGGTGAGGGTATTACTGGTGGTTGTATTGATGATGATGATGATGATGAAGGTAGTGGATGGTGGTGAGGGTGGTGGGGGTGGTGGTGAAGGGCTGTCTCTTATACACATCTAGATGTGTATAAGAGACAGGTGTTAATGTGGGTGGTAGTGGTGGTGGTGGTGGTGTTAATGGTGGTGGTAGTGAGGTAGTGTTGTTGTTGTTGGTGGTGGTGGTGTTAATGTGGGTGGGTGGTGGTGGTGGTGGTAGTGGTGAGGGCGATGGGGTAGTGGTGGTGGCGTTGGTGGTGGCAGCAGCAGTGGCAGCAGGGAACAGTCACACCTCGCTGTTTTGTAAACTGTTTCTCACAGCTTGTTTGTTCCGGGTTAGGGCTGGAGCGGCACCGTATGGAAGTGTGACTCATTGTTTAATGTGGCAGCTCATTAGCAGAGCTTGTTGCTGCCTCTGATTTCTCTGCTCTTGCTAATTGGAGAGCCCAGTGGGGCNCTGGCTTCCCGGGAAGAACTGGTCTAGATCCCCCAGGACTCCGGCTGGCCCTTACCCTCCTGACTCTCGTAGGAGAGCACCCCCACACTGGTGGACACTGGTGTCTGCTAGAGAGAGTTCAAATCCCNGTTTGTCTAGACTGTGTAGCTTTGAACAAGGCACCCCTCTGAGCCTCAGTTTCCTTTTCTACCTCCCCAGGGTGGGTGAGGCTCGTAGTTAGCATGTGAGTCTCCTGGCTTGTAGTATATGCTCAATAAGTGGCTTTGCAGGATTGCTATTATTAGGCAGACACCTCAGAGAGTCCCTCTGTCCTGAACTCCCAGGACAGCCACCCAGCCCATGTGGTTAAAAATGAAGTCTATTCCACTGAGGTAACCGGACATTTCTGTTCCTCCAGTCCAGGCAAATCCACCCAGAAATCTCAGGCTTTGCTCGTTACTGCATCCAGGCTAGGCAGCCGGGCCCATCTGCAGGCAGCCCTAGCCTTCCCGAGAGTGGAAGTCTGCTCCCTCTGAGAAGAGAAGCTCCCTCTTCTCTCTCAGCCACACAGAGCACCTGTTGCCACTGTCCTGTGACAGATCTTTGCTATTTTAAGGTACTTTCTCTCCAAGTGGGTCATGTCCAATTTCTTCAACTGTCCCTTATATGAGATGGTTTCTGAGGTCACCCAATAACACATCCTGTTCTGAGGGCCTGCAATTGGACTCACCCTCTCTGAACAGGCTACCCTGTGCCAGGATGCCTCTTGACACGCGCAGTCCTGTATTCCACTGAGTTTCCTGTACAGTCCTACTAAGGCCTGCACTATTCAGTAGTGACATCAGGGGAGTCACACGTGTCATTTCACATTTTCTAGTAGCCAACTTAATAAAAGTGAACGCAAATAGGTAACAGCCACTTAAAAATATTTTTATTAAACCTAATTTATTCAAAAGAGTGCCATTTTGGCACAGATCAAGATCAGAAATCCTTAATGAGATCTTGAAAGCGTTTTTATTCTAAATTTTGGAGCTGGAAAGATGGCTCAGGGTCACATGCTTGCTTGCTATGAAAGACTGAGAACTGGAGTTCAAATCCCCATAGCTCATCTAAATGCCACACGAGTTTGGCCGCCCACTCATAATCCAGGNACTCTGGAGACAAGAGACAGGAGATCCTGGAACAAGCTAGTCAGCTACACTAGCTGAATCAGTGAGTTCTGGGTTCAAGTGAGAGACCTTGCCTCAATATATAAAGTAGAGAGTGATTAAGGAAGCTACCCAATGTCAATCTATGGCCTTCACATGTACATATACATCCATATGCACTGTCCATATATGCATGCACACACGTGTGAACACACATGCATGTGTACCCCCAAATTCAAATAGCGGGTTACACACTTACAACACACCCCACCGTGGACCAGCCAGGCTCCCAGCCCTCACAGCCATTCACTATAGCAGCCATGGGGATGGGTGCACAGCTCTACATGGTACCTCTGAAAGTGGTCTGAGCTGGCAGAGGGCTGTGGCTAACATAGCACCAACCTAGGAAGGAAGAACTGTCATGGACCTGAGGATTAGGGCCCTGGCTGTGAGAAGTTCTGGGTCCCAGCCTGGCTTCTGTCATTATGTTCACCACACACATTAGTTGGTTTTCTTGCCACTTCGACCAAACACTTGACAGAAACAACTGATTTATTTGGGCTTGTGGCTTGAGAGCTGTCAGCCCTTCGAGGCAAGGAGGGTATGGTGGAGCATTATGGAAGCCATGAAAGAGAAAGAAAGTGGGGGCAGGGGCAAAATATCCAACAGATTTACCCCAGTGACATACTTTTATCTGCTGGATCTCAACTGATGATGCTTCCACCCTCAAACAGCACTGCCAGATGTGGACCAAGCCTCTAGCCCATGAGCCTTTTGGGAAGGACGTGTCTTATACAAATAGAAACACTACATACCAAGAAAATCTCTTTCTCCTTCTGGGTCCATTTTCACATCTGGCAGATAAGTGGACAGGAGTCCCCTCTGTGCCGGGGACCCATTGCAGTCATGTGTGTTCCTGCATGTTTCTCAGGAAGGCCTATGTTGTATGTTTTCTTACCTTGTGTCAGCCTGCACCTTATCACTCACTCCAGGGATGTAGATTCATACCGCTGGTGAGTTGGTAGCTTCTGCCTTTTGGGCCACTGTGGATACCAACATGTAGCCCCAATTCTGTCCCTTCCTTCCCATGGCTTCTTCTTTGATGGGCGAGCAAAGCACAGGTGGTGGTGTGTCCTGAGGTGACTTTGCAGGTGGTCTGCTACATGGAAATGTCTCCATCTGCCTAGGCATTTTGTCTGTCCCTCCAGAGCTGGCCCATCAGCAAGCTAGCTGTGAGACCAGGTCTCAGTTCCTCCCGGTACTTGCTCCTGCTCAAATGGGACACAGATATAGCCCTCTCCTATGTCCTCCCCACTTCCTTAAATTCAGTTGACTTCCTGTTCGTGATCACAGACTTCCTCCTAATCCTAGNTAGAGCCACCTGTGAACAGAACATGACCCTTGACACAATCTGTTTCCACATGAAACATAGGGAACAATTCCACCTCCTCTGGCGCTGGCACAGTGGCCATTGACAGGGTAGGGTAGATGGCTGTACCTTGCTCTATGCTCTAAGTATGTGATCATTGTGGCTGCACCTTCAGAAGTCTCTTTTAGAACAACTCAGCTACACTCAGCCCTTGCCGGGCTTTTAGTATGTCCCAAATACCAAATCTCTAGACAGAGAGCTCAGCTGCAGGTAGCCACTTTGCTCCAGGAATAGCCAGAGAACAGAGTCAGAGGAGAGGTTGGTAGCCCTGCCTTGGTGTACCCATCACCAAGGCCAGTGATCTTTTAAAACAAGACAGACATGACATTTTGCTGAAAATCTAGAGTATATTTTACCCTCCCCTGTGTTTCCAAAATGAGAATAGTTGACCTGATGGTGCTTCTGGAAGATCCAGGACCACTGTTGAGTACACATTTCCACGCTATGGTGAAGACTGGGGAGCACTGATGCTTGCTCAGGGCCCTCTCTGTCCTGGATGTCTTGTCAGATGAGGTCATCCAGGTCTCATACAAGCCTGACCAAAGTCTGAATGATACCCCCTTTTCACAAATGAGGAAATCGAGCCTCAGAGATGTTGACAGACCTACCATAGTCTTCTGAAGGAGAGCTCCCTCTCCCCTTCTCCTCATAGCTTCTTGAGGGCACACAAGGGCCCGGGTTAACAGGAGTCCTTATGTGAATCCCTAGAATATTCTGGTTTCTTGCAGTATCCCCCTCAGCTCTGTTCTTTTTCCATCTTGCTCTACAATCACTCTCAGAGATTGAGATTAGCTGCCCCTACAGTTTCACCATTTCTGTACCAAGGACCCATAATCCACATCTAGGCCTCTTCCCTGAACTCTATAACATAACAACAGCCTGCTCAACTGGATGCCTCCCCTGGCTATCCCAACACCCCACCCCACCCTGCCACTGCTTTGAGCCAAACCTAGCATCTTTCTTTAGTGCTTCTGCCAGTTCTGGGATTGGAGTCTCCCCAAATATCCCTCCCTGCCACCCCATGGCTAAGCAGTGAAGCCTCCACACACAGTGATCCATGACTCTCACTTGGTCCTTAAGCAACCTTAGACCTTGCTGTCATCCCCACTTCACAGATGAAGACATACTAGAGGTTTCTGGTACACAGTAGACAACTGACTAAGACTGGTTCTTTCTATGCCTGTTGGTTTCTCTGTTGTCTAAAGTCACAAATTAAATCTGCTGTGATCAATCCGAGCCTGAGTACACAGCTAGCTCTTCCCACCAGGGACAACTCTAGGTGTCCAGCTGGCTTTGAGACTCCACTTGGCAAACTGGTTGCTCAGGCTGGTTCCTTGGTTCTGTGGAAGCCTGACCATGACTCAGACCCTGGACCTGCCTCCTCCCTCATTGTACTTCTTCAAGTAACAGCCTAGGGATAGGCGAGGGCAGAGCTTGAGGTGTGGGAACAGGTGGTAGTGAGCTAGCAGGAATATTCCCATCTGCCAGGTGTGTGTGGCCTGTCGCCACAGAGCTGTTCCATCACGGTGGTTGGTGGAAAGCCAGATTTGGACTCCTTGTGAAGTAAGTATCCCAAGTGCTACCTTACAGCTAAAAATAAATAAAAAATAAAAAATTGGGTTTTTGGGAGACAAAGCAACCCACCCAAGGCTGTACCTTAAGCCAGGCTAAATCAAGGCTGCTAGCCTCATCAGTTGATGTGCTACTTCCAAATCAAATGTCAAGGTGGCTGGTTTAAGAGAACTAAACAATTTCTAAAATGGCCAATCAAGGGCTAGAGAGATGGGTCAGTCAGTAAAGCACTTGCTGTACAAGCATGGAGACCTGAGTTCGAATCTCCAGCACCCACATAAAAAGCAAGTGTGCACCTGTCATCCAAGTGCTGGAGAAGTAGAGATGGGAGGACCCCTGGGGCTTGCTGGACAGCTAGTCTAGCCAATCAGTTAGTTCCAAATTCAGTGAAAGACCCAGTCTTTAAAATTTAAAATAAACCAGAGAAGTAATTGAGGAAGACAGGACATAAGCCCTCCACACTCATGTGCACGCACACATCCACATCCACACATGAGCATACACAAATGACTTGTGAAATATAGGTGTCAACAACAACAACAAAAAAGACTCAGAAAACGCCAGCCACAGCCAATGTCATCACAGCTTCAGATTCTGCAGACACCTGGCAAGACTCACTCATAGGTATTCTCCTGGTTACTTCCTCAAAGGGGATTTTCCCAGATCCCAGACATGGGAAAGAAGATGCAGCCAAGAGCAGCAATGTGCTCAGAGTCCCACAGGTGACAGGTGGTGCCTGAGGATGGGCAGCCAAGTCTTTGAGACTCCAAGCCCTGTGCTTTGTCCTCTGAACAGAAAGGGCGATAAAGAGACAGATTAGGTTGTAGACTAAGTAGACTGNAGCCCTTGTCATGGCACTCTGAGTCGGGACCCAGGCCTTGAAGTAGAATATTTTATGTAATGCGCTGTTCCAAGCCACAAGATGCCCTTCATTTTCACAGCTACTATAAAATAGTTACTATCTTAATAATTATTTCACCGGAAGTACATTGTTAGTAACAGCAAAAAGGCCAGATAACGCCTATGATCACATGACTAGTAAGTTGTGGACTAAAGGAGAAACAGGAAATCACAATATCTGTTCAGGTATCTGAGGGGGTGTTCTAAGTTGCTTCTCTGTTGCTGGAAGAAACATCTTACCCATAAGCAACTTAGAGGATGAAAGGGTTTGTTTGGCTTGCACTGGCAGGTCACAGCCCTTGAGGGAAGTCAGAGCAAGAACTCCACTAGAATCTTGAATCAGAAACCATGGAGGAACGCTGCTTACTGGCTTATTCCTGCTCACACTTAACTAAATTTCTTATACAGCCCAGAACCACCAGCCCAGGGAATGATGCTGTCCATAGTAGGCTTGGTCCTCCTACATCAATGAACAATCAAGACAATGCCCACAGGCTGATTTGATATGGTCAATCTTTCAACCGAGACTCCCTTCTCAATAACTCTAGGTTGTGTCAAGTTGACAAAGTAATAGGACAGGGACCTCTAAGATCAGGGCCTGANCGGTGGTCACAGGGCACAAATGAATGGAGGTGTCCCTGGGTGCTGTGATGTCTGAAGTTTAATATGTTCTGAAAGACTAGGAACAGGCACACACATCCTGTTAGTGGTGGCAGCAATAGTGGGTACTGAGACTTAGAGAACACTGTAACATATTTGAAGTTGCAAAGCCAGAAAGGGGTAATATAGTATCCACCTCGAATTTGCCTGCCTGAGACCTTTGCCCTCTGCACCATTCCACACTGTGGTTGCTAAAGACACTGTCTTAGTTGGGCTTTCTATTGCTGTGAAGAGACACCATGACCACGGCAACTTTTTTTTTTTTAAGATTTATTTATTTATGGGGCTGGAGAGATGGCTGTTCTCTCAGAGGACCCGGGTTCAATTCCCAGCACCCACATGGCAGCTCACAACTGTCTGTAACTCCAGTTCCAGGGGGTCTGGCACCCTCACACATATATGCAGGCAAAACACCAATGCACATAAAATAAAAATAAATTATTTAAAAAAGATTTATTTATTTATTATGTATATAGTGTTCTGCCTACATGCCAGAAGAGGGCACCAGATCGAATTATAGATGGTTGTAAGCCACCATGTGGTTGCTGGGAATTGAACTCAGGACCTTTGGAAGAGCAGCCAGTGCTCTTAACCTCTGAGCCATCTCTCCAGCCCATAAATTGACTGCAAATAGAAATTTGGTTTTTTTTTTTGTTTTTTTTTCAAATGGCTGTTCTATGTCAGGTAAGTCCTATCCATTCTAGTATTGTGAACTATCCCAGGCATACTGATACCAGAGTCTTTCTGCTTCTTTGTTTTGTATTTTAGCAGTGCTGAGGATCAAGCCACCAGGGCTCTGTGCATGCTAGGCACGTGCTTTACCACTGAGCCACACCTCAAGCCTGACCACGGCAACTCTTACAAAGGAAAACATTAATTGGGGCTAGCTTACATTTTCAGAGGTTTAGGTCATTGTCTTCATGGCAGTGTGCAGGCAGACATGGTGCTGGAGAAGGAGTGGAGAGTTCTACATCTTGATCTAAAGGCAACAGGAAGTGAACTANCATACTGGGTGTGACTTGAGCATATGAGACCTCAAAGCCCTCCTCCACAGTGACACACTTCCTCCAACAAGGCCACACCCCCTAATAGTGCCATTTCCTATGGGCCAAGCATTCANACACCTGAGTCTATGGGGGCCATACAGACTCAAATCACCACAGGCCACACTCCTTCTTCTAAGTCTCTTCTGTAAGCTATAGCTTGAGTCCATTGGGAGACCCATGTCTTCCTCTCTTCTCTGTTCACACTGGTCCTTTGCTGGCTTGAGAGAGAAATGANGAAGACAATGGCTTGTTCAGCAGGAGCCCACAGATGAGTAGGTGCATGTGGGAACAGAGAATTACAGCAGAGAACCTGCAAACAACAGCAAAAATGTTTCCAATGAACAAAGGAAGAGCTGCTGATGCACTGTAGTGCTTGATTTTGTGTTGGCTTGACTAGGCCCAGGAGCTCACAGATTAAACGCCATTTTTGGTATCTGGGAAGGTGTCTCCAGAGGGGATCAGCCTTTGACTCAGTGAACTTGAGGAAGGAGATTGGACTCTGTAGTGCGCGGGGACACTATCTGCGGTGAACCGGACTGCCTGCCTGCTGGAAATGGGCTGTTGACCATCTTTCTGCCCTTGGACTAGGGTTTTTGTTCCTGACCCTCCTGCTTCTTAGGTCTCCAGGCTTTAACTAGAACTACACCACTGGTACTCTCCGTCTCCAGCTTGAAAGGGGCAGACTGTGAGGTTTCTTAGTCTCCACAGTTGCATGAGCCAGCTGTTCACTATGTGCTATCTGTCTGTCTGCCTGTCTACCATCTTTCTCTCTGTCTGTCTGTCTGTCTGTCTATCTATCTNTCTATCTATCTATCTATCTATCTATCTACCTACCTACCTACTATCTATCCATCTATCTACTATTTATCAACTATCTATCTACCTACTATCTATCTATCTACATATCTCTATCAGTTTATCATCTATCTATCTACCTAGTCTCTAGCTTGAAAAGGGAGCTTAGAGGACTTCTTAGCCTCCATAATTATGAGTCAACTGCTATGTGTTATCTATCTCTCTATCTCTCTATCTATCATCCGTCTATATATCTATCATCTATCTGCCCATCCATGTCTATCTATCTCCTATTATAACTGTCTACCTTATACTCTTTAATCTATATCTATCTATCTTCTGTCTACATATATTTATCTTTTATTTATATCTATTTTGGGGGCTTTAACCAGAAATAATGCTAGAGTTTGGACCTAGGGTCTCACACATGCTAGTCAAGTGCTCTACCACTGAACTACAGACCCAGGCTTTCAATCTCTATCTTTTCTCTATGTCTACCTATNTTTCATCTATCTCTGTCTATCATCTGTTGTCTGTCTCTTATCTATCTTCTCTCTAGATCTACCTATCTTTTGTCTGTCTCTATCATCTGCTGTCAGTCTCTTATTGGTTCTGTTTTGCTGATGAACTCTTATGGATGCAATGTCCAAAGGGATCAGTCCCAGGGAAGCTTCCCAGAGGAGGTGACAGCTACACTTAGTTCCAAGATGGGAAGCACTTGTCAGGCACGAGGGAGATGCCTTTCCAGTCAGTGTCTTTGCACTACATGTGACTTGCTTCCTACATCTGGGTTTTCTTTCCCTCATTCATCATTCTTGCCACATTTACTTCCTAAAAAGGATTTGGGGTAGACTCTAATTTTTATAAAATGACACATACAATAACAATAGGCCCATTCAGTGGGGGAAGGAGTAAGGGCTTTATAACAAAATGAGAAGAGGGAATGAGCCATAAGCTTAAACCGAGGGTAGTTACTGCAGTCAAAAACAAGATTTAGCTCCANGATTCCCAGCAGGCAGCAAGGTAACATTGTTGTACCTACTGTACTGTGGTGACAAAGAGCCAGAATCACCGGTACACCCCATGGTCACCCACTGCTCCTAGTGATCTTTTGTCATGTGCTTCTGGCACTCTTGTCTATTTGTCTGATGCTGTCATTTGGACCTGGAGAACCACATGATGGTGGTTAGGTCTCCAGCCTGTGGCTCTATGTGCATATATATATATATATATATATATATATATATAACCTTTAAGAGGTTAGATCATTTGGGAGTCATGCTCTTTTTACATGTGTGTGCATGTATGTGTTTGTATGTGAAGTTGCACATGTGTAGAGGGTGCATACATGTGTGTTTAGGTCAGAGGATAACTTCAGGAACGGTGTCCATTTCCTTTGAGACAGGGTCTCTCATTGGCCTGGAGCTTACCAACTATGCTAGACTGACTGGCCAGCGGCACCAGGGCCCCTTCTGTCTCTACCTCCTTAGCACTGGAATTTTAAGTGCATGCCACCATTCTTGGCATTTTTACCTGGGTGCTGGAAGTCAAACTCAGGTCCCTGTGCTTCTAAGGCAAGCACTTTCTTGAGGAGCTATCCCTTAGTCCCTGGTTCTTAGAGGCTGTAGGACTGTGGTCTCCGCTTCCTTTCTTCACTTTCCAGCTACACTAAGAAGCCTCCTCTGACACATCCTTCCCAACATGCTGTGCTGCCTTGCCATGAGCCCATGGGCAATATAGCAGGTGACCATGGATAGAGACCTCTGGAACCAAGAGCCAAGATAAACCTCTCTTCNTCGGATGTTGATTAGCTCAGGTATATTGTCNTAGTAGTGGAAAGCTGACTAACAGCTGGTGGACGCGCAGAAGTACTTCCNTATTACATCTTATTCATATGATGAAGTTAGAAGAAAGGGTTTGGAAGGAGCACCTACTCNGTGCCACTCCTTCACAACTACCCCCTTCTGTGACATACATAGGGGATAAACAGGTGCTGAGGAATGCAGCCAAACAGTAGCCAGTTATCCCAGAGTCCTAGATCCACTGGCCCCAGCACCACCTACTTAACCAGGAGAGAGAGCTGAAGGTGAGATGTCCCAGAACAAACAACCAGGCTAGATGATCAACTTGCCAAGATGGTGTCTCAGAGCCAGCTAAACACCTTCAGGTGTCCCAGGTGAAGGCTACATGCTATCAGGCCTCCAGAAATGTCATTGCTATTATATTTTCTCTTATCGTCCTCACCACTGCCCCATGAAGAAGGTACTGTCAATGCTGCCTCCTTGCTAAGGAAGATGGTTCAGGAAGGTGACATGCCTAACGGCATTAAATTGAAGCCAAGATTGTAACTAAGGGTCATTGGGCACAATTCCTGTGCTCTCTCCACATTATGAGATAGAGGCTGAGAGAAAAAATGATGGCTGAGGACAAGCAAGCAGAAGGCAGCCAGGCTTACAGTAAATGTGTGTGGNCTAAGGTCCCTTTGCTAGGGGAGGTGCCTTTGAATGGTAGTGGAAGAGAAAACCGGGATGCATATGTGGCCCAGGGCCCTGCAGCTAAGGTTGTAGTCTTTGTTGATGGGCAGATGCAAGTTACACTTAGTATGTACAAGAGGGGCAGTATAAAAGAGGTGCCAGGCAGGTAGAGATGGGCCCAGGTCTCAGGATCCCAGGCAGGGTCAAGCCACTAAGGGATTGCCACTTGACACTTGGATTCATCAGAGCCTTGAAAGAGTAGGCTGGTAGCACTGGTGTGGGCCATGTTCATGGTTTGGCCTCACTGGGTCTAACCCAAGTATTTCATTGCAATGTTTAAAAAGTGAAGTTAAATAAGCATGTGTTTCAGATAATTCTCAGGGTAGAAACTGGCAAGCTTTGTCTCAGACATGCTTGGGATGGGCAGGTTGTACCACCCATGCTTGGCATCACCCACCTGCATAGGCAGCAGCCAGGTTGAAAACAATCAACTGCAGTGGTGAAAGCATAGACTTTGCAGTGGGAAAACCCTGGCTTAGAGCCTGGCTCTGTGACCCAAGGAACATTATTCTGTCTCTGAGCCTCTGCTATCCCTTCTAAAATATTGTCAAACTCTCAAGTTCAATTAAGGATCAAGTGAGAAATGTGGAGTTGTGCAGCATAGGGCCTGCAGTACTCAGTAAATGTTAGTACCTTCGTCATCATCATCGTCCGTGAGGAAAAATGCAGCAAAAACAGAAACCAGACAGTTTATAAAGAGTTCTGGTAACTAGTCTAAGATCTAGGCGCTAGCAAGCTCTGTGTCTGGTGAGGTTTTCATCCCCCTGGGTTAGTCACCTCCCATGTGGTAAGGATTTCAATGTAAGAGTTTGGAAGGGGACTGGGATGCACAGTTCCTCAGATGCTACCCTCAGTTTCTCCATCTACAGAATGGGAATAGTGGCCACTAGTGCAGATCATGACTTTCAGGACCCACAGCACATGCCTACCACAGAGAAGGCCTTCTCCCCACTCCTCTTGGCCGCCTCCGTTAGGCTGCTTGCTCTAACTACCAAGTTCACCAGAGGCCTTGGCCTCTGTACTGAGATGCCTCTTACCATAGGGTCCTGAGGTCCACAGTTAGCCCAGGAGGTAGTGAGGCTTTTCCATGCACCTCGGAGGACACAGAACAAGGCCAAGCTATTGGCCAAAGAAATTACAGTTTCACAAAATTCACACAGTTCCTTTTCAGCTAATTTTTTGCACCCAGTTTGGAGCTAGCTGTTTGGATCTCTACCTCAAATATGGGAAGACTGAGGTGAGTGGCCAGTCTTGGGTCACACGGGAGATGCCTGACTAGGCTGATTTTTTTTTTTCTGTCTCTTTCC
>LZPO01107917.1:148692-176767 GCA_001675575.1 Neotoma lepida
GGTGCTAGAAGCCGGGCTGGGCGAGGTGTGTGCCCGCTGGGCTCCCGGGCCGCCGCCCCCTCACTGCCTGGGTCTTTCCCTCCGGTCGTGCTCGCCAGTGCGTCCAACCCCCTGCCTCCGCGCCCCGGCCCATGGCGCCCCGCGGTTGAGCCGGCGCCGCCAGGGACCCCTCCCACGGGCCTCCCCGGGGCGCGCAGATCCCGGAGCCGCGCGCCCACCCTCCGCGGAACCTCCCTCCCTGCCTCGCCCGAGTCGGGCGGGACCATGGCTGCGAAGCTGCGAGCGCATCAGGTGGACGTAGACCCAGACTTCGCGCCGCAGAGCCGGCCGCGCTCGTGTACCTGGCCCCTGCCGCAGCCCGACTTGGCCGGCGACGAGGACGGGGCGCTGGGCGCAGGGGTGGCCGAAGGCTCCGAAGACTGTGGGCCAGAACGCAGGGCGACGGCCCCGACGATGGCCCCAGCGCCACCGCTGGGCGCGGAGGTCGGACCGTTGCGGAAAGCGAAGAGCTCCCGACGGAACGCGTGGGGGAACCTTTCCTACGCCGACCTCATCACCAAAGCCATCGAGAGCGCCCCGGACAAGAGACTCACGCTCTCGCAGATCTACGACTGGATGGTCCGCTACGTGCCCTACTTCAAGGATAAAGGCGACAGCAACAGCTCCGCCGGCTGGAAGGTGGGGGCGTCCGGGCTCTGGGCAGGCCACGGGGAGGGGGGCTCTGGAACACCCCTAGGGGTCCTGGAGTGCGCGCCCAGGGCGTGGGGCAGNTCAGTTGACAGGCGGGGGCGTGCTGACAGTAGCTGTGTTCATTCATGTCCCCTAGGAAGGATGCGCGGGATTGGAGGTCTGGTAGGGTAACAAGGGACTACCTTTTTGAGGCATCCCAGAAGAATATCTCTAACCTGTCCTTGAGGGCATAGAAGCATAACTCATGTCCAGGCCACAGACACTGGGGAGCCCCCTTAGCTTTGTGCGACTTATTTTACCCTCTCCACCAGGGCACCAGCTTTAAAGATCTGGTGTCGTGACCTGGGGCTCCTGGCTGCTTTCCCTCCCAAATCTCCCTTGCCCTTCCTGGAGCCGGTCCCATGGTGAAGAGTGCTAACAGACCATGAGTCCGGAATTCTTTCTGGGGTGTCAAGAGTTCATCCTGGAGCACCAATTAGACAGGGCNAAAAGCATTGCAGGTCACCTGAGATGAGTTCTTCATGGGGCAGGTGTTGTCAGCCCCTTCCCTGTTACAGCATGGGGTGGGGGCTGCTTAGTGATCCTTGCTGGTACTTGAGGGAAGCATTGAGACCTGGGCGTCTATCTCTGTCCACTCTATGCAACTTATCTCCCACCTCCCTGGCTTCCTGGGCCCAGATGCACTTAAGGAGTGGGGTACCCCAGGGAGTCCTCAGTGGCAGGCAGTGGAAAGGGGAGAGCCATCTTGGGAGATGACTTAGATGGGGGTCTTCACTGGGTTGTAGCTTCTAGATCCTGCTCCTCCTCTGGCCATCTTGTTGGGAAATAAGGCTAGCTTATGCATTTGGGGGTGAGGAGGCTTGAGGGGACCCCTTGTAGGAGAGNGGGAGACTATGAGGAAGACATGCCNTGTCAGGAGATAAGGCTGTGCAGGCTGTTGACTGGCAATGGGGTCCGAGGAGAGGGGCAGGGGCTGTGGCCATGAACAGCTCTAGATGCATCTGTCTGTCCTTAGAGCCCACAGCTCTTGGGATGGTGGTATGCTGGCATTTTCTTTGGCTCTCCTTGACCATTATGGGGCAGGGACACAGGACAGAGAAGTGAGTCTCATCCCATCCATTCTCCAGTCCCCTGTAGCTCAGTTCCCACCAGAATACAACTTCCTTTCAAGTGTGTCCTGCCCTTGGGCTTGCTTCNCTTGCTTCCTGAGTCCACCTTCCACTCCTTCCTGGAGAATCAGTCACTATCCTTAGGGGTACAGAGTCCCAATGCCNCCTCCAGGAAGCCTTCCCCAGCCTGTGCTAGCTAGCTCAGGACTCCCCATTTTTTTTCTGGCCCTGAGGCATGCATTGTGGATCAATCATGTGTGTCTTGCTTTCCCTCTCCCTCCTTCCTTCACCTTTGAAAGCCACTGTCAGTGTCAGGGTTGTTCTGTACCCATGGCACCTTATATAGGATCTGGCCCAAGAAGCCATCAGTCTATGTGTAGTGAGAGTAAAGAGATGAGTGGGTGGTTCAGAGGGTGTGAATTGGGAAAGAATACCAGGGCCAGAGCAGATCAGGAGGGCTTCCTGTAAGAGGCAGAGCTCCAGTAGTTTTGGATGGATGAAGGAGACTGAGGAAAGATGGGAAGCAGGCACTTGAAGCTAGAAGCCAGGAGACAGCTTCAGTTCACTGAGCAAGCATGTTGGGACCAAACCCTGTGCCAGGCTCTTGTTATATCTTTAAAAGTGCTCAGTCGTCTCTGAGCTGGGGAGGGCTCTGAGGCCCAGAGCACAAAAGCCTAAGGTCCTACAGCTAGAAATGGGCAAGTTGGACTCCAAGCCAGGTGTGTCACCTCTCCAGGTCCCACCAGGCCTCTGGAACAGTGTCTTGCGGGCACTGGTGAGAGTGAGATGCTGGTAGCTTTTGAGCAGGGACATCTTAGAATCTTTTGAGCAGGGACATCTTAGAATGTGACGGCAGTGTGCTTGGAGATAATTGAGGCCCATGAGTTCATTTCTCAAACTGTGAGACTGAGGCCCTGGGAGGTAAGAGGACTCTCTCTCCTGAGGGTGTCAGGAAGCAGTAGGCCCTGGGCAAGGGCCCAGGTCTCCTGTCTGCCCACTGAATGCAATTCCCACTGCATCCCACTGCTGAGGACACACTGGCCCTTCCTGTACCTTGCTCCCAGTCCCAGACTGGGGCACTGGGTGAGCAGCCCCAAGCTTTGACTCTTGCTCTTGCTCCTGGCAGAAAGCACCCAGACCCTGGAGAGATTCTCACCCATGCGGTTTCTTCAGTGAGTGTTCCCACTTCACCCTTGTGCTCCNCCAGAGTCCTTCCTTTCCATCTCATTCCTGGAACTTCCTACCCTTGAACCCCTTTGGCACTCCCAGTCAATTCCTCCAGAGGCCTGGAGGGGGAGCTAGCTCCAACTCTCACCTGATCTCAGCTTGACCAAGGCTGGCTACACCTCAGGTGCAGGACCAGGGATCCATTATTCCTTCATCCCTTTCCAAAAGTGTTGCCCTTGAAACCCTGAGAGGTACCAAACCTTGATTCCATGGGGAGGGGGCGGTGCACTACGACTCCTTAAGGGGACCTAAGTTCTTGGCCCAATCTTCAGGATGCACTCATTGCTCCGAGCAGCTTCCACATCCAGACCCTGGGTTTTGAGACAGGAAAGGCTGGTAGGTGGGGCAGGGGCTGGGGAAAGTGGGTTCCATATTCTAGGAAGTCTGATGTTCCCTCACAGAGGAGGTAGCACTTATCTGGGCTGTCTTCTTGGTTAGGGAAAATTAGGGAGATAGTTTTGTGAGGGGTAGACTGTATGTGAGCAGGAACTGTGCCTGCTGGATTTGGGGGTGCTTTGCAGTTGCAGACTGGAACTTAGGGCTCTCAGGCTGGCAGGAAAGTGGTTCTGGAAAGGTGGAGTGGTCACCTCTGGAAGGGAAGGGAAGATAAGAGAAAGGAAAGGAAGGGCTGATGTACTGGGCCTTTGCCCTAAAGTCCTATCTGTGGTGAGGGGAGGGGTTCCCAGTGCTGCAGAGGACACCATCAGGCTTAGGCCACCCAAACCAGACAGAGGCCTGGAGAGTTAGGACTACTTGGGGTTCCATCGAAAGGGCTGGTCTGGGTCCCCTGGGGACAGAGAGTATCAAGCCTGGGCTCAGGGCTTGGCCAGGAGTNTAGTGGCCCAAGAGTNGTGGCTCTCAGAGTAGAACCCCCAATCCCCTCTCAGCTGCTCCAAGTTCCCTTGGCCTTGGCCTCTTACGGGAAGCCTTCCTGGCTGCACTGTCCTGCTGTTCCTTCCCCTGAAAGCCTCTGGAGTTGTTCAACTCCTTTTGTGTTTCCTGGCTGCCAGTCCTTGGGGAGCTCCCAGGCCAGGCCTGGGCGCCTCCCATTTCTGTCCCTAGGCCCAGAGGGGAGGAGCCCAGTGGATGGGGACTTCCCCTCTCTCTCAGGGGCTGGAGCAGCCTTGCTGCTGAGGGGTGGGATCAGAAGGCGGGTGCTAGCCCCATCTGGCCCAGGCCTGGCCCTGTAAGTTCCAGGTGGGGTGGGGGCTTGAATGAGGGGCTGATCCCAGAGGCCAGCAGCAGGGTCCTGCTTCTGGACCTGAGCGGTGGTTTGGAGAGTAGTACCCCCTCCCCCAGCCCGCTCCACCAGGGCGCCTTCCCCCTCCTTTGTCCTCGGGGATCCCCAGCCCCAAGGGCTTGTGGGGGTGCGGGAGGAGGCGGTGTGAGCCCCGATTGGGGGGGTGTCCTCACCACCCTCACTGCACGAGCGAGGGGCTGGCAGCTGCCCGCCTCCTGGGCACGAGCCCGTGCCAGCCGCTCCTGGCACAGTTGCTGGCACGCCCGGCAGACTCCCACGGCCACCTGCTCACACCCACCCACGAGCGCTGGCGCGCTGCGGGCCCTTCCGGCTTCCCGGGCCTCCCGGCGCCCCTCCCCCGACGCCGTGCTCAGAGCCCCCTCCCCAGTTCTTGGCTCCCCTCGGCCGGCCCTATGTGACCCCAGGCCCCCACCCCGCGCAAGTTGGGGAGCTCTCAGGGCAGGGCCTCCGGGATTGCAGCGCCGCGGGAGATGAGGGGCCGGGAGGCAGCAGACAGACCGACAGACAGGGTGAGGGCCCCGCCTGCCACCTGGCGCCGCTCCAGCGGGACGATGGCGGGCAGCGCCGTGCCAGGCGGTAATTGCAGACAGACTAATTTAAAGAGATGAGACGGTTATTTTTAACTCGCGTTAAGGTAATGAACGGCGCGGGGGGTTTGTGGGTTCGAAAGTTCAGCGCCCTCCAGCCCCCACTTAATGCGGGTGGGGGGCTTTCTGCAGACCTTGAGGGCTCTAGCCTCCGGACTTACTCGGGTGCAGCGTTGAGGGGAACCAGGAACTGAGAAGCAGGGAGGCCCTGCCAGAGTATAGGACTAGTGAGAGAGCCATACACCAAGCACATGTCCCACCGGATTCTCACCACTACCCTCTTTCCAGATGTGGAAGCGACTTGCCTTGAGGTGGCATACCTAGCAAGTACCAGTACTAAGTATTAGAACCCAATTCTAACCCTCAAACTCCAGCATTTTCTGTGCCATTGAGCAGGACTGGGAGTTCCTAAGCTGTTGTTGAGAAGAGTTTGGGTTTGGATTGGAAAAGGGTTGGAGCTCACTTTCTCTGGTTTTTGAGTGACAGCTGGTGATGGCCATCACCTGAGGTTTAAGGGTAGTCAGGAACTGTGAGTGGAAGTGAGCCTTTGGGGTAGAGGTGCTTCTCTGACCTCTTAGCCAACCAGCAGCTCCTCCCTGGGCCTGCCTCCCACTTTGGGGCTGAGTGAGTGGGAAACAGAGGAGGATGGGGCTGACACCTCCCCATTAGCCCTGTCTACCTCCAGGTCAGATTTTGGGTGACTGAAAGTTGAAGAGTATAAGGCTGGATGCTAGTCACTCTTAGCCCCCCTCTAACACATTACCCCTGAGACCACTGGCAAGACACACCTTTTTAACCTGGAAGGACTTTTCTTCTCCCCAGCAGTGCTCTGAAGCATCACCCACTGTGTCCAGGTGTAACTTTTGTGGTCACTTGGAGTCAGGGCTAGGTAAGGGTGGACAGAGCCCCTATGGGGGTAACATGATTCAGTATGTGTGAGCTGAAGTGAGTCCTCAGTGTTCTGTAAGTCCAGAGAACCTTAACACAGTCTCTGGGCCCTTCAGTACTGTGACTTACAAACCTTTTGGTGCTAGGAGCCCAGAGGATCATGGTACTGAGAGGACTTCTCCCTGGTGCACACCTGTGAGTATGGGTGTGGATAGTCTTGAACCTGAGCCTCCTACTTAAAGACGCCTGCCCTACCCATGGCAGTACCCAGGTGGCAACCATTCTGCCAGCACAAGGGAGTGTTCATGACAGCCCCAGCTGGCCCCAGAGCAGGCAGATGGGGGGCTCAGGGTGTTGGGTGGGCATCAGCTTGGGCTCTAGGGCCTGAGGAGGGTGCTCAAGGGGACAGCTGGATCTGGAGCACCCCCCCCTTCTCCTGGCACCCCGGTTACCATGGAAACCCACTCCTGTTTGGGAGGGTTTGGCTGTTTGCTGCCTTTCCCCACCCCCCAACCCATATGTGGAGGTGGGAGGGGGCCAGGTGGTGTGTGGGGGTGGGGCCTCCCACACCCTACCCCCAGGGCCTCCCTCTTTACTAAGAGAAACCTTCCTGGTCTCTAAAGGGGCTGCCTCTTGTGGGAAGGGGAAAGAGAAGAGAATCTGGATGCTAGGTAGTCGGTCCTATTCATTTGCACATGTTCTTGCATTCCATCCTTTTTTAAATCCTGCCAGCCGTGCATGTGTTGTCCCATTTTGCAGTTGAGGAAATCAAGGCCTATCTGGGAGAGCCTGGATTTAGATGCGGACCTGTCTGTTTCTACCGTTTCTCCCATCTCCCACTGCCAGTGCTGTCTCACTCCCACAATGGTAGCCAGCCTTCTGGCTGCAAGAGCTTCAAGATCTGTTAGAAATCTAAGGCCCCTCAGTTCCCCCTGGGAGCCAACCAAGCCCTCTGCAGGCCCCACCTTCTGACTGTGTTTCCTGCCGCCTCTATGCTCAGGCACCCTTGCCCTGCCACCTTCACAGCTGACACTGAAGTGCTCAGCCTACACCTACTGCCATTGCCACATGCCTACCAAGACAGCTCTCCTTGGTTGATCCCTTGGGACACCCTTCAGGGAAAAGAGTCAGGGTGCCTGAGTATTTTGATTGAAGCCACCACCATCCAGGTGGTTCTAGAAGCCAACATATCTCTTTGAGGATCTTTGCCTGCATCCTCGGCTGCCCACAGGCCTGTAATCAGAGAGTCCCCAGGAGCTTTTCACCAACACACTTTTCCAATCCCCATCTCCATTCTTTGGTCATGAGCTCTGAAATCTATATGTTGGGTGACCAGTCATTCAGAAACCACCCCTTAGATGATGGCCTCCCAGCCTCCCCACCCACCCTGTGCACTCACTGTGGGTCAGCTTCTTCTTTAACCTTCACCCTAGTTGAGTCCATGCTCCTTTTCCTCCCTCCTGCCCTAGAGACTTGGACCTCATGCCATCAGTTTCAGGAGACGAAGCTCCTGCCCATGTATCAGAACCACCCTGTAGAAGACATGGTTGGGGAGAAGGGAGCCACAGCCAGAACTGGCACATGCTGCTCCTGCCAGCCTTTGAAGCAGGACAGAGGGAGGTGTTGGAGGGNGACACTCATCTCCTCAGGCCTGGAGTGTGAAGAAGGTGACAGTCACAGACCCTGCAGCTAGTTCCCCACTGGTGGGAGAGAGAACATATGTACCAGCCCAGCATTATTTGTCCATCCTTGGGGGAGCCTAGTGTGATACTCCAGGCCCAGGTCCCAACTTTGTCAACCTTTCCTGACCCCTTCAGTCCTCTGACACTTGTTCAGCCACCTTAAACTTGTAGCTTAGGATTCCATCCGACATGTGCCAACACATAATATATTCTCTCATTGAAGTTTCACGGTTGCTCCGTGATACTGTTATTGTGGCTGTCTATCCCACTGGCAGATGAGAAAACTCAAAGTAAAAGAAATCAAGAGGCTTCAACTATGCATGGCAGCACTGGAATGCCCCAAGCTGCTTTCACCCCGGTCCAGCACTCTGGCCAAGTCATTCCAAGCTGGCTTTCTGCCCCTGCAACTGTCTTTGTGCCCTCCCTTGAAGTTTGACCCTGACACTTCTAGCATGGGGAATGGGTCCTAGTTCCAGTCTGCCTTTCCCAGACAGACAGTGTCCCAGAGCAGGGGCAGGCCAGTTTCCTGTTTCCCTGGCTTACAGACCCAGGGCTGAGGGCACTGTAATACAAGGCTACACCATTGGGCATCTACTGTGCATTGGTATCAGGACTGGACCTGACCTTGAGGAGCTGAGAGATCAAGCTTGGGTGATGAAGGCACAGAGTCTGCTTCTGGACAAACACTGTCAGGGAAGGACAGGACAGAAGGTCAGATCATCAGCTGTGGGTGTTTAGAGGCAAGGAACTAAACAAGGTCAAACCCCTGGGACTCTTTGGGGAGCCCAGCAAGAATAGAAGCTGGAAAAGCAGGAGTGGCTTGGAATGGCAGGCAAGCTCAGACTTGGGAGCTGGCACTCCAGTGGGAGTGGGAGATGGGATGACACCAGCAGACAGGTCACTCAAGAGTTAGGTCCCAGATGTCAGGCTGAGTTCTGCAGCCATCCCACCATGCCTTAAGACTCTTGGTGAGACTGGCTNGGTTGTCTGTATAGTAAGGAACTTGGGAAGCCAGTGGCACTAGCAGAGCCTAGTTATGCTTGCCTCTGTGGAGCCTGGGGCAGCTTCAGTCTTAGTTTCCTCCTCTATAAAATGGGATGACAGGCCTATGTCTAAGCTTTCTTAGAATTTCAGGAAAAATACCTATAAAGTCCCCCAAGAAGTCTTATCAGAGGTCATCATTGCTCTGTGAAAGGAGCTACCTGCCAGTGTATAGGGTAGGACTCCCTGTGCATGCCCCTGAAGGGTGCACATGTGCATGCGTGTGCGTGCGTGTGTGTGTGTGTGTGTGTGTGTGTGTGTGTTAAAGGAGTCCCTCTCTATTCTGGTCCCTGAATGCAACATGAGAATGTTGACAGTTCAATCTTTTGCCTGCCCTTAGTTTGATCCATTACTTTTGATTCTCCAGAACTTTCCCTGTGGCCTTGGGAGGCATAAAGAGCAAATTTAAGGCTCGGCATGTGTGTGTGTGTGTGTGTGTGTGTGTGTGTGCATGTGTGTATGCAGGTGCACTGTATGTGTGGAGGCCAGGTGTTGCTCCCAGCCTTATTTTTTGACACAAAGTCTCTTAGGAACCTGGAGCTCTCCATTTTACCTAGACTGTCCTGCTGGTGAACACCAGGGATCTACTTGTCTCAGACCCCAAGCACTGCTGTTATGGCTGTGTGTTTCCACTCCTGGCTCTTACATGGATGCCAGGGACCTGAGCTCAGGTCCTAGTGAGTGTNCAGTAAACACCTTCCCACTGGGATGGATCCTCAGCCCCAAGGATCCTTATTTTCACAGATAAGAAAGCCGNTTGTCCAAATCCTCAAGCCTAGGGCGGCCTGTTTCCAGCACATTAGGTTGTCTTTGCCCCACTGCCAGGCCGTGTGACCTTGGGTAAGACCCTTCCCTCTGCCTCCTGGTTCTCCTCCATCAACAATCTGGCAAACTCTGAGGCCTCCCTCCCTTTTTCTCCCTCTTGTCCCCTCTTCTGTCCTCAGCTGGCCTTGCCACCACCTCCTCTTGTAACCTGAGCTGGGCCTTGAGGAGGAGGAGCTTGCCCTCTGCCAGAGGCACCTGCCAGCTAAGCAGATGTGGAGATGGAGGCCCCAGCAGGGAGAGTTGAAGACTTAAAGCCAGCTAGGCCAGCACTGGGGCAGTCACTCTTAGCACACCCAGCCTGGCCTCTAGCCTCTGGCCCTGGCCCTCACCCAAGCACTTGTTCATTTTTTCAGTGGACATTTGTGGTGCTCCAGTATGTCCTGAAGGACCTCTGAGGCTTCAGGAGGAGACAGATGGCAAATGAGGTTGCTGCCCTGGTCTGAGTGGGCTGCCCTGAGCCCTTGGAGCCCCTTGTCGTCGAAATAGAGGGCCAAGGGCAGCCCCTGGGGGCAAGGCCAGTGTCTGTGCGGGTGGCTGTGCCCCTGGGAGAGCAGATGGTTCTCTTGGCACCATGCCTGCTCCTCCTCTTTCTCCCTCAGGAGCCAGCCTGCAGGGCTTGGGCCCAGCTGCTAGGCCTTCCCCAGAGCTGGCCCAGGGCTGGGCTGAGTGACTTCACCGCAGCTACTCCCAGGGCCTGGGCAGGGGAGCAGGGAGGAGCTGCCTGCAGATAAGAGAGGTAATCAGACTAGAGGGGTGCCATGCCAAGTTTGAATGGTTTTGCAGTTAGGGGCTCTGGGGANGGGCAGCTGAGCCAGTTGGTTCCAGGACAACCCAGGAGCTTCTGTTTGGCCGAGGCATCTCCTTAGACCTGTGGTTCTCAACGTTCCTAATGCTGTGACCCTCATGTTGTCATGACCCCCAACCACAAAATTATTTCATTGCTACTTCATCACTGTAATTTTGCTTCTGTTATGAATCATAGTGTAGATATCTGATATACAAATCCCTGGAGGGGATTTCGACCCACAGGTTGAGAACCACAGCCTTAGCGGCCTCTCAGAGCAAGGGCTCTGGATTAGCACTTGTTAAATGGGGATACTAAGCTCAGAAGGTTGGCTCAAAGACTTGGTGATGTAGTCATAACATATGGTGATAAAGCAATAATATTTAATTTATGATGATCTTAGCCAGGCATGGTGATCCTAGCACTGGGGAAGCTGAGGCAGGAAGACTGTGTGTAGCTGGGCTATATAGTAANACCCTTTTCAAAAAAAGATAAAAAGTAGTCTTTTCTCCTAGTTATGCTGGATTCTCCTGAGGAGCCAGGAAGCACTGAGAAAGGCACAGGGGGCCATGGTAGCAGGAGCCCCTGCGGAAACCGGTAGGCCAAGGGCAGGCTCAAGAGGACCCTGGTAGCTGGTGGCAGGGTCTTAGGAGTTGCTCAGTGGAACCTTCACTAATCCGAAGCATGAGCAGTCAGGCACTGCTGAGGGCCCCCTCTTTCCTCCCCACTTCCTGTGTGCCCCACAAACTTTAGTGGAGGGGACAGACTCAGTTGAACTCAGTCTATGGTTAGCACTGTGGTGAGGCAGACAGCTATCTCTAGNGCTTGTGGAAGANACTAGACCTGGATAGGGNAATAGAACCTGTGGGGCAGAGAGGGACAGACAAGAACATGGGAACAAAGAACACAGAGGCACCAGAGGTGGACATTTATGGTGGTTGGAGGCCCAGACAGGTCTGCTGGTTTGGGGAATGTGGCTGGATAGACAGACACTTAAAAAGGCTTGTAAGTTCTGTCTGGAGTTGTACCCAAGACCAAGGCTATGGGGCAGGAGTGAGCTTGGACTCTTGTTTGCCCAGGCTGGTTATATGAGCTCTTTTGTGTGGAGGGGATGGGGGGGAGGAATAGGGTTGTGTATTTTGACCCTTGACTTCATGTCTTGCTTCAGTATTTGGTTCCTCCTGGACTCTGGCTGCCCATACTGTTCCACNGATGACCCTCAGGCCACTTCTGAGCACCTGTGGCTCTTCGCCCTCATCTGCCTGCCCTTTTACCCCTCCTGCATTGCAGACTTTAGTCCCCAGGATTTGCACATAACCTCTAGATCCTGACATCATCTACCAGGAAGTCTGCCTGGAGTGAACACCCCAACTCCACTCCAGACAAGAGGGCAAGTGCCACCCCCCCCCACATGCCAGATGTGTCTGTCTGACTCAGATGTGTGCCCCTGGAAAGGCAGGGGCTCTAGGAATAGACTGAGGAATAAGGGACAGGGTTGGGGGCTGCTCCTGGGACTCTGAACCAGGAAGGATGGGCGGCTGAATCTGTGGAACCCTCCTGGCGAGTGCTGGAGTGTATCAGGGAGGTCAGAGACCCACAGGTGGTCTCTAAAGCACTGAGGCTGGAGCTGGGTCCTTGTTTACCATCATATAGACAAGGTTAGTCTCCTAAGGGCCGGCCTGAGCTGAGATTTTTGCCCGAGATGGAGCCTGTAGAGGCATCTATACCTGATGGTGTTGAGTGGGAGAATGGAAGACCCAGGACTGAACTCACCATCTTGGAATCCCCCCAGGTCCAGGGAGACCAGAAGACAATGCTGGGTTGGTGGTAGGCAGTGGGTACAGAGTTTGCATATCCTGCATCTGGTAAAAGCCAGGAAAGCCTGAGGTTGTGAGCCAAGACAGGGATAGCTACTGGGATGGACAGCAGAACAGTGTCCCCTGCCACCATGGGGGCAGGGAGGGAAGAACATAGGCTCTGGAGTCCAATAACTGGAGACCTGAACCTGGCTTCCTCACTTCCAGCTTTGGAGCTTCCACGGGGAAGTCATTAAACTCACCAGAGCATCANTGGCCCCCTTTGTAAACTAGTGGTCCCTTCTTGTGGGATGCTTGTCAAGATAAAAGAACCCCGCCTACACCTGGCATGTAGCAGGTGGTGCCTTTCTCCTGCCTCAGTACTAGAATCACATGCCAACAGCATGCTTGAGCTGTTGGCTCACGAGAGCAATTGCGCACACTTCTTTTCAATTCTTCACTCTGTGACTTCACACTAGCAGCCTCACTGGGCTATGATAGGAGGACCCATGCCACGAGAGGCAGCGACAGCTACAAATCAATCAGCTGGATTTTCCCCCTCCTGGAGAGCTGGTTGTTAAGCATTTACCAGCTTACCGCTGAATGTGCCCCAGAGAGGGCAGCCTTCCCCATACCCCTTCCCAGGATCACAGGACCTCAGCAGAGAATGTGGAAGTCCACATCCCAGGCTACACTCTGTTGGCCCTCTATAGTCCTGGTGGGGACAGAATAAGAGTTGAGACAGTAGTGGAGCTCTGGTTAGGCCAAGCAACTTAAAAAGCAAAGTCCATAGCTCCTTCTTGGTCTGAAAAAAAGTGCATATAGTTGGAAGCATCATGCAGCCCCTTGCAGGCAGGAACACCAAGTGAGGGGGCAGATCTCTCTTCTTTCCACTCATCATACTACATCCCTCCACCAAAACCTGGCGGGTCCCGGCTGGAGAAGTAAGATTGGATGAGGTTGAGCTGTTGGGGAATGAAGNTGTGCTAGGAGGAGAAATGAGGTTGTACCGGAAGATAAACGAGGTGGTACTGTCAGGGAATGAGGTGGTACTAGGAGGCAAGGTAAGGCGCATTATTAGATAAATGAGGTTGTACTGTCAGGGGGATGGAGTGTACTTGTAGGAGAGATGACGTCCTGCTGGATCAGCTGGGTTGCACCATCAGAGAACACAGCCACACCACAGGAGGAAGGAGCGTGTCCGACTTGGAGGATAAATGAGGGTGTCCTGCTGGATAAATGAGGGGCCCCGTCAGGTGAATGGAGTGCTGTTAGCAAATGAGGTTGTACTTGCTGGATAAATGGGACTGGTGTGCTGGATAAATGGGGTTGTGCTGTCAGATGAATGCATTACTGCTCGTGGGCGAAGGGTGTCCTGGGAATAGATGAGGGTGTCCTGATGGATAGATGAGCTGCCACCATCAGATGGATCAGACCCTATCCATGCGGGAGGCACCAAGGTCGAGGTCATTCTGACCTGCTGGAGCTCTTAGAGTGTCTTCAGGCCTCGGGGAATGGTGCGGTGGGAGGTCTGGGTGTGAGCCAGCCTGGGGCAATCTAGGAGCAGGTGGAGGCCTAGGAGAGCAGCAGCTGCCTGTGAGCCCTTCTTCAAGACGCTGAGAAGCCTGTCCTTCCTCCACCGAGGTGGGCTTCACTTTCCCACATCCCTGCTTGCTTCTCATCCTATCCTGGGTTTGCTTCCAAACGCAGTTTGGAAAAGTCTCTGTTGTATGCCAGCCAGGGTTGGTTCACTCAGATCTGCCTCTGACCCAGGGTCCTGTATATATGTCTTTTATTCTTTTACTGAACAAACTTTTAAGTGCCTAGTATTTGCCAGACACATGGAGTACAGTAAAAACTGGGGTGGGGGTGGAAATCACTACTTTCACAAAAGTTCTACTCTAAGGCAATCAGACAGTAAGTAAAACATGATCAATAAATTACTCAGAGTATCCCTTATCCAAAATGCTTGGCCACATATCTGTTTCTGATTACAAAATTCCTTTGGATTTTGGGATATTTATATAGACATTGAGCATCCCTAAGCCACAAATTTGAAAGCTATAACTTAAAAGTTGGCAGATTTTAGAGCTCTTCAGATATAGGATTTTCAAGTTTGTATTCATTTCAACCTGGATTCACCCAGAAGATTATAGCTTTAGAAAAAGTCAGGCTGGAGAAAGCAGACCAAGACATAGCAAGGAAGAGGGAGAAGTTTTAAGAGAATTGTTGGACTGGGCTCCAAGTGAAAGGTGCTTGGGGAACAGATATGAAGGGAGGTGAGAGCTCTGTGAGCATCTGGGGGCGGGAGGGGCCACCTGGCCTGGCGGGTTGGAAGCNAAGGAGGGAGTGTGCAGGGTGACATCTGAGGGGTCATGGAGGGTGTGTGGGTTGTGACCAGGCCTTTGTTCATTGAGGCTTTGGGCAGGGAGGGACCTCAGGTGTTTAAGCATCTCTGTGTAAAGATGCTGCAGGGAAGCAAAAGTGGAAGCCATAGCTGTTGAAGGAACTGGAGCTTCAGAGTATCTTGCCTTAGGGTTGCACCGTTTGTGTGTGTTGGAGCTGAAACTGGTGTCTGGATCCAGTGCCAGGGCCCATGCACTTGGCCATATGCCATTCTTGTCAGGCTTCTTTCCCTAGTGGGTGGGCCCCAGGAGGGTAGTCACCCAGGCCCAGGTTCTGAGGAAGAATGGGGTGGGCATGAATATAACCTGCTGTCCTTTCTTCTGCCCCCTGCATCATTTCCCTGGGGCTCCAAATCAGGGAGGTCCTATCTTCCCTAGGAGATTGTGCCAAACCTAGATGTACATGTGGGATGTGGGAGGCCCCAGAAGCTGAGCCCAGCCCTGGGCATCAAGGGAACTTGGGCATGCCTGGGCCTTAGCTGTGGTGATGNGTTGCTAAGCGACTCCAAGAGGGAGCNCTGGTTACTGCTGCCTGGCAGAGGCATCTCCCTCTTCTACCTCCCTCACCTCCTTCATGGCCTCTGGCCTCCCAGGAGGCCTTGTGGGCAAGCCAGAGTTGTCATCAGTGCTTGACACTGAATCTTGGCTAGGAGCTCTGATTGGCACCAGGTGTCTAGGCCCTAAGGAGATATGCTGGGGTGCAGGTTGTGGGCTTCTCTCAGGGGCACAGCCCTAGTGCACATCTAGAATAGAGTGCAGCTTAGTAGTAAGAGGCCTAAATCTTCCCCACCCCAGCTCCAGGCCACCTCTCTGGGTAGCCCTGAGCAAAGCCTGGCACCCTTCTGAGCTCAGCTGCCCCATCCGTCTGGCTTGCAGAACTCTTCCACGGGGCCTCATTCATGGAGAGTGGAGGTGCTGAGTGGGCAGGGCTTCCCTGTGCTGAGGACTTGAGTGTATAATGATTCAGATTTACATCAGATTTCATTTATGAAAAAAGAATCCTACTTTAAAGGGAAAAAAGTTGCAGACTTCTAGATTAGACCATTTCAAAAACCATTCAGTGTCAAACTGGAAAACTCCACAGAGTGCAACTGGCCCAGGTCATCAGCGTGTGTAATGAGCCAGCTCTGGAAAGGAGGATGGACTTCCCCCAGGCTAGACTTTGTGGAGTGGGTAGGTGGTACCAAGCTGGGGGACAGGAGGCCTGGGTGGCATATCCCATGACACCAGGTCCTGGGTCACCTTGGATAAGCTCTTTTTTCCTCTGGCTGTGAGAGCCATGGCACGAGGCTGGGGCTTGAACTCCCAGTCTCCTGTCTGAGTCCAGGGTCGGGGCAAGGGGAGAAAGTTGCAAACATTCATGGGCCTTTATAAGGTTATAAAGAATGGGAGTGTGTTTGAAACACATGCAAAGTTCTAAAAATGAAGCACAGAACTTGTNGGCTGTCTTGACCTTGTAGCCCGCACTCAGCCTTCCAAATGGGCAACTCGTGGGCATGGTCTGCATGGGAGGTCTGAGGAACATGTGAATACTGGCTAAGAGTCTTTGCAAACTTTCTGACCTTCCCTGGCCTATGGCAGAATGGAGTGTCCTCTACAAAGACCAACCTTAAATCATATTTGGCTCCATGCCAAACAAGCTGTGTGACCTTGGCAACTCACAGTCTCTGAGCCACACCCTCATCGTTTGGAACTAAGGACCCCAATCCCGACCCTATAGGGTTTGGCATAATGATTACAGGAGATAAATACTTAGGGATCCCAGGGCCAAATGGACTGGTACTCTCTAGGTGCGATTACCTGGCAGTGTCCTTCCTCTCTCAGTACTCTGAGCTATAAAGCAGTGCTGGCTGACGGACTTCCATTCCAGTAGGANTGGGAAGGTGGGAGGTGGAGCTTCAGGCAAGGCAGATAGTCCTAAGGGAAGAGAGCTGAGGCCTCCTAGGAACTGAACACAGGTGTGGGGGAGGGGCAGGGAGCCAGGTGCATGGGCGGGCCAGGGAAGGGAGTATCTACCTGAGGGAACATCACTCCCTGGGGGTCCAGCTCCCCTCCTCACAGAGCCCCAGGAGAAGCCAGGCAGGACAAGGCTGCCAGGCTCCAGCTGTTGCCTCCCAAGTCCATAAAGTGCCAGAGACAGCCAGCCTGGTGGAGCTGGGATGATGGAGATGATAATGGGCAGAAGAAAGGCTCTCTGGAGACGGATGGGGACAGAAGGCAAGAGGGAGAATCCTGGAAGATTAGTGGTTAGGGTGTGCCGAGGGGGGTTAGCAAATTAAGAGCAGGTCTAGTTGCCTGGGCAGAGCTGGAGTGGTGCCTGGCATCACTGCCTAGCTGTGGNGCTGTGGGCAAATTACATATGCCTCTGGGCCTCTGTCATGTGGTGGACGAAATAGGGTAATTCTGGCCTCNCCGATGGTTGATGCCCAGCACAACTGCATTTCAGTCTTGGTGTTCAGGAGATGGTGACCAAGCAGGTCTGTTGAGTCTAGGGGGTAAGTTCTGACCAGACAGAAGCTTAAGAGCACCTGGAGTGTTCACAAACACCGAACCACACCCATTAGCTCATGTAATTCTCTAACAGCCTTAGGAGATGGTGATGACTACAGAGTGTGTTTCAGAGTAGCTCAGAGACTGATAGCCATGGTCACACAGCCAGGTGACCAAATAGCCAGGTGTCCTCTTGGTCCTCAGCTAGCCAGGCCCATGCTGTCTGCACGACAATGTCTGATCAGGAAGGTCAAGGCTACCAGAGAGGGGACCCAGCAGAAATTCTACACCAGGTTTTTGTGGAAGTTGGGCTGGTGGAGCTGTGAGCTCACCTTGCCTTCCTCTGAACTCTGGACAGGGCTGTCCAACACAGATAATGACCCCAAGGGCACTCCTGATTGGCACAGTAGAAATTCAGATGAGGATATAGGCAGGGTGGCAGAGATAAAGGCCAGGAGGTACTGAGGGAGGGCAGACAGGCTCTCTGGAGCCTTTTTAAAGCAAGCTTCTTTGCTTGTTTGAAGCTGTCTCCCTGACTGTAAATTCGGAATGTGTGGGAAATTCTATAAAGGTCTCACGAGGAAGGGGCTTTGAGAGCAGAGCTGAGCCAGGTGGGTCAGAGGGACAGGCAGCCTCTGAACATGAATAGCTCTGAGGTCTCCTTGGTCAATCAGGGGCCTCTGGAGTTTACAGACGCTTAGAGGAATTGGGGGTCAATCTCCCAAAAGTCTCGGGCTTATAGGCTTATACTTGTCCTGGGGCCCCCTTAGCCTGTTCCGCTTTCTCTGGCCAGGCCTTCCCACAAAGGGTTAACAGTCCTCTCTACCTGCAGTTGCATTTTAAAGACACGAAATTAAAGCAGGTAATTTATTCTCCCCACACACGAAAGAGCAATTAGTTCTAAACAGGGCTTAATCAGTCACCGCGAGATTGATTTCTGGAGCCCTGGGTTTTNGGGCTCCTGGCTCCATGCCAGGCTGGGGAGGGAGGGGGGCGGACAAATGAGCCGCGGCGGTGGCATGAGCCCTTACATAATCTGCTGGGGGGTGGGCTCACAGTCTAGCCAGCCCCTCCAGAGGCTTGGCAGAGTTTGGGAGATGGGGTCCTGCTCTCCTGCTGAGGGGCGGCGCAGGTTCAGAACAGAACTCAAAGTGGGCCATATCCCTTAAGCCCCAGTTCGGCCCTCTGGCAGTGTCTACATGGGAGGTGGGACAGGGCAGGGTGAGGGCATGTTTGGGGATGTAAATGATGTTCTGGCTTTGTCCAACGTGGTACTTACACCTGCACTCTTTCTTCTTCTACCCTCCTTTACCCCCATTGATCCTATTTCCTGCCATCTTCCCATGACTTTCCCCTTGATCCCTTTGGCTTCCTCACTTTCCTCTTCCCGCCACCCATGCCCGTCTCCGGCCACAGAACTCCATCCGGCACAACCTGTCGCTGCACACCCGGTTCATCCGCGTGCAGAACGAGGGCACTGGCAAAAGTTCATGGTGGATGCTGAACCCCGAGGGCGGAAAGACTGGCAAGACCCCGCGGCGCCGGGCCGTGTCCATGGACAACGGGGCCAAGTTCCTGCGCATCAAGGGCAAAGCAAGCAAAAAGAAGCAGCTGCACCTGCCGGAGCGGAGCCCGGATGACAGCCCTCCGGGCGCACCGGTTCCAGGGCCCCTGTCGGCCTCGGCCAAGTGGGCCGCCAGCCCGGCCTCACATGCCAGCGACGACTACGAGGCGTGGGCCGACTTCCGCGGCAGTGGGAGACCCCTGCTCGGGGAGGCGGCCGAGCTGGAGGACGACGAGGCCCTGGAGGCCCTGGCACCGTCCTCGCCACTCATGTACCCGAGTCCCGCAAGCGCGCTGTCGCCCGCCCTGGGCGCTCGCTGCCCTGGCGAGATACCGCGTCTGGCCGAGCTGGGAGGCCCGTTGGGCCTGCACGGTGGCGGCGTCGCGGGGCTACCGGACGCCCTGCTGGACGGCGCGCAGGACGCGTACGGGCCGCGGGCACGCGCCGGGACTCCCGCCTACTTCGGCGGCTGCAAGGCGGGCGCCTACGGTGGGGGCGGGGGCTTCGGGCCGCCGGCGCTGGGTGCGCTGCGCCGTCTGCCCATGCAGACCATCCAGGAGAACAAGCAGGCCAGCTTCGCGCCGGCCGCCGCGCCCTTCCGCCCCGGGGCGCTGCCCGCGCTGCTGCCACCGCCGCCGCCCGCACCGAGGCCCGGCCCGATGCTGGGCGCGCCCGGGGAGCTGGCGCTGGCTGGCTCGGCCCCTGCTTACCCCGGCAAGGGAGCGGCCCCGTACGCGCCGCCGGCGCCCTCGCGCAGTGCCTTAGCCCACCCCATCAGCCTTATGACGCTGCCCGGCGAGGCGGGCGCGGCCGGTCTGGCCCCCCCGGCCCACGCCGCAGCCTTCGGGGGTCCGCCCGGCGGCCTCCTGCTGGACACGCTGCCCGGGCCCTACGCGGCTGCTGCAGCAGGGCCGCTGGGTGCCGGGCCCGACCGCTTCCCGGCCGACCTGGACCTCGACATGTTCAGCGGAAGCCTCGAGTGTGACGTCGAGTCCATCATCCTCAACGACTTCATGGACAGCGACGAAATGGACTTCAACTTCGACTCAGCCCTGCCTCCACCGCCCCCGGGCCTGGCCGGGGCGCCGCCCCCTAACCAGAGCTGGGTGCCAGGCTGAGAGCCACCCTGCGCAGCCTGGGTGCCCCGGTCCGGTCTCCAAGGGGCCTCTGTCTTCCCATCCCGATCCCCGGGTCCCTTCTCCCCCGACCCAGCTCCACGGGAGCAACCAGGAGGCCAGCCCAGCCCAGCTGGAGACATCCCCTCAGAGCTGAGCGCAGAGGGAGGTGGGAGGGAGCGGCTGGGATACCTCGCTGTTCCTGTTCGAACTCCTAAGACNNCCTGCTGGGGCTGGGAGCCTGGGAGAGATAGTTGAGGTCCGGCTAGGTGGGAGTGGGGAAGAAAGAGGCAGATGGCCCTCTGTGGATGCTAATGCCAGAAGCCACCTAGGAAATGGGGCAGGGGCGTTTCTGAATCTTCAGTTCCTATTGCTGGGCCGTTTGCGGTAATGTGACGCATAGCCCACCCAACGCCAATCTGATTCTCAAATGACACTTTCCCTCACTGGCCATAGAACCACCACACGAAGCCAGCAACCCTCTCGTTCACACCTATCTTGGTCATCATTCTGCTCAATCCTCCGGTCCTCAGCTACCCTCTGGTTCAGTGTCTCCCACCTTTGCCAGTTCTGGCATCTCCTCTCCTGTCAGTCAAACCCCACACTCCTTCAGTACTGGTCACAGCCTCTCCAGCGGGCCCCAGTTCCGGATCCAGCCCTCAATCCGACACCCCTTTCTCCGTGCCAGTCCTGGCCCCTCTCTCCCATATTTATAAGTGTCCGGTCGGGGCGGGCGGTGGGCGCGGCGTCCCCGGCGCGTATCGTAGGCAGTGTACTGTGGCCGTGCCGTCAGCGTGTGCGTGTGCGTGTGTGCCGTGTCGAGGCCGTGTAGAGTGCATTGTACAGCATATTTTCATGAATAAAANTGTTTTAAATATTTCCCGCGCCTTGGGTTAGGAAGAGGGGGTGGTGGCAATGAAAGGGATTTTAGAGGGGGATGCCAGGGTCCCTGTTGTTGCGGCTGTTGCAGCTTTTTGTCTGGGTCCATGGCCAGAGATCTACTCAGATGCACATTGGTTAAGCGCCTACCGAGTTCCTAATGTTGGAAATAGTCTTTGTGGGATTCTGCACCTGTTTTTTTGTGAACACGTGCAAGCAGAAAGTTTCCTGCCTGGGGAAATTTCAAGCCTTAGGGGTTGGGAGAGTGGCACAGGTGTTTACTGAGAATCTGCAACTGCCAGCCTTGGATTAGCATGAGTTTTATTCCCATTACACAGATGAGATCACAGGGTCAAAGAGGGAAAATAATTTTTGAAAGGTAAGGGGTGTTTTAAAAAAAAAAAGCGTTGGAAGCACAGACATCTGTAGGAACCAGTTCCTTTCCTGTAACAGCTGTGTCACCTAGGGCACCGTGTTAGTTACTTTTTTTCATTGCTGCAACAAAGTACCTGACAAAACTAACAGATGGGAGGAAGGAAGGAAAGAAGGGTTTATTTGGGCTCACACTTTGAAGGTGAAGTGGGCTCACACTTTGAAGGTGAAGTCCATCATAGCGGGGAAAGCATGGTGGCAGGAATAGGAGGCAGCTGGTCACATTGCATCTACAGTCAGGAAGCAGAGGAAGCATGAGGAATGCTGGTGCCCAAATCAAAATTTCCTTTTTTACAGGAATGCACACACACCACAGTACACATGTGGAGGTCAGATAACAAGTTTCTGGAGGTGATTCTCCTTCCACTATGTAGGTCCTGGGGATCAAACTCNAGCCATCAGGTTTGGTGGCAAGCCTCTCTACCCACTGAGCTTCCTCCTTTTTATTCAGTCTGGGATCCCAGCTCATGAGAACAATTGCCACCCACATTCAGGGTGGATCTTCCCTTCTCAGTCAAACCCCTTTGGAAACAACCCTGTACACATGCCTCTGGGTGTGTCTCCTTGGTGATTTTAATTCCAATCAAGTTGACAATGATTAACTATCCCAAGCTCGGCTCACCCTCTGTAGCCTTGTTTTCCTAGTCTGTACTATAGCATCTAGCTTCCATCTCAGGTAAATGAAAGAAGATGTGAAATAGTCAGATCCTGACCTGGTTCATTTGTCTGGAAGGAAGATAGTCAGAATCCATTCAAAGCCAGCTCTTTTACCAAGAGTAGCACATTGTCTCTGCCTTGGAGGACATTTGGAAGCCCCTGGGCGTTGGGATAGGTAAAGTGACAATAGATGATCAAGGCTGTAATGAAATGGGGGATGCTGTGGGGGTACTTTCACCATTGGGCTTTGAAGGATGGTTGGAATTGAGAGAGGGAGAGATATAGACAGGAAAAGGCATAGCTAGAGACAAGAAGCTCATGGATTCCAGAGCCAAAAGCAGTTGAGTTGGGCTAAAACTCAGAAACAGAAAGGCTGCCGGTGGTGGCAAAGACTCCAACAGGCAGTCGAGGAAAAGAGACAGCAGGGCATAGGTGCTGATCGTGACTACCAGGGCATGGTGGGGGGCAGTGAACCGAAAGGATTAGGCATATTTTTGTGAGTNGAATGCCTGTGACTTGTGGAATGGAGTAAAGGGATGAGTCAATGATGTTGGGTACCTGAGATGTGGAACACAGGACCAGGAGCANCCCTGGGGATGTGATTCCATTTGAGTTACTGCCTGTGGGGATCAGGAGTGATGTTCAGGAGCGTTTCCACCACATGAATGGCATTCAAGGGCTTTGGGCATCATGGAGGGCTGCAGATGTCTCCCTGGGTAGGGAGAAGTCAGAGTTCAGGAAGACCCCTCTGAACTGGAGAGGGAGTTCAGAGAATCAGAAGCAAAGAGGTTGCCATGGGGTGTTAGGAAGGCTTGGGGGACATTGTAGAGTGGGATAAACACAGCAATGTCTTTGGCATCTGACTCTAGAGCTCCTTTGGCACCAGAGGAGAAGACCCCCAGCTAAGCAATGGAGTAGGGAGAAGGAAGGATGAGACACAGAGGTCCTTGCTGTTGGTGAAAGACTGGCAGGTCCTAGAAGGATAACCAATTCCAGGAGGCACCCCCCCACACACACTTTTTTTTGTCTGGAAAGCTAGGCAATAGTGCTTGTCTTGTAGGTTTGTTTGGGGAGCAAATCAGATTGGNTTCATTGAACTGACACTACCAGCANAGGACAGGGCCATGCTCTCTGCCCTGATTTCATGCCTCTAATGCCCAGGTTCCCCTGTGGTGCCTCTGCCTCAAGGATATGGCTGAGGCCAGGGGAGTGAAGGAGCTCCAAGCCAGCAGGATCTACACAGGCTCAGAGTTGGGGAGCTGAGACCTCACTGTTGTGCTGTGGTGTCTTTGCCCACTGGAGAGCACATAGAGACTGGAAGGCTTCTGCTAGGATAATGCCCCAGCTCCACCCGACAGTAAGACACAGACAGCCCAACTGAGTCTGGATTCCAGATGGGCTGCAGAGAGCTGCCCTCACCCTAGCTGCTGGAGGGTGGGCTGCTGGTGTGCATGTGCAGGTCTGTGTGTGTCCATGTAGCTCCATATGCATCTGCCTGTGTGGGCCTCTTTCTCTCTTTCTCTGTCTCTCTCTGTCTCTGTCTCTCTCTGTNTCTCTCTCTNTNTGTGTGTGTGTAATAAGTGTTAGTGAACAAGTTGAGGGGGTTGGGGTCTCTATTGAGTGCATATTGCTGAGTGTGTATATGTGCATATGAGTGTGTGAATTATAGTGTATCCATTTCTGAGTGTGCCCACATGTGTGGATGCCATGCCTATGTGAACTGCTTCTCAGTCTCCACATGTGCACCGCATGCTTTGCTCTCTGGGTGTGCCTGCCTGACTTGGCATATCCTTTTCTCTCGGGAGCACCAGGCTGGTGTTCCCGTGCCAGAAACATCTTCTGGATTATTCTGCTGTCTGTGGGAGCAGAAGGGCAGAGGGGCACTCCAGCCCTGGGATTCAGCCCAAATCATGAGCAGGGAGCCAGGAGACCACCTCAGAGTGATAACTGAGCTCTGCCCAGCTTGGGCTAGCTCAAGAGACAATTCAGAGACAGCTCCTGTCCTTCTGGGCCCCATCAGGAGAGGGAGCAACACCCTTACAGCTGGGGGTCTGTCACTGGCCCTCCCCACCAGCCTTGGAGCCCAGCAGACGCGCCCCCCTCCATGCTCACTCCCTGGGAGGCGTCTGACACATGATTTATTCATAAAAGCCATTATTTGTGCCAAAGAAGAACTGAGCTGCTCGCTTTTTAAGTGCCGATAATGCTCTCAGCCTCTCTCCTCTCCCTCCCCTCTCTCACCTCCTTCAGACTTCTTATCCTTCTCCTCCTCCCCTTTCTTCCTGATCCTCCTTTCTTCTCTATTCCTTCATTGTTCTCATCTCTGCTCCCGCCTTCATTCTCCTTCCCTCTGGCCCTACTCAGCTCCAGGACGCTGTTTCCTTTCTACAGTTCAGGGAGTAAGGAAGGACACCATNCTTGTCTCCTCAGAGCCATGGGAAGGTCGGGAGGAGTGAGCACAGGTTGAGAAAGGTGAGGAAGGGCCACAGGAGGTTGTCTTACCTCCATGTGAGCTAAGGAGTGGGCCGTTAGCCCCCCAGTGTTAGCATAGNCTTCTCAGAATTCCAAATATTCTCTCTAAGTGAAAACAGTGTACTTGGAGTGCAAATGAAGATTGAAAGCAAGCCCCCGAGGACTCCTTTCCTGGCCAAGAATGCCCCCAAGTTCCCTATACAGACATCCTGGATGTGGTCATTCAGGTGGTGCCAAGAGAAGCTGGCATGGAGAGAGGCACCTGGGTCCTGCCACAGAGACAGGAGGCAGCAGAACACGCTCCCAGATGGCAGCCTGGGCATGGCCACACACAAGGTTCTTAGAAGCTGACATCCTAGATCCACATGTGTGTGCCCTCATGCTTGCACGTGTACACACACACACACACACACACACACACACACACACACACGCACGCACGCACAGAGGCCTGCACTCAGCTAACCCCTTCCTATGCAGATGGAGCACCCTTCCTCCCCCCCCCTCAGCATTCCTCTCTGAGCACCTGCATCAGCAGGGGCTGCAGTGCCTTCCCCNTCCAGACACCTGTTCATTCATTCATGCATTCATTCATTCACTTCATAAACCTTGCTCTTGCAACCCCTGTGTCTGTGCCAGCATTTGTGCTGGATGTTGGGTGACACAAACGAGCATGATTGGCACTAGGGAAGGGAGCTNGAACAGAAGGGCTCCTACTGGCCCTCCCCTGCAGCCTTGGTCTGGGGGCTGGGGGCCCAGCAGGCGAGGGGTTAAGTCATTTGGCATCCAGAGCTGGAGCCATTAGGCCTCCTAATTATGAAATTATCGAGGTCCTCAGGTGACTGCTAATTTCACACACACTGTTCCTCTCACGGCTAATGAACGCCCGCAGAACCCACGCCTTGTCTTTCCTGCTGAACGGTGACCTGCAGTTAATGAGCTCAGGAAGGCAGACAGGCCACCGGCTGGGTGGGTGGGGCGACAGGCCCGAGGAGGGAGCCACTAGCCCCTTGGGTCCCTTCTGCTCCCCTTGCTGGCTGCCAGCCCCAGTCAAGACTTCAGGGCCCAAGCCCAACACAGTGTCCTTCAGGGCAGGCTAGGTCTGGCTGTTGGGAGCAGGGGAGGGACTCTAATCGAGGGAGAGCTTGTGTCATGTGATGCCAGAATGAGTCTAGTGAGGCAAGGGGACAGAAGTGAAGGATACAGGTGGAGAATCAGTTCTGCTTTGTNTTAGAGCCATGCCAGAGACATCTAGGGAAACAGGGAGTATACCAATAGGTTTAAAGATAGGGACTGGTGGGAGAGGGCACAGTCACCCTTAATACTGGAGCAGGTGAAGACTTTGACATTTGTGGTGTTAGTGATAGGAATGCCAACTGACAGGGCTGAAGTGCTATTGTGGAGGGGTGAGATTTTTAAAGTCTTAATTTTCAAATTTAAAATGTATTTGTTAAGAAGCTACCCTGCAATATATAAACAAAAAACGAAACAAAACCACACACACACACACACACACAAAAAAAAAACAAAAAACAAAAAAACAGGAGCATGTATTGGCTACAATCTCGGGTCATTCTTTCATCTGGTAGCACAATAGATCACCTGACTGATCACTAGGTGGATATAAAGACCCTGTGACCCACCCAAGGGTAGAATCCCATCTTTGTCATGACCCACCTGCCAGGCCCAGCCAATTAAGGGGCAGTGTGGCAAACAAGGGTAACATAAGGTAGNAATTATATTCTAGGGTACAGGGGCTTCTGCCCTTAGCTTTTTTTCCTGTCCCTGCCCTTTCTGGGCAGGTTTCTTCGTTGAGTACATGATGGGAGAGCAGAGCTGTTTGCAGTGTTTTTATAGAAGAGTACAGGGCTGGGCTCCTAGGCAGGTTGCCCTCACAGTCCAAGGCATGCACCCCAGGCCAAGGCTCAATGAAGAGTCCCTTGTTCTAGGCTTACAGGTCTATGTGTGGGGTGTGTGACAATGTGCATGCTTCATCTCCCTCCAGAATGAGAGGCTCAGCCAGGGGCCTTCGACAACAAACCCTCTCTCTCTCGTTCCCAACTACTTCTGTACCTCGNTTTCCCATGTGCAATAGGTAGGTAATAGAAGCATAAGCTCATTTTGAAAGTGACTAAGATCTCAGAGGTGCCAACTATGGCTCCAGGCCTGGCCAGCCTTCACCACCATTCTTCTAGTTCTCTCCCCAAGTGTCCGGGCAGCTCTTTTGGCTGCATAGCAAGCCCCTAGGAAGGTATCTGCCCAAGAAAGTAGGTACAACCCCAAGCGGGAAACCCTGCCCCAGCTGCCCTAAACACAGGCACATCTTTGTTGTTGTTGTTGTTGTTTAGACACAGGGTTTCTCTGTGTAACATGCTGTCCTGGAACTCACTNTTAGACCAGGCTGGCCTCGAACTCACAAGAGAACCACCTGCCTCTGCCTCCTGAGTGCTGGGATTAAAGGCTTGCGCCACCACAGCCCAGCACACAGGTACATATTATGTCCTGTTTCTCACACAATCACCAGCTTTTCCCATTTGGTCTGCATGACAGGATGGGATTAAAAATTTCTTTATCCATTCTCCAAATGAGAAAGCCAAAGACTAGAAGTTATGCAAGTAACCAAAGTCATGGAGCTAGCAAATGGCCTTGGGTCTGGCCTGGTATTCCACCTGCCTCTGCATGCCATCCACAGATACTACATACACAGTCACCTAGGCACACAGAGGCATTGGGACACACAGGGGACCAGACTTGCTCATTACCCTGTCTGTATGCCCTCCATGAATGACATCTACACCTTCCCCTGTGCTTAAGGGACATAAGCCTGCACATCCACAGGTGCAGCTAGACATGAACTACCTCATTAGTAGACTTGCAAGTATTCTCATGGGGGGCAGACACACGCCCCCCAACATGTACATGCATGAACACATACACTGCTGNNTGTGCACACAGATCCTTCTGCCCAGGAAAGCATACACACATGCCAGTTCACAACCCCATGCACACTCACACTGACATACAAACACAGAGGTACACAAGAACTACCCTCTAAGGAGCGTTTGTGCACATGCGCACAGGGGTGTGCCCAGACAGAGACAGCCTGTTGACAGGAAAGAAGACAACTGTGTGTCCTCACGTTGCACATAGACACACACCCACACTTGTGTGCATGCGNGCACNAGAGCGCACAGCCTGGGAACCCTGGTGCAGCCAGGTGAACTTCCTCGTATCAGGGCTGTGATAGATGGACCAACGTCCTAAGTGACTATCAAAGTGTCGTGGCGTGTGAGGCACAAACACCAATTAGTGGGGCCTTTGAAAGCATCGGCTCGTTAGAGAGGAAGCCGAAGAGGCTGAAATTGGCATAAAACACNTAGCTATTTAACTCTCACGGGGCGAGTGAGGGGGGTGTACACAGTGGAAAGGCCTTTGGGCAGAATTCCTCCCTCCGTTCCGCACTTGTTCCTGGAGAAGGACCCTCACAAGGGGCCTTGGCAGGCGGCTTTGATGCTCCTTGAAGGTGGGGGTGGGGATAGCCTCCTGCCAGCGAGAGGCTGGCACTGAGTGAGCGGGGGCCGCGCCAACTGGCGATCAATTTCATGCACATCGTAAACCTAAGTGCTTTCTGGAGAGTCTGGCAGATTGCACATAAAGTCCCCCTTCTGTCCCTAGCACACGGGTGGGCGTGTGAGGCAAGGGCTCACCCTGGCTGCAGGAGGCCCAGGTAACCTGATCCCCCAGTAGGAGGTATCCTTGGGGACGTGGGGAATTCTCTCATCAGGACTGACACTGCTGGGAACAGCTGGAGCTGTGAGCAGTGCATGAACCTGGACTCTGCCAGACTCTGCTGTTCATTGGTGGAGTGACCTTGGGCAGTCAGCTTCTCAGACCTTTAGTCTCCTCATTTGTAAAGGAGGATGATATGCGATTAATTGAGCTCTGTCTTTGGAATGAGGTGTCACAGAGCTGAGGAACCTCAGCNCCCACATACTCACAACACAGACTCTCCTCATCAGGAACACCCATTGCTAGCAGGCTCCTGGCAGTGGCAGGTGAGTATCCCATGGCATGTATACCTGTTTCTTCACCCATTCTCTCTCCTGTTTCTCCAAAGACCTGTTTACACACTGCTATCCCTGAGCATGCTTTCGGAAGCCAACCACCACCA
>LZPO01107917.1:191338-231346 GCA_001675575.1 Neotoma lepida
CACTCATCCCCCACCCTACACATCTAGACCGTGAATGAGCCCCAGAGACCCGAGCGCCACTCATCCCCCACCCTACACATCTAGACCGTGAATGAGCCCCAGAGACCCGAGCGTCACTCATCCCCCACCCTACACATCTAGACCGTGAATGAGCCCCAGAGACCCGAGCGCCACTCATCCCCCACCCTACACATCTAGACCGTGAATGANCACTCATCCCCCACCCTACACATCTAGACCGTGAATGAGCCCCAGAGACCCGAGCGCCACTCATCCCCCACCCTACACATCTAGACCGTGAATGAGCCCCTAGTGATTCTTGAATCGGATTCCTTCTCTCCCATCTCTTTCGCTTGCCCCCAGACTCACACCACACTCACACTTGCCTGGCTTCTACTCAGGAAACCTCACAGGCACAGTCTCTGGGCGCTAGCACTTGCAAACAGCGTGCCAATGGAGGTCAGGCCACATTGCCTCTGTTCTTAGCTTCCTGTCATGTTGGGANTAAACCCAGCCAATTCCACTTGGTGCTGGCCAGCCCTAGCCACAGTGCCCCCCCACTCCTTCCTGCCTCAGCGTAGCTGTCTTCTACTTGGGAGCCTGGAGGCTGAGAGAATCCAGCTTTTTAATGATTTCAAAACTGAGATGNCGTGAGCTTCCTCCCTAAAATCAGCCTCTGCCCAGATATTCTACTACTCCTGGTCTTTCCTTTCTATTGGCCGGTGTTACCACAGTCTTGTCTTCTTTGCTCTGAGTCTGTCCTTCCCATTAGAATATCAGCTCAGGGAGGGTAGGAAACAGGTCAGCCTTGCTCACTGTGTCCCTAGCACCTAACACAATGCTTGANGTGAAAATCAGCTTAGATAACAAAAAAAANTTTTTTTTAATTTTTTTTGAAACAAGATCTTATGTAACCCAGGCTGGCCTTCTAACTCACTACACATAGTCAAGGATGACCTTGAACTCCTGATCCTCTTGCCCTCTATCTCAGGAATTCTGAGATATGCCTGGCATATGTGGTACTGGGGATTGAACTGAGCGCTTTATGCATGCTAGGTATGCACTCTAGTAACTGAACCACACCACCAGCCTGAGAACGTTTTATTACACAGAGGAGTGGGACAGTCGAATCCAATGGAGAAGGCAGCATCATATCCCCATTCTGCAGAACAGAAAGTGAGGGCTGGCAGATGGCAGGAAAGAGTGGAAGCCAGGACAGAGCCTGGCTTTCCACAATAGCCATATCTGTGTCATATTTCAATCCCAAAACAAGCCCGTGCTATTTTATTTCTTCTTTCCTACCTAGCCCATTCTTCCAATTTTACAAAGGGGGGAAAATGGGAGCTGGAGAGGACCCATGACAGGCCATGGGTGGAGCCTCTAGGGCCTCACATGTTTCAGAGGACCCTAAACATGTCCTGGCTGGCAGGCTTCCATGTGAGCTTCCCCTGTCTGGTCTAGATCCCTTTGCCCATAGGGGCACCACCTCCCTCCACCCCTGTGCAGGCCGCCTGCCAGTGTCTGTCACATCAAGTTCAAGTGATGCATGTGGCAGCGGCTCCTGGACTGCCTGTCGGCACGTCAGCCCCCGTCCTGGTTACCATGACAACAGGATGCAAGGCACCAGGGCATCAGTGGGCTGTGGCTCTCAGAGGGGCAATGCCATGGGTGAGGGAGGGGCTCCTTTCTTGTTCCTGTGGGAAGCTTGGCAGGGCCTGCTGCCGCTGGGGGCTGAGTGGCCCCTCCCTGTCCCTGCCTTGGCATTTCCTTCCTGCCATCTGTGCTGGGAGCTGGGGGAGGGGCCGAACGCCATCCATGGTGGGAGGGGTTTGGGAGCAGATGGGTGGAAGAACAGCCCTCCCCAATTGCTAGGCTGTGCCCCACTCCTGGTTCCAAGGACCCTTTCAGAGCCCTGGGCACATCACAGCCATCCTCTATTTGGCAAAAATGACAAGTTCAGGACCCCGTTAAGCCAGAAACTCTGTTACTGGGCCTGAGTCAAGCCCAGGAGGAAGAGATTCTTCAAGGGAAGGGTTCTGAAGAGACCAGCCTGCTTTGTGCTGGCACCTGGCTAGAACTCCTCTCAGTGGATCTTCCTAGCCACAGCATGGGTTGTGTTAGCATACCCGTTTCACAGAGAGAGAAACTGGCTTTAGAAATGACAGCCAAAAAGATAGCACCAGAATTCGAATACAAGCCCGTCTAGNTCTTAGCCTTGTTCTTGCTGCTGTCTCTGAGGATGCGGGCATTTTCTTGGCCACCACCCCTGCATCAGGATGGCCAAAGAGAACAATGCTGGGGCCGAACTGTGACAAGAATGTGATCTGTGAGGTGGCCAGCTGGGAGACTCTTGGTGTTAGGCCTGCCTCAGGTCCCAGTACCTTGTCAGAGAGTTTAGGTGGCTGCAAAGAGGTTCACATGTGTCTTGTCCAATTGAGGAGGGTCTGGGCCAGGTGACAAGGCTGGTGGCCAAGGAATTCTGGATTGATGGAGGTTACTGTTACACGAGGGTGGGTATCCAAACAGGACATTGCTCCTTTGGAATTACCTCCTGTTCTGAGAACCCTCACATTCCGAACAGGTAGACAGCTCTTTAGGCCTTGTGAAATGGCAACCCCAAGTTGCTTCTGTGACCCTTGTCACCTGTGCCATGTTAAGACAGTAGTAAGGGTGGAGCGGGGAGGTGGGTGGCAGCAAGAAACCCTCTGACAGATGTGCTTTGTGTGGAGAGTGGGTGAAGGATTACTTCAGGGGGAATGCTTAAAAACACAGACCTGTGTCCTAGAGTCAGACCCTGCTTAGAGGTGAGTCTAGAAGGGGCGTTGACTCAATGATGTCAGTGGTTGGAGTAGCCTCCGCAGACACATTGCACAAAGGGATACCTGACGCACAAGGGAAGCTCTCTGAGCCCAAGTGGGGAGCCTGGAAGCAGAAACTGAGCCTTTGCATCCGCAGACACCAAGGTCCCCATCAGGGAGGTACCAGCTAAAGGGTCCCAGTGAGGAAGTCCCCGAAATCCCATCAGCAGCACTCCATGGAGGCAACTTCTGCTCTGTTCTTCCCATGAACCAGGCCTTACCTCCCTGCCTTGGGTGTCTTGGCCTGAGCCCGCCAGGCTGCAGAGGGAAAAGCCTGTTAAGATTGAATGAGAAATTGGAGTTTCGATGCCAGATCAGATTGGAAATATTAACTGATAAAAAATGAGGCTGATAGTGACTGAGAGTGTTCAGAAAAATTATGTGATTGCTCTGAGATAAGGTCCAGGAGAGGGAACCACAGAGCAAGCTGTGACAAGGAATCTCTGGCACACTGAGAGAGAGCCAGCAGTCCTCTGCATTTGGCTGTCAGGGTCAGCCATCCAGCAAGCTAGACCTCTTCTGATGATCTGTGCGGGGCAGGGATTAGGCCACTTCTGCCTGCCTCCTCCTTGGTACCCAGACTGACACCCCTGCAACCTCTGTTCCGTTGCTCTTCCAGTCCATCCCACAAAGCCTTTCTTTCCCACTTCTGAATTCCCTCATCCCTCTTCTCCCCCTGCCCTTCTGGAGCTGGCTGGGGCTTCCTGGGACTGGGTTTACTATTTGAAGTGAAACAGTCTGTGCCCAGCAGCCTGTCATGGATGGACAGACGTATCCTCTAAGGCAGACAGGGGAACTGGGCCTGAAAAGCAAGGCCACCCAGCAGCCCCTAGCAGAGCCAGGCTGGTAGCACCTAAGGCTTTAGCATTCTAGTCTTGGTTTCTTGGGAGAGATAGCTGGGCAGGACCTACCTGCCACCCCTCTCCTTGGCCTGTTAGGCTAGAACAGAAGCCTATTAGGAGGGATCACAGAGGACCCAGGAAGGTAGGGAGATCCCATCTTACCAGCTATCACCGGATGCCTGGCTCAATTCAGATCAGCTGAAGTTGGCACCTGGCAGCTACTCAGCGCTCAAAGAAGNCCGAGATGGAGACTTGGAGGTGGGGCAGCTCTCAGAGTGGCATGTGCCAAAGCTATCTGCANTGTCTACTCTAGTAGATCCCAGCCAGGTAGGGCTGAAACAGTTCAGGTTCTGGGGTAAGACCTGAGTTCAAGTTTTATCTCTGGTGGTAGCTATGCACNCTTGACCAATCCATGACACTTCTCTGAGCCTCATTCTGTCCTATTTATAAAGAGAAAAGGCTGGGGATGCATTTTAAGGACTCAAGACATGTATCCNAGGGTCGGCCCCCTAGGCTGCTTCCAGACCCCACAGAGAGCTCTGGAATCCCTATTTCCCCATTGGAACCATGCTGTCTAGGCCTAAGGGTGGTAGTCTCGTCCATNCTTCCTCTTCCCAGCCTGCATGAAGCTCCAGGGTCACCCCATCTATTTTTAAACTTCTTTTCTCCCTTCCATCTTCCACCCTTCCCTCCCCTCCCCCCTTTTTCAGAAATGACATAATTAGAGGGGTTTAATGTTCGGCTGCTGAAATCTTCATTTTCTTGGTAATTTCCACTATTTCATCAAAGAATAATTAATTGCATTGTCTTTAATCAATTGTTTTACAAATCCAGCAGCGGGAGGAATTCTCCCACCCTCTCTGCAGCTGCTCTCCCCTCCTGGGTGAGCCACCAACTCATGCCAACCCAAGAGCTCGGCTGCCAGAGCCAAGCTGGGCTGAGGAGTTCAGGATGGGACCCCCATGTTTCCCAGCCCCCTGGGAGGAGGAGCCCATGGGCAGCTGAGAGTCCACCTGGTGGTGTTCAGGGAGTACCACCTGCTGCTGGTCCTGATCAGAGCTGGTGCTCCCTTAAGCTCTGGCCTCAACCTGGACAGCTGGCCAGGTTTGGTCCCTCTCAGCAGATGCAGATGTGGACCCAGAGGTGGGGACCCTGGAGTCTCAGGGTCTAATACTCACAGAAGGTAGAAAAGAACTGGATTGGTAGCTTGATAATGGGGATGATGGTGATCATGAAGGGGAAGGGGGCAGGGCCTCCCAGCAAATAGTTCTCTAGCCCTGAAAAGCTGGGATCTCAGAGCACTTAACGGTCTCAGGAACCCATTTATAGAAGAGGAGGCCAAGGTTCAGAGGGGCNGAGTGCTTTATTCCAAGTCAAAGAGCTACTGAAAGGCAGAAGTAGGCCTTGGCCTCATACAATTGTCTATCCATGGGCAATGCTGCTTCCCAATGGCCATCCTGGGACAATAGCTGAATCCTATCTCACCCCAGATGACATCCAACCCTAGCTGACCATGGTAGCACACGCCTGTAATCCCAGACCTCAAGAGGCCCGAGATAGGAGGAATGTGAGTTCCAGGCTATCCTGGGCTATATATCAAGACCCTGTCTCAAAAAACAAAAACAGGGGTGAAGCAGATGGCTCACCAGGTAAAGGCACTTGCCATATAAGACTGATGACCTGAGTTTAGTCCCTGGAACCTGTGGAAAGGTGGAAAGAGAACTGACTCCGTGAAGTAGTTCTCTGACTTCCACACATGCACTGTGACACACTCACACACAAAAACAAACAAACAAACAAATAATAAAAACAATTTAAAAAATAAAATAGAAGTCTAATCCTGTGAGACCAGTCATATCCACACGATGGCTTCTTGCTCCTGGGTTACTGCTCCTACTCACTGATCTCATGGCCTGCCACCTGCCTTAAGATCTTTGCTCCTCTTTTTTACCCTCCCTAGGGGATTCCTCCCTGACCTCCATGGGTTCTTTGCTTCAATGCTACCTTCTTAGATGGCTCACTCTACCACCTAAATAAATGCCACTCCCTGCTCTTCCTTACACACCGTTTTTCTCCCTAGGACTTATCCATGGATCTGTCCATTGTANGCATTAGTGCTTTCCGCCAAATACACCCTGAGGTGCCACTACCTTTCCCTGCCCTTGGAGGGAGGTCGTACGTGAGACCATGAGACTCATCCAGAGGTGGGGAGGAGCTGAAGAAGGGACACATGCTGCTTGTCATTTCCAGAACTGCTGCTGGGAGATGTTGGTTCGATATTGCCCACACGCCTTACTGTGGCAGTTGGGCATGGAGTCCCTTTTAGCATGGGTCCCTGAGCAAGGGCAGCATGCAGCAGAGTCTGCTTCAGGAATTCCCCCCAAAGGAATGTAGTATGAGAGATAATTCTTTGTGGTTTTACACAACCCCCTAATCCATCACTTTCACTGTGCCTCCCTCCCTAGACCATGGCTCCTTGAGAATAGGACTGCATGGCCACTGTCCTGTCCCCATGCCTGGCATTTGGAGGTGATCACAGAGAGTCACATGAATGGAGATCATGTTCCCCAGTGTGGGACTTTGGGAATTGTGTGCATAGTGGCACAATAGACATTTAGTTCTTTCCTAAGCTGTGTGTGGTGGCGCGCCCTTGGAATCCCAGTGCTTGGAAAGTGTAGGCAGGAGAATTAGGGATTCAAGATCCTCCTTGGCCATATAGTGAATCTGAGGCCAGCCTGGGCTGCATGAGAACCTGCTGGAAAAAAAAATGGCCACAAATTCTTTTACTAAAATGCAAACTCATTCAGGCCGCTGATGCCAGATAGATGTGGAGCAGGGTGAAGCTTGGTGGGCTGCCTCCGTCCCATCCTGCCTTCCTGCTAACCTCTGCCCGTAAGTGTGTTGATTACTCAAGGAGCTCCTGTCTAAAAGCTGGTGAGAGGAACCTCTCCCACCCCTCAGGGCTGAAGGCCAAAGACAGGTAACCAAGGTGTGAAACTGGCAGCCTTTGCAGTGTCCTGCTTCAGGCCTCTAAGAAGAGCCCTGAAGGTCACTGTCCTAAACCTGCAGTCACCTGGGATTCAGGGAGGTGGGAGCCATGCAAACAGATCACCCCATGAAATCACCCTCTAAGTAGGAGCAATTACCCTGTGGTGGGAGCTGAGGCAACCCAATACACAGGAGCAGTTGCCTCCTGGAAACTGGACTGTCCCCCTCACGTGAGTCCCCTTACAGAACCAGGGTGAGGTAATGATCAGACAGACCATAGTCTAGTTAATCCTACTTTGCTGTAGCGCCCTCTGCCACATCCCAACCCTCCTACCTCAGCCTAAAGCTCATGTCAAACCTGGAAGGCAGCTGAGGTGCTTCACTCCATCCTCCTGAAGTGATGTGAAAAGCCCTTCCTGCCTCCTGCCTTCTTACCCTGACGTCTCCATTTGATGTCTCTGAAGGGTGGCCACTGGACCTCTGGCTCTGGTTGTGGTACATCTGTCTTCACTGCAGCCTCCATTTCGCAGATTCTAGAACCGACAATGGAGGATGTCATTGGCTGCTCCTTGCGCTGCAGCTGGCTCCTGGTGGAGCTGGGGCTGGAATCCATGTCTCTTTTCCTGTTCTCTTCCTGCCCCCGTCCATTTGCTCCTAGGACACATCTGTCTGAGCTGCCCTCCCCCACATTACCCTCGGGGCTACATCTTGCCTCTGACAGGGGATCAGAGAGAAAAGAAGATCCCCAGCTGGATCTAGGGACTAGATTCTGCCCCCTTCTCCCTGTTAGAGCTCCCCATCCATGCCTGGAGACTCTTGTCTATAGACATAGAGCCNAGCTAGAGCACTAGCCTTCCTTCTTCTGTCTCCCCGACTGCTGATAGAGCGAAGCTGAGGGTCAGGGATGTTATAAACCTTGTGCTCAAACCCTCCCTGACGCATAGCATAAGTTCTCTCATTTATTCTAGGATCTGTACACGTTTGCACAGAGCTGTAGTGTACACGGGCCACACTAGGGCAGGGATCAGGCGCACTGGCGCATTACAGACACGGGAATTATAAAAACATGACACAAACTTTGGAGCCACTTAATGTTTGTACTTTAGGCTAGGCCAGGACTGCCTGCACCCACCCCCACCAGAAGGCAGTGAGAGTCACTGTACTGTGGGTACAGTGGGTCTCTCCCTTCTGTCACCAAGTGACCTCTAAGAAAAACTCTGCCTGTGAATCAACACACATCTCTGGTCAAAGCAAGGTCGGGTCACATCTGCCAGTGGTTTCCAAGAATCTGTCATAGCCACCCAGAGGCCTGCATCTGCCACTAAAAGAGGCAGCTTAAAGGAGGAAGGTTTCTTTTGGCTCACGGTTTAGAGTTCAGTCCATCACGGAGGCGAGGCAGGGNAGTGGGCGTGGCTAGCTGCTGGACCAGTAGAAGTGTGAAGTGTCTGGTTACATCATGTCAGCAGTCAGGTAGCAGAGCTATCAGGGTGGAGACAGAGCCAGCCTAGAACCTGCAAGACCCATTCCCATTGACACTTCCTCAAGTGAGGACCCTCCCAGCGTTCGGTGACCAAGTGTCCAAACCCCCAAGTCTGTGGGAAGCATTTCATACTCCATTAAAGGTCTCCTATGAGGTCTCTGAGGGACAAGGCTGTGTGAACTTTGTGCTTTTCTACTGACCACAGTGCTGGGATCATAGAGAAGAGAAAATATGTTGTGTTTCTGACCTCGTCTCTTAAGGAACAGGACAAGGTAGCTGATCACGACAAGACATCGAGATGCAGGGGTCTGAGAGAGATCAGCTCTTCATGCGGATCAGAATGACTGGGTCTTGACAAGTTAGTAGGAGTTTTCCAGGCAAAGACAGGGGAAGGGAATTCAGGTAGAATGGAGTGAGCAAGGTGTGAGGATGAAGCCTAGATTCAGAGAGTTGGGAGAGATTCCATCTGAGAGGAACATTAGATCTGAAGTGAAGAAAAGCTACGGAGGAGGCTGGGCAGGAGACTTGGGGATGAACATAAAGGGCCTTAGATATCGGCCTAGGGAACTTGGACGTTATCCTGTAGACAATAGGGAGCTGTGGAAGGTTATAGAGCAGGTCCAGTACTGTCAAATCTATGTTTAGAAAGCCATTCCCTCCCTCCATTGTGGTGGATGAATTCAGGTGGAGACTGCAAAGACAGAGGCGCTGCTGCCACTGGTATGAGAGTTGGTGGCCCATCCTGGACACAGAACCTGGGCAGGGCTGAGGAGGTGAGGAGTCCAAGGATGGACAGGAAATAGGATGGACCAGGTGTCATTGGTGACTGAAGACACTGAGGTCCCATCGTGTTCTGTCTTGAGTTCTGAGGGCAGCAGGTGGTGATGGGCAGTGTGGGAATGGAGAGGTGTGAGCGGTGGTGGGAGATCTTAATCTGACCTGTGCTGCTGTATCCCGTGGGGAGGCTAACCAATAAAAGTGTATGTGGGGCTGGAAGTACAGATGGGGAAGAACTCTCCTTGCATAGTGACATGGTGTAGGGCACCTCATGGCAAGAGAGTGTGTGAAGAGGGAGAGAGTGAGGTGACTCACCCCTNTCCTGGGGTAACTAACTGCTTTGGAGATGAAGTTTCCAGAGCTAGGGACAGAGGTGCAGTTCCGTCACCAGCGCTGGGGGCAAAATAGTTCCCGGGGACACATTCCAACTCTAGCACGGGAGGGGACACTTGACATTGGACACATCAGCTTTGGCTCTTGTGTAAGGNCAGTAAACCAGGCTATCTGAGTAGACAGTAGGGGTTGTTATAGTTGGAATAGGAAATGCCCCTCCCCCACAAGCTCATGTGTTGAATGCTGAGGCCCCAGCTGGTTCAGGGCTTTGGGAACTTTGGGACATGGAGTCTGGAGGACTGGAGGAAGTAGGTCATTTGAGGCTTGCCCTTGAAGGTTACACCTGGTGTCCAGTGCCCCCCCCCCACTTTATGTCTACCACATGGTGAACAGACTCCTTCACACACATTCTAGCCACTGTCGTGTTCCGCTTCACCATGGGCCCATAATCAACAGACCCTCGAAGCTCAGACCGACACCTCCAAAACCATGAACTAAATGGACCTGTCTTCCACTAAGTTGTCTCTGTCAGGCATTTGGTTACAGTGAAAACAAAAGTGACTAACATAAGGGTGGACCATGAGATAATGTCAGCCTCAGCATCTCATTTGCTTCGTCTCTGGATTGGGGTCCTGGGATTGGCTTAGCCNAGTGGCTCTGGGTTTGCCTGAGGTAGAGGGACCAGCTTCTGTGTTGATGGCACGTGCCCAGCCACTGATGCTGGCTGGAAGCCTCATTTTTTTTTCATTCTCTATTGTTTCTTGAGTTTCTTCACATGGCAGTTGGCCTCTCTCAGAGAAATAAGTGACACAGAACCCCCCTGCCCTTTTGTGATTTCTACTCAGAAGCCATACCTTGTTCACTTTACGTTGTTTGTACTGGTCAGCTCTAATCTGAGACTATACAGGGGTACGACTCCCAGGAGGTGACAAGCACTGAGGACCTCCTAGAAGCTGGCAGGAACAGAGACAACCCTCTCCAACTCTCTTGTTTTTAGAGGAGGAAGATGAGACTCTGAAATGGGCAGGGATATTCTCAGGGCTGCCCAGTGAAGCCTACACAGGCTTAAGGCACTGGAAGCCTTCTGCAAGTGGACTGGGGAGTGGACTGCGTTCCCACCCAGCAGAGCTGCGCACCAGGCTGCAGCCGCCAACTGTGGGCGGGGCCTCCTGACCTCTCCCTACCCAGCTTGTCACACACACACAGGACTCTGGAAGGGACCTGCTTCTTTCTTTCTCCACCCCTCGTTCATCAGTCAACAAGATTTTACCAAAACCCTCCTATGTGTCTGACATCTCCGCCATCCATGTGGACGTACCTGGACCTATCTGTCCCTTGACATCTTGCCTGAGACATGGCCTTTCCTGGCCAGAGCAATATGAAGCAAAGATGCAGATGGAGCCCCATGAGTGGCGAGATATGGCCTGGAGATCGACAGAAACACTTTGCTTGTCAGGCAGTGAGGAAGATTCTCTGACACAGTGGAATTCAGGTCTAGGACTCTGGTCAGTGTGGGGAGTGATGAGATGGGTGAGGGGTTTGTTCCAAGTGGAAGGGCCAGCACATGGGATCTGGAGTTAGGAGAATGCAGTGGGGAAAACCCTCCTGGCTGAGCTGTGCCCTGAGGAAGGAATGCATGTGACGGCCATGGGTGGAGAGAGCGTGATGGTGAGGACCCCAGGAGCCAGGTGGGCCTGTGGGTCAGCTCACCCAACAACTAGTACATAACAGACAGTTTCTTCTGGTTCTGGAAGAGCAATGTTCTGGAACCTGCAAGCAAACTACCCTGCTGCCTGGGTGGCTTCAAAGCAGGACCTTTGGCCAGACAGACGGACAGGCAGAGGCTGAGAAGAACAAGGCTGTAGGCTGCTGGGAGCCTCACAGCATGGGTGGAAGCAGCAGGCAAGGAAAGGAGCCAGAAAAAGATCCTGGAGTCTTGGGGACCCTGAGGAGAGACTTGGACAGCAGAGTCCTAGGATTCTGTGCTCCAGGGAGCAGCCAGTGTCCTCCCCGTTCCTGTGGCTTCAGGGCTGAGAAAGGCCACCACTAAACTGGCTGTGCCCTGGACCTGTCCTGTAGCCTCCAGGAGGCCCTGTACTCTTTGAGCCCCAGTGCCCTTAACTGTCAAATGTGCATTAGCCTTCTGAGCCACAGGAAACCCAAGTCTTAAGAGCTAATGGACAGGACAGGCCCTGAGTAGACTGAGCAGTGTCCCTTCAGTCCCTTGAGGATTTGTGGTTTGTTGCTATGAATGAACCCTGATGGGGGCTGGATTGGNCACTTGTCTGTGATGGCTGAGGTCCCTAGACCAGCTCAGAGAAGGCAGAGCCTCGGTTAGGTGGGTGTGAAGAGGATTAACAGAGCCTTGTGAGAGACGGGGGAGATCAGCCCCTACTCACCCCTCTGTCCAGCCCAGGCTATGAAAGGAAGCAGAAAGCAAGGGCCAAGCTGAGAAGAAGGAATGGATGGAGAAGGAAGTCAGGAGAGAAGGGGCTTGAAGAAGCCAAGGAGACCTACCTGTACCCCTCGCCTGTGCGCTCATACACACTTCTATGGGTATGCACAGGCATAGTCAGTTATGCAAAAGCATACACACGTGCTTGTGTACAAATGGACATATGCATAGATGTGCACCACATGTACATGTGATGCTCCGTGAGCATGCAGTATACACAGGACAGGTAACTAAACATGCACGTGGGCACACAATCCCACTCTGCCTGTCTCTTCCACAGACTTGCACAGCATTGTGAGCAAGGTTAGAAAGGGCTTGTGCCAGAATATGACACGTTTTGTTGGGTGTGCCTGTGAGAAGGGGCTGCTTCTGGGTGCTCCATCTCATTTTGGCCACTGTCCTCTCAGTGCGTTTTAAGTGAAAAGCCTAGAGACTGGCTGGATTCCTGGAGTGCAGGTCCTTGACCTCAGGTATCTGTGTCCATGAAGCTGTGGGCCTAGACTTAGCGGGCCCAGGTTAGAGTGGTCAGCACAGCTGTCAATAGCAACCTGCACCCACACACACTGTCTTTCCCCTCCGGAGGCCTGTAGGACAAGAAGGCAGATATGGGTACATTAAGTCAGATGTCCTGTGTATAGCTACGGTCTCTGAACCCTCCCCCAAAGATTCTTGAGGAAACCAGACCTTGATGGAGGTGGCCAAGCAATGGGAGGTTCTGTTCTGGGTAGCACATCCTGCAGCTCCCTGAAGCTGCCACCTGCTAGAGACCTGGTCAGCCTGCAGTAGAGATTTATGGTCTATGGAGATCACCCAGACCACAGGCGACGTGGAGCATAAATCAAGCTGTGGCCTGGCCTCGGATCTCCCTCTGCTGCCTTCAAGGTTTCTTACTACCCTGCCAGGCCGGGCCAGCAGCTGGTGGGGGCCTCAAGAAGGATCCCTGGCCATCCTGTACCTCCCTTAGTTTGGCTAGACCCATGTATAGGCTCTCCTTTTACTAACACGAGAACTGAGGTAAAGGCAGCTCTGAGTCTATCTTTCTGTAATTGGGGAACCAAGTCTTGTGAGGGAGGGTTCAGTAGGTTTGCTGAGGGATTTAAAAACAGAGCCCAGAGGCAAAGTTGCCCTAACAAATGAGCCCAAAGCATCACACAGGGACATGAGAATATGGGTATGGCTTTGCCTGCACCCTAGGCTTCTGTCTTATTTATATTTATTCAAGTACCTAGGGGAGAAATCAGCACAAACCTTGACCCTGGAGGTGGATATAGGTCTGTGTCTTCAAAAGGGGAAGGGCAGGGCTGATCAGGCATCTGAGGATCCAGACTTTTGTCCCCTGCAGGCTTAAAACCAGCCTCCCTGCCCCTCCCCCACCCGTCATATCTTTCCTCTCACTGGACCAGTCTATAAAACGGGTACTCTGCTGTTTAAAGAGGAGGTTGCTGCGACACAGGAAGGGGAACCAATTTGGGCAATAGGCCACGTAGCTGGTAACAGGCAAGTAGAAATGTGAACCAGGCTTCTTTGCACCCAACCCCAACCCTAGGACTTCAGCATCTATGACCTGTGATAGAACAGGGATGACTGGAGCTAGGGCACGCAACAGGTACTAAATAAGAATTCCCTCTGTCTCCAAGGTTCCTCTCTTGCCTTGTACTGATGCCAGGTGAAAGCCCATGTACTGTGGGGTGAGAGATGAGAGCCACAGGGCCGAAGGGGTGGTGCTCAGGCAAACTTCAAGCCCCATCTTAAAGAAGGCTCCGGAGACAGACTGGGGCTTTGGGGCCTCATCTCCTGGCAACGTGACTCTGGGGACCTTGCCTGTCTGCTTTCAGCGCCCCGGGGAGCCTTGCTCAACCACCCCATCCCCAAGAGGTGGTGTCTGTCCCCCCCCACCCAAGCCTTTGGACTGGAGTAGCAGAGGGCGAGGGTTGTGAGGGCAGAGCCGAGGCTGATCTCCCTGCCTCCCAGCCCTGGCTCTTTCTGAGTCTTCCTTGTGTCCACCTCTTCTGATGGCTCTATCCCTGCCCTCTTCTCCACTCTTCCTCCTCTGCTTCTTGAGGCTGCGCCCCCCCCCGGCCTGGCTTCATCCACTCTATCCATCTGCCTCCTACCCTAGCTGTTTCCTTTATGTCTCCTTTAACCCCCAACCCATCCCTTTGTGGATGCTCCCTGTGTTTCTTTGTCTCTCTATGTGCCCAGTGCCTCTTCCATCCTCCACCTCGAGCTTCCACCATCAGACTTGCTGCTTTTCTTGTTTCCCCAGAGCCTAGAGGCCTCAGGGGCTGGCACCCCAGCTTGGATGTCACACAGAGGTTTTGTGCTATGTTCAAGAACATCAGTCAGCCCAGGGAGTCCAATATTCACAGCCAGCCTCTCCTTTTCATCTTCATATTCCCTATCTGTTAAGTGGGTCTTAGCACTCCAGTGGAATATTCAGGTGTTGGTCCACTGTAATAGAATGCACAGAACGTCAGGCCAAGGTGGCAATCCTTTTCAGGTAGCCAGGTCTCTGTCCTCACTCACCCTGGCTGGCCTCCCGATGTCACAGCCCTCTTCTCAAGATTGTCTCCTCAATAGTCTGGTTCAAAGAGCCAATAGGCTCACCTGACCAGCTTCGGCTGCAGCCTGGTGCCGTCTAGTGGCTGCTGGTAGACACGGCTGCCCCTCTTAGCTCCTGTTGGGCACTAGGAAGGAGCTACATCCCGAGCCCTGGGCATTGCCAAGCATACCTTCACTGCTCCTAGTCACGATCAAATTTGTCTTCATCTGTTCCTACTGTGATAATCATACATCTCAGAGGTCAGAGGCTAGAGGTCAAAGCCAGTGTCTGTGAAGGGTCCTCCCCTTAGCCAGCCCTCCAAAGCCATGAGGGCTGCCACTCTAATGGCCACTCATCATAGGGCTATTTGTCCAATAAATATGTATTGACTCATNCAGGCAACATCAGAACAAGGAGAGCCTTGCTGTGATTTCACAGATGTGGAAGCAGAGGCTGGGAGGGGCAGGCAAGGTCTCCCCGTGTGATTGTGTGGGTGTGGGGCACAGTTGATCCTCTGGCTTAGCTCAGTGAGGTGACTCAATCGTTCTGCGGAAGAGTCTAGCATCTGTGAGCCACTGTCCACGCAAAGTCATGGATAGAGCAGAGTCAGTGCCACGTTCTAGGATCAGGGAGGCCACTTTGTGCTTTTTGAGCTCATTTACGGGAGCCCAGATTTCCAGGTGGTGGCAGCAACCATCGGTGGACGTGCACGGTGTGTAAGGACATGGTAGAAGGTAGTATGATNGTGGCTCTGCCTGGCACGGTGAATAGAACAGGTAGTGTGTTGTCTGCAGGTCAGGGTTAGTAGAGAAGGAGGAGGAAGTGNCTGAACCCTTGGCCTTGTTGGAGTGGGCTCATGACACAGAGGCACACCCTCTTGTGTCTTCCACAGGCTTTCCAGTACCAATGTGTGCCATGTCATGCCAGGAGACAGGACAGCCAATCTGCCATCCTCATGGAGGCTGCAAAACATAAAAGATGCCCCCAGAAATTAGCCTCTCACATGGTTGCAGGATGACAGATACCAGAACACTAGAGAGANGAGACAGGGGGTGTCCCCTGGCAATGCTTTGTGGTGAAGGGAATGTTCTAGAGCTCATTTCAGGTGGGAGATACATGCAGGATATCCAGGTAGGTTCATGAGGAATAGTTCACATCAGATGCCTGCATTTCACTGCATGCAAATTTCACTTNTCTCTAAAAGATGGCAACTAAGCCTGTCTCCTGTCTAGAGTAGAGGCAGGGAGAGAGTGAAGTTGTAATGTCCAGGAGCTGGGGAAGAGAGTGGCCAGCAGAGAGTTCTATGGAGNGTTTACTGATNGGAGCCAAGGTTAGGACAAGGGGCTGAGGAAAATCAGGGTGGGTGAAACTGCAAGGATCTGGAGGGCTTGGGAGCCCTGGGCATCTCTCTTGGACAGGAGGAGTGGCAGGAAGCCCTTGAGAATGTGCCCATTCAATATGCTGGTGCCCAGGTCCCCAGGATGACACTAGAAGCCTTGTCACCTTGGATTCCCTGCGATACTGACCAGTCTGCTGCAGATCAGTTAGGAAGCCATAGCCCGAAATTCTTCCAAACCGGGAGTCCCTGGGCTGGAAAGTCTTCTCAGCTTGCCTGCCCTGGCAGGGAAGCTGAGGCCTGGAGAAGAGAAATGACATGCCACGGCCTCGCAGCTTAGCTTGCAGCCAGGGCTGTGACCAGAAGCACAGAGCCAGGTTTCCAACCCCTTACTGGATGACATTGTCATGCCCAAGGAATTCCCAGCTGCTGGGTCCTGGGAGTGGTGGTCAAGGCNTGCAGGAACTNCAGGAAGCCTTGTCGTGGGTGGCTCCCACCCACTCTGCTGTGTCCAGGGTTTCTGGGGTTGGTTGGAGGCCATCTAAGACTGTGGGATGCCATCTTCTGCCTCTGTGACTCCAAGATGAGCTCATGCTGGTCCTTGCTGGCCTGCAGGGGAGAAAGCAGAGCCTGGCTCTGGCCCCAGTAGCCAGAGGCTCTGCTGAGCACCGCCCAAACCCTTGCCGGCAATGTCTCATTAGGATGCCAGTAGCTGTGCGGGCTGACTGGCAAGGTCACTGAGAGCAGCAGGAATGTCAGGGCACCCACACTAGCTAGCAGCACACACTGTTCCTGCTGACCCCAGCACCACTGGCCCTCCCCTCTCCTGGTCCTCACCTCTGCCCTGGCCTTCTCTGCCTGCAGCTCTGCTTCCTTTCCCTTCCCTCCTCTTCCCTCCCCTCCCCTCTGCTTCCCTTCCTCTCTTCCTTTCATGCCTTAGGGCTCTAACGTGTTGTACCCCACTTCTATCTGGATCCCTCTGGGGTCTGCAGAGTTGGTCCAAGCCACAATCCCAGCTCCTATGTTTCTCAATCTGCTCCCCAGCTCTGTGATCTGAGACCTCTTGGACCTTAGTTGCTAGATATATGAGTCTCAGTTTACTTACCAAAAAATAGGGCTAATAGAACATGCCTTCTGAAGGATTCAAACTTGATGAAGCCCTGCCCTAGGCTTGTGTTTTCTGTGAGGTACGGTGTTAACTGCTGGGGCCAACAACCACCTCATCCTTACAGTACAGGTAGGGAAACTGAGGCTGAGAAAGAGCAAAACTGGGCTTGCTGGCTGCAAGGTCATTATTCTCTGCTAAGTCCAGGGCACTGAGGAAGGAGACAGAGCCACAGGCAGAAGAGCAGGGAGGGTGCCAAGGCCCATTGGGGCACGTGTGTGGACAGAAGTGATGATCCCAGATCTTGGAGTCAGCCAAGCAGGTGAGAGGTAGGGATTTGTTAAAGGCGTAGTGGCAGGCAGGGCATCCAGTGTCACCCCCCATCCCCCACTCCCACACACATTTGAAGACAAAAGGATGGGGCTGTGTGGTTGAGATGGAGCGTGAAGGACTTACAGAGATGTTCCATATAGCCTGTGTCCCCTACTCCCCCCTGCAGTGCCTTTTACCCACCCTGGGCTCTATGCCAAGGGATGACAAGATGTCAAGGAGAGCACACAATCTTGAGTCCCCACACAGAGACCTGAATTTACCTCACACCAGAAGGAGGTACTCAGAGCAGGACTGGACCTGAGGCTTGCTTGAATAGCACAGCAGAGGTGGCTGAAGCAAAGGTTCAGGAAGCCAGGAATCCTGTCCCCTCCACATGGGCCAGGGTGGGGCAAGCCTGTCCTCACTCCCAGCTGAGGTCTTCCTTAGTCTTGGAAGGAAGAGCTATCACNGGTTGCCATTGTGTCTGAGTGACACTGACTTACCATAGCTGACCTGCAGGCATCTTCTAGACCCCTGTNCCTTCAGCTTCTGGAAGTGTTTCTATGCTGAACACACAGGGTGATAATTGGCACCTCTCTGGTGATGCATAAGAAGGCTCCCCGGCAATCCCACCTTAGAGACCGAAAAGGGTGACAATGAGCCTCTGGGCCTTAGAATCACTAAANCCAGAGCTCTNGGTGTATCTTGGGCACTCTGGGATAAGTTGGTGAGGAGCTGGAAAGCCCTGTTTGGTCATAGCAAGTTCAAGGTAGGACGTCCAGGCACAAGAGGGTAGGTGGAGTCAGAGGGGACAGAAGGATGGGTCTGGCTAGAGCTGGAGTAGCTGAGGGAGGGTTTTTAGGTTATCTCTGTGTGGGGGAGGGGGTGCACTTATTGATGGAGTGAGGAGAAGAGAGGAAGTGGGGAGGGAAGCATGGACTCCAGGCTGGGGGGCATGTGGGTTCCACAGAAGTGGGCTGGCGGGTCTGTGCTATGCTTGAGTCTTTGGAGAAGTGGGTGAGAAACTTTGGGGAGCCAAGGTGGGTGCCCAAACTCTGGCTGCAGAGAGGCTCCTTGGCCTCCTGGCTGGACAGGAACTAAGTGCCCTGACATATACCAAAGTTGAAGGCCAGCTTCCAGAGNGCAGAATGGAAGTCAGCAGTCAGACGGCAAGGTGGAATGAATACTGAGAAGGTATGGCAGGGCAGAGGGCAGAGGCTGGGGGGACTGTGGGGCTGTGGAGACTTTTGGGATGAGGTAGGATGAGCGAGGTCTGGGCCAGGCTGGGTCTGAGGTGTTATGGAAGGGTGAGGGGTCTGTGGAGGATAGGCATAGGGCCACTTCTTGTGATGGTTATTCCCACCCTGCGCCACCCAGAGGGGCCTGAAAGAGCCGGATAAAGGTTTTTGTTCCTNCTCTGAGCTTCTGAGTGCTGGCCAGGCCCCAACCTTGGTTTCTGCACCAATGCCAGAATGGAGGGATAATCCACTGAATTCCTACTAGCTGTGTGAGCAAGGCAAACCCCTTGACCTCTCTGAGTTATTTTCTTTACTTGTAAAGTACGTAATAGGGATAGTTCCTTGGTTCAGATGCGTCCATTGCTGAAGCCAGGCAGTGTTGTTACCTGCTGAAGAGGTTCAGGCTCCGTCTGGGGACAGGCATGTGTAGTCTGCACCCATCCCCAAGATTCAACTCTGGCCCTGCTTCCTTTGACCCCAAGTCCAGGACCAGGGGCAGGGCCTGGTAGCTCTGCTCCTTGAGGGGTGAAGCTTGGTCGCCCTCTTGTGGCCATACCTGTCCTCACACACTTCCTTGGGGTGATTACAGTCCCCTGGTGGGGGGATTGGGGCGTTAGGGGAGTGGAGAGGGGTAGCAGGGAGGGGGGAGGGTGGTGGAGGGGAGTGCGGGAGCACTGACCTCTTGTCCACTCCTGACCCTTACTAGTGCAGAAGAGACATCAAGACTAAGGCAGGCCTTTGACTTGTCCCAGGCCACACCTGCGGGGATGAGAAATGGAGGCTGTCTGTTTATTCCTCCTCTTCCNCCTCCTCAGGGCAGCCTCCCTGAGGCTTTTCTTCCTGGCAGGGCACCTCGGGGTCTCCTTGGACCCAGCTTGCCCACAGCTCATGGGTAGGCCTTGGAAATGAACGGCTGGTATGAGTAGGCGTTTGGCATCACTGCCAGGCTCAGACTCTGCTGGGCTGCCAGCTGCCATCTGGCAACTGGCCACTCTGCCACCCAGGTGGCCAATGTCAAGCCTAGAGGTTGCCCCCTGGGCTTCTGGGGCTCACAACCTTCCTCCTGGAGACCCAGGAACTGGGTCTTACCCTTTCTTCTTAGATTCAGGCAGACTGCTATGTCAACGGGCTGCGAAGGAATGGTCTCTGTGAAGTCAGCCCTGCCTGCCAGGAGTTCCCTTCTGATTCAGTCTGTGTGGCCTCAGAGGGCTGTGTGTGTGTGTGTGTGTGTGTGTGTGTGTGTGTGTGTGTGTGTGTACTTCACGTAACCACATCCTTGCCTGCCCTTCTACAGGGGCTCACACTTCATCCACTCATTCATCAAACATAATTAGCATCCGTCCTGTTAATGAGATGGTCACCAGAGGACCACCAGAACACAGAAAATGTAAAATGGGTGCCGAGGGCATCACTGGAGCCCATAAGAGCCGGCAGTATGTCATCACAGGCTTGTGGCATCCAAATGACTGCTGAACACTATGAAGAAACTGTCAGGCCAAGCAAGAAGCAAATGGTGTAGGCCCTGAACTGCCTATCAGCCTCCTGAGGGTCACTAGCCACATTGTGTCCCAAGGAGGCAAGAACCCAGAGAGGTGTGTGACTCAGACATAGCCACACAGTAGCCAAATGACCCATCAGAATTTAGACCCAGGCCTGGATGCTCTCAATTCAAATAGCTCTATTCTTCGGTCTCAGTAAAGTAAGCCAAGGTCCCGTAGCTTTGAGGCCAGCTTACAGAGGGCAACAGTGGTTCAATCAGACTAGTTTGGGGTTCAGAAAGTTATCCTTGACCATAGGTAAGTCATGTGTTTATGTTTAGATGTGTACTATATGTGTGTCTGTATATGCAGCCTATGGTATATGTGTACATGTGTTATTTCATATATTTATGGACACATGTATGTACATATGTATGTGGACTTTTGGTGTGTATGTGTGCATGATATATATATATATGTATCTGCATGTATGTATTTGTGTGTTTGTAATGTTGCTGGAGGAGGCAGGTGATGTCTCAATCACTGAGACTGGTAACAAGGACTCAGCAGTGGTCCTGAGGGATGGTGGTGATATTCTGGCCTCAGAGGACTGTTAGTTAAAAAGTAATGGATTCAGAGTTTGGCCAGGGCATAGAGTGGAGGTGCAGAGAGGGTGTAGGGTGAACAGGAGGTAGCATGTGTCTGGCATGGTAACAAGGTGGTGGACCTTGCATAGGACATGATCTCTAAGGTGGGAGAGAAGAGTTGCCAGGAAGGCCAGGGAGTTCAGCCTTGGACCTGATGGCACAGGCAGAGCTGCTACTTATTGAGGTGTTCCATGTCACTCACTCTGAGTGACACACTCACACGCATAAGCGTACACACACAGCTTCCTCCAGGGTGCCTGGCCAGCATCCAGCTCAGCTGATGACAGAGAAGGCTCAGTATGCTAGGCTGCATGCTGCCCTGCCCAAGCCCCACCCAGGCCCCCAAGTCACAAGCCCTGGGCCACCTTCAGGTCTGGGCTCATAGTGTCTCTAGGAGACAGGAATCATTCTGGGTCCCATTCCATCCTGAGACCCCTTTCTGTCCAGGTTCCCTGGGGAACACCAGATGAACACCAGGCATGATGCCCTCCCCAAATGTGTCCTCAGGGTACACACTTTCTTCTTCCAGCATTGAGTGTGCAGCCCCTGCCCACAGCCTGATGTCTCTCTCCTNGGTCCCTCCCCACTGCTGGGGAGAAGGTCAAGTGGACCTCATCAGCTTTTTAGAGAACTGAGGTCTCCAGCCCACAGCTGGTACCTTGTCTTCTAAGCCTGTGAAGAGACCCCGAATCATGACCATTCCCAGGTACATCCTGTCTGACTCCATGACCTATCCAGGCCCCTTTGAGCCCCAGTTTCCTCACAGGTCCANTGAAGTTGGATGGCCTCCACATGGCAGATCCAGGATGGGTCTATGGGAGCCAATGGGTACACTTCTCTGAGAGTGAAGGGCTTCTGTCCTCCTCTTAGGGTTCACCTGTGGTGTGGGGTCTCCTGTCAGGGGCTCTGTGGGTCTTTCCTTCAGGGCCTGTCCTTGGCAGGTTGCCAACTGCTCTTCCAGGCTAATTAAGTTATCTTCAAGCAGATGTGCAGGGTGGATTAGTGAGCACTTGGCTGCAAAGCAGTAATCAGTGCCAGCCCCCAGCCTCCACTCTGGTGCCCAGCAGCTCTAGAAATGCCATTGGATATAGACCTCTTGGTCTGGACATCTGCACATTGGAGACTCACCATATTGTCACCTGTCTCACATCCTAGAGCCTACTCCACAGCTCTCTTGGGCATGATGGGGTGAGGGTGGGGTGGTAGTCTCTCATATCATGTCAAGGGTGAGGTCCAGCCTAGAGACCACACAGTGGTGACCCTAGGTCCTTCCAGGCTTCCTTTCTGTTCTCTGCTCTGGGAGACAGGGATATCTGAGTTGGATTGTCAACATCCCTAAGAATTTTTACCAGCAGTNAAAGTTCCAAGCCAGTGTTCCCTGCAACCAACTATGCTCAAGATGTGTGAAAAACTGGGGTATGCTCCCATTCAACAGATGAGGTACCTGGAAGCCAGAGTCACATAGGAGAGGTTTCAGGAACCCATCTTCACATCACCCCTGCTGGCCAGTCCATGGCCACATCACCGTTAAGTTCTCTGTGTTAGGCTAATATCAGTGGACAGGAGGGAAACCCAGTATGAAANTGAAAGCCTAGCTCTGTTACCTCCTACCCTTGGCCTGTTTACCCTGCTGTAAATGAGTTCTGGAAGGTTCTGGGGAAGTTTGCAATACAGCACTACGAGGAGGGACCCCATGATTGGTGCAGCCTAGCAAGCAGTGGGGGGAGTTCCGCATGCTGTCTTCTTGGGGTGCACTGAGGAGGCAAGCCTGTGTGAGAGCCCCCATCTGGGATGAAACAGCTGGAGGTGAAGAGGGAAGGGATGGGAAAGACCTTGTGTCCTGCGCTCAATAATTACTGCCTGTCTTTGTTTTGTGGAGGGGGAACTGAAACTTGGTATAAGAGACTTCCCAAGATCATCCAAACAGGACATTAGAGTGCCCAGGGAGGGGCCAAAACCCTCAGAAAAGGACCTTGCCACTAGGAGATCTCATGGTAGCAGTGCTTTTCCAAGGTTCTGTGGCTCTGTGAGAAGGAGCAGTCAGTCTGCCTTCAGGGAGTGTGTGCTGGAGAGAGCGAAGGCACTGCAGTCACATGGGGGTGGAACAAAGACAGGTCTTGGTATGGTGGTGCACACCTGTAATCCCAGCACTTGAGAGGCAGAGACAGGAGACCTGTGACAGCAAGTTCAAAGTCAGTTTAATCTATGATCTATGTAGTAAGTTCTAGGCTAGCCAGGGCCACATGGAAAGACACTGTTGAAAAAAAAAAAGGCATGAAAATTAAAGGAAGGAGAGCTGTGGTGCGGGAGGAAGAGATCAGTTTGCCTTTCCTGCTGATGGAGAGAAACTTCCATACAACTGACAGGGCTGGAATTGCCTACAGAGGGACACTGTGTGCTCTCCTACTAACATCTCAGGAGGTGCCTTATCTCAGCTCGCTTCCTATGCAGCTCCAGCTCCAGCTCCAGTGCCACTGACTGGGCAGCGCTGCCCGGACTCCCACATGCTGGAGCAGGCTGCACNCTGCCTTGGAACACAGGCTATGCTGAATCCACCCCTTCAAAGCCTGCCAAACATGGCTCCTACCCCAGAGAGGCTCAAGACCACTCCCTCTGGGTATTTAAGCTGCAGCCNGGAAACAGACCTGTGTTCTTCTGGTCTCTCGTTCCTGGTCTCTGGGGGGNCAGGGAATCACCTGGGAACGTTTTACCCATTAAACCTGGCCTTTTCCTGATTTTGTCTGATTCTGATTGCTGCGTCTGCGGAGAGGCTTATCAGGGTAAAAAAAACTTATCAATGAGCTCAATTGAGCTCATTATGTAGCTGAGGATGAACTTGAACCTTCAACCTTCTGAGAGGTTCTTCTGCTTCAACCTCCTGAGAGCTCAGATTACATACATGTACTACCATGCCCAGTTTTGATCATGTGTTTATTATTATAATATTATTATTATTATGTGTGTACTGGTGTTTTGTCTGCATGTGTGCATATGCACCACATGACTGCTTGGTGTCTGAAGAGGCCAGAAGAGTGTGTCAGATCCCCTGAAACTGAAGTTACAGATGGTTGTGAGCAGCCAGGTCCTGGGAAAACCAAGTTTTCTGCAAGAGAAGCCAGTGCTCTTTCTTCTGAGCCATCTCATATATTTATAACTTTTAAACTTTAAATAAGAAAAGAAAATTTTTTATTCTTACAAACTTAAAAATTTAGCCTTGCTTAACCTTTAAATGTTGTAAATTACATACTTTGAGAAATGTGACTCAGACTGATCACATACACAGCCACCATAAAGACACCTATGTGTACTCTCTCTTGAGAAGTCCAAACACATCCCTGGGGATATGTACTATTCTCTTCCTATATAACTCTCTGCCTAGATGCTGAATAAGGTCATTAATTTCACATCAGTCTGGGGCATCCGAACGCTATTTTTGCAGTGTAGTCAAGGATCCAGTGTCAGGAGAGGTCCCTAAGGAGAAGGGAAGTCCTCAGGCCCCTGTTGCAGTGTGAGGCTGCTGCTAAGGTTAGACCTGATTGTTACTGGTTGATTTGGAATGGTCACTCAACCTCTCTGAGCCATTTCTGTAGCTTGGCACCAGCACCAACATCACAGGGTTAAAAATCAAGAGAAAAAAAGAGAGAGAGAGAGATTGTATGAGAACTCACAGAAATTGTTGGTTGTGGAGGCAGAGACAAGAGGATCTCTTATGATTTCGAGGCCAACCTGGTCTACAGAGCGAGTTCCAGGACAACCAGGGCTACACAGAGAAACCCTGTATGGAAAAACAAACAAACAAAAAATTGTAGAGACACAGAGAAACCCTGTATGGAAAAACAAACAAACAAAAAATTGTAGAGACACCCTTGAGTCATCTGAAAGACCATCAGGTCAGCAGTGTGAGAGACTGTCTGTGGAATGTCACCTGTACTGGCCGATAGAATTGTTGCCTCTGTCTCCTGGCTGGTCTGGAGGTCTGAGCACCTCTCCCAAAGTGGCTCTGCTGGAGGCATTGGCCAGTCACAGGCTGTGTTCAGCCACACTTCTCCAGGGAACAAGCGGTATAAGGCTTTGGCAGCTGGACCTCACTACGATTTTCCCTGAACAAGTACTGGACAGTTGTCCAGCTGATGTATTCCTTGGCACTTATAATGTTTGGCTCAGTGCCAGAAGCCCACAAGCTGGTGGTGAGTATCGGATGGGACCCTTACTTCAAGAATATGAAAAAGTTCAAGATGGCTCAGCAGGTAGAAGCATTTGCTGCTCAAGCCTGACCACATGAGTTTGATCCCTAGAACCTACATAAAGGTACAGGGAGAGACTCAACCCCATAAAGTTGCCCCCTGACTTCTACACATGTCATACATTGGATGGGGCCACACTCACACTCAGAGAGTAACAATAAAAGTCATTTTTCAAAGGATATGAAAAAGCCAGTGGCAACTCTCATGAAGCATGCCTTCAAAGAAGACTTTGAAATCTGTACCAAGAATTTAGATTCATTATAGACGTGTATGTCAGCCATTCAAGGTAATATTGAAGAAGCTAAGAATAAAAAATTTAAAAGAGATCAAGTTGATCAGAATGTGTGAAACTCAAAGATGACAATTGCTTCCAAGTTTTTAAAGCAAAATTCTGAGTGTCCATTGATGAAAATTGCTCATGTGGTCACTCCCTTTCCTGGTTTCACTATTCATAATCGCAGCTCCATCTTGGGTGTCCTTTAAAAGTCAGTATTATCCTGGAGTTGGGAATTAGTTTTCCAGCACCATGTGGCTATGCTATTATCCACAAAGAGTTAAATCAAACCTATCAGGATTCATTTTTTTTAAATCAAGATTCTTCTTTATGTAATATGTTGATTAAAATGAACCACTAGAAAAATATTAAGTGTCTCAGAGTGGAGATGAAATGTATATAAACATGGGTGAACAAGCAAGGCATTAGCTTCCAAGGACCGTCATCCTGACTGGAGAAACCCGGGTGAGCACCCGCTCAGAGTAGAGATCAGATTTAAAAGGAACCGTGGTCAGCAGAACCATGACACTTTGTCATACCCCCAAAGAGGAAAGATCCAGACTGTAGTTCTGATATTTTGTGAATTAATATATTATTATGAATATTTAAGAAATAGTTTTTTTTGTGGGCCAGTGAGAAGGTTTAGCCATTAGAAGCACTTGCACAAACCTGACAACCTGAGTTCGGTCCCCAGAAGCCATGTGATGACAGAAGGAGAGACCCACTCCCTAGTTATCCTCTGACCTCACATCTGTGTGTGGCGTGCACGTGCCCTTCCCCCATAATAATAAATAAATACATTAAAGACTTTTTAATTGGGCGGGCAAAATGACTCAGTGGGTAAGAGTGCCTGCCACTAAGCCTAATGACTTGAGTTCTGTCCCCAGAATCCACACAGGGTAAGAAGAGAACAGACTCCTGAAAGCTATCCACTGATCTCCAGATTGGTGTCATAACACTCCAGCATGCTCCATTCTGGGTGAGAACACACACACACACACACACACACACATGCACACGTGTGTGCACATAAGGGCACACGCACATATTCATGGAATAAATAAAAATGTAATAAAAAGAAAAATTAAAGATAAAAATAAAAGGGCTGGAGAGATGGCTCAGCAGCCAGCCCTGCTGATCTTCCAGAGGACCCTGGTTCTAATCCCAGCACCCACATGGTGTCTCACAACTGTTTGTAACTCCAGTTTCAGGGAGTCTGATGCTCTTTTCTGGCCTCTGTGAGCACCAGGCAAGAATGTAGTACACAGACATACATGTAGGCAAAATACCCACACATATAAAAATTTTAAAAAATTTAAATCTATAAGAAAAATAAAATTATTCTCTCTCTCTTTCTCTCTCTCTTTGTGTGTGTGTGTGTGTGTGTGTGTGTGTGTGTGTATGTGATTTTCTGAGACAGGGTTTCTCTGTGTAGCCCTGGCTGTCCTGGAACTCACTTTGTAGACCAAGCTGGTCTCGAATTCAGATATCCGCCTGCCTCTGCCTCTGCCTCTCCAGTGCTGCAATTAAAGGCATGCACCCCTGGCTTTTAATAAAGTTGTTCTTTGTGTGCTCCTAATAGACCTAAGTGAGGGGCTTGAGGCTGAGGGAAGGCTTTGCTCAGGGTCACCAGACACTGAACAGCAATGTTGTGACAGCTCCAGAGTCCTGCAGCAGAGAGGAATGGGCTTGTAAGGGAGAGAAGAGCAGGGCAGTGGGAACCAGTTGGGCCTTGCCACCTGCCCACTCCATGACCTTGGCCTTCACCCTTTATCAGTCTGATCTGATAACCTTTTAGATGGTGATTTGGGGGCCCTGTGAGGCCGAGGTTCCNGCCCTGTCTTCTCATAGTGGGCAGCCTCATCCTGCGATGTCGGCTTTGCTCTGCCCTGAGCTGTGTACCTGCCCTGACCTGTGTGGGAAGGTAGGAAACCCTGGGCCAGTGGCTGGTGTGGGGATGTCTACTGAGCTAGTCTCTATGCCTCATCTTCTGTTTTGTTCTTGTGAAAGACAGCACCCACTTCTCATGGTTGCTCATCATGCAATGGGTGCAGTGCCTCACCACACCTCATGGGGGCGGTGCTGTGAGCAGTTTCCTTTTAGAGAGATGGAAATTGGAACTCAAGGTGGAGGACTTACTCTGGTGAGCCAATTGTGCCCTTCACTGGGAAATTCATAGGCTCAAGGTGCCAGCATACAATTGGGATGGCAAGTGAGGATGAGCCCTTCAGAAGGTACAGGCATGTTGTGATCTGAATCAGAATGTCCCCCACAGGCTCATACGTTTGAATACTTGGAACCCAGCTGTTGGCATTGTTTTGGGAGGTTGTGGGACCTTTTGGCATTGGGGCTTACTTGACAGATGTAGGGCTGTGGGGGTGGGGCTAGATGGTTATATCTGGCTACTTCCTGCCTGAGGTCTCTGNTTCCCAACTGCCACTGTGATGTGANTGGTCCACAGTCACTCAGCTACACCAACCACAAGTCACTCTCACTGCCATGCCTTCCCTGCCACCATACACAATATTACCCTGGCAAATCATGACTTATCCAAAGTCACAGAAAGCAGCAAGCATCCAAGCCCAAGTGTGTCTTGTGGTCTGCCCNGCTCATTTATCCCCNATACTACCCNCCTCATCCCTGCTCCAGGTCCTGAGGCCTTGACTACTCACTCCTATCTGGGACTCCCTGGTGGCCACTGGACTAGATTTCTGCAGCACCAGCGCCCCCTGCTGGCCGAGACATCTGCGTTGTTCTTGCACCCGTAAAGCTCCCTCCTCTCTCCATCTGGCTCTCCATGCCCTGCCCCTGCCGCTGCTCAGCTACCTTTCAGGGTCTGCAGGCCTCTCCCTGCTTCTGAACAGTCTGACCTTGTCACTTCCCCCTCAAGGTCAAGGGAAAACAGGACTGGGTCCATCTTATCCCCAGCTTGGCCTCTCATCCACTTCATCTNAGTCGAGTTCTTTCTACCTGCTGGAGCACTCCAGATGGAGAATGATAGAACTGGACTCAACCACTAAAGCAGGATGGAGCCTTTNGGGCACAGGATGTTGTCTTGGGCACCGGGCAAGCAGAAAGGAAGAGGGCACACAGACAGAGACCCCCAGGTGGCAGTGAAGTCTCCCAGAACATTTCTGCCCATTCTCTCTTGTCTTTCCCCTTTTCTNTCAGCCAGCACCCTGAAGCCCCTGCTGTGCCCAGCACCTCTGCTGCTCTGGAGAGGGGAGCCAGGATTCTGGGTCCCAGCCACTCACCAGTCATACACCACACCATCTTAGGAGCTACCCACCCATCCTGCCCAGCCACCCAGCTGCCACACCCTGTCTCAGCAGCCACCCACCCACCCCAGCCACCCACCCATCACACCCCATCTGAGAAGATGCATCCAGTCTACACAGCACAGGAACCTACACCCTTCCTGATTCCTTCTCCTACCTAACACTTGCTAGTCTCTGACCCCAGCCCCAGAAGACCCTACAGACTCTGCACAGCTCAGCCATTTACTTCTCCATCCTTGACTGCCTGCTAGACTGAGGAGGGGGTTGTGAGAGAAGAGACCCTCTAGACAGGTCATGAAGACATCTNCCTCTCTCCAGCCCTCTCCAGGGATGGCAGCCACAGATCTTTGCCAGGCACGTACATGTGCAGATACGTACCCGCACACTTTACCACCCCAAATCTTGTAGCATTTTCCCTAGTCTTTCAGAATAAGAGTTACTGTTTGTGCTGGAGGCCTGCATCCTCTGGGCCCTGTGGGTGACGCCACCCCTTGTCTAATGAATTCCCCCCTCCCCAGCCCCTGCCTCAGAGCCATGACTCCTGAGCTTCTTTCCCTGGCTTCACCTTCTGTCTGCAATGTTCTCCACTCACCACATCACCTGTTGCTGTCTGCCCACTCGACAGAGCTATGGTTAGGAAGTGTCCCTGAAAGGCTTGGGCACTAACCTTGGTGTTGCTGGGAGGAGGAACATGAAGAGTGAGGCCNAGCTGGGTGTGGTGACTCACTGGAAATCCCNGCACTTAAGAGGCTGAGGTAAGAGGACAGCCACCAATTCAAGACCAGCCTGGGCTTCAAGGTAAGACCCTACCCACAAAACCCCTCCTTGGAAAGATAGGGAGAGAAGAAAAGAGAGGGTTGGAAGGAGGAGGGGACACAGGTAAGAGGGAGGGAGAAAGGACCTGTTGAAGGGACGTTAGGTCANGTGGTCTGAAACCAGGGGCCCAAGCAAACTTTCTCCCCNTTAAGTAGATGTCTCGAGTGCTTTGTCACAGTGACTGAAAGATGACGGACAGACATAGTGCCCGACAAGGACCTCTTCTTTGGATCTTTCTTGGTTCACTGTTACATAAGCCTTGCGTGAGTCATTACAGAAGCCCATTCTTGAGAGGAGACTGGAGTGGAGGTGGGGTCATGGCGGAGAAGGTCATCTCCACGTGCTCTGTCCCGGAGACAGTGTGTGTCGTCACTTGTGCTCATCATCGTTGCCGTATCTCGATCCCTGCTTTAGAATCTGGAATAAAAGAGATGCTGGCTAATTGAGAGCCTGCCCTTCATGAACCTTTGGTGGCCCTTGGTCTGTGTCCTGGACTTCCCACACGACGTTCAGGTTCCCGGTTTGTGGATCTCAGGATTGGGGAGAGAACTCCAGTGGGAAAGTTGAAAGTCTTGGGTCCTGGTTCTGGTTCTGCTGTGTGCCCAGCAGATTGCTCTTTCCCTCTACTGTGTTCTTGCATAACATGAAGGGGTGGTCATTCTGGTAGTGTTAGCCCAAGAAAACCTTGTGTATAAGAAAGACATGGCTTGCACGGGGTCTTGGGAGCAAGGCAGGGTAGAGTAAAAGCATTGTCAGGTGTGGTACCCTTGTGAGCCAAGATGGGTGTGAACCCAGCCTGAGAACACAGTCTAGGAGGGGGCAAATGGTGGGCACAAACATAGCAANAGAAGGATGAGGGGGAGCAGAAACCAAACTCCTCCCAAAGTCCTCTGTGCCTACCCCCAGGAATGGCTGAACCAACCCCAAAATGCCTTAATTACAGGGCCCCTAATTACCCTCAGGCCCAGCCCCTCCTGCCTCTGGCATGGTGGGCCAATTTCCAGCTCCTTGGAGCCATCCTGTAAGAGCCCCGTCTTCCCACAGCCCCCTCACCCTCTGGGGGAGTCACAGGATCTCGCTTGCCACCCTTAGCACAAGGGAGGATAGCATCACCACCCAGGAACGCATCAGGCCCCCTTCCCATCCCCAGAAGCTTATCTAGTCTGGAATCTCGTGTCTGGCTATGCGATCTCCTGCCCTGTGCTGCCCTCTGCCACGCACAACCCCAAACACTGTCCCCCATAGCTGGATCCCTGGGTGGCTTAGGGCTGAAGGCTGGGTTGGGGTTAGAAGGCTGTAAGGATTGTCTAGAGTCTCTCTGAGTCCTGCTGGAAGCTTGTNCTTAAGAGGCTGGAGTAGGGGGAGGTGGGGAGGGAGTGGGGTGGTGGTGGAAGTGGATCATGGCAGGGATGGCTGNGAGCCGGGTGCTGCAACAGGCTTGGATTGTAGAGCTTGGATTGGAGCAGGCAGGAACCAGAGGGAACCAGGGTCCCTGAAAAGGTGCCTCCTGGGGAGACAGGGAGTGGCTTGTCTGCCTTAGCCCTCAGCTTGTCTGGGATCCCAGCAGAGAAGGGCCAAGCCTGAATGAGGAGGGGAGCTCTGAGCTGTGCAGTTAAGGGCGGGGGGCCTCTGCTCTCTCACTTCCCAACTCTTCTTCCTCCTGTACTTTCGCTATCTGATCTTTCTGCTCTTCTGTGGCTTTAGGTTTGGTTCTGCCCCAGGGCCTCTGCAGAGAGGGGTGTTCTGTCTGTTGGCCTCTTCTTCCCCCATCTCCACATCTCAGCCCACACTCAGATATCCCTTCCTCAGAGTCTGTTCCTGGCCACCCCAGTAGCTTTCACTGAAGCACTTGGGGTTTTTTTTCCCCTCCCAGTATGTACAGCCACGGTCCTCACCTGTCTCTTTCTCTCACTGCCTCCTGCTCCAGGCTATATGTTCCCCAAGGGCAGGGACTGTGTGTGCCTCAGGCTAAACCCATAGTCTGTACCCAGTAACCCCTAGCACACAGATGCAGAAACCAAGGCCCAGACTAANGCTACATGGTGAGGAAGCAAGGCCCCTCTGATTCCAAAGCCCCAGTGCTTCTGTGTGCACAGCCCTTTACAGCTTGCCCTGCACCCTCCTCCCCTGGCCTTAGTAAGTTTCACATTGGACGAATATTTACTGGGCCCCTAACATACCCTCCTGCTCTGGGGAGACAGAGCTGAGCAGACCGCAAGTCCCTGGTCCTGCAGAGCCCACAGTCCACCTCAGGAGCAGGAGAGTCCACAGGGCTCACTACACACTNAGCTAAGTGCTGCCCACGAAAGAAAGGATGCCGTGGGCACAGTACCTCAGCAGGGCTAGAAAAGATACTGTCCCCACTCTCCAGATGTTGAAACTGAGTCCCAGAGATGATTAGCAAATTGTTGGGTCACATAGCTGGAGTAAGCAGAGTGGTAGCACTATGACCACAGCTGGGTCACTCACTTCTAATAGACTGTTACGCCTCCCCCACTCCCCAAAAGCCACATCTGTCTTATATTCTAGGNTTGATTGATTAGAAGTTTGTGATTGTGGAGGGTTGGAATGTTACAAATCTAGGGTCAAATTATCTTGGGCTGTCTTCAGTTCTAATAGCCTCCCATTCCCCACTTCTTTAAAAAATATTTAAATTACATTTTATTTATGTTTATGTGTATGAGTATTTTGCCCATATGAATGTCTGTGCACTATGTGTTTGCCTTGTGCCTATGGATGTCAGAAGAGGGGCATTGGATCTCCTGGAACTAAAGTTATACATGCTTGTGAGCTACCATTGAACCCAGATCCTCTGGAAGAGCAGCCAGTGCTCTAACCACAGAGCAGTCTCTATAGTTCCCATCCCCCACTTCTATGTGATGGACCATCTTAGTGATCATCCTGTAAGTCCTGAAATAAACAAACAGACTCCTAGCTTCTACCAGCCCAAAGGCCAAGAATATTATCAGAGAGCATGGAGGCCAGGAGCAGAGGTTCCCCTGCATTGCAGTGACCCTTCTACCCAAGGTTCCACCAGTGTACTTGAAAAACACCTTGAATTATGGCTTTCTTTTATTCTGTAGCTATAATGACATTATAAAACTGTTTCCATGTCAGAACCTGGTATTTGAGGCAAGCTGAAGCCATGTTCCCAGGACATGGTTACTCTTACAAGGCTCAGAAATAAACTCTTACTCTCTTTGAGGTGAGAGCTGTGTTTTGTTCAGACATCTACAAAACCTGTAGTGAACAGCACATACACACGTGCATGCCCCCCCATCTCTCCCCCCCGCCCTCTCTCGCTCTCACACACACTGCATGACAGAAAGAGCAACCCAAGGCCCAGGGTCAGGAAGGGACCCTGGTAATTAGGGAGGCCAGTGGAGAGGGCCTGACCCTAGTCCATTGTTCCTAAACGGAAGTGCTGTTTGGGTTGCCCTGGCCCTGCCTGAATTCAGCTTGCACAGATTGCCGACTCTGACACCCAGATGATATGTTTGCTTCCAGGATAAGTCAGCTCACTTGTCTCTGGTGTTTGCAAATAAGAATGCTGACTGTGGCAGAAACTGGTGGCATGATTAGGGTGCAGGCGAAGACACAGCAAGACCTGTGGATCTGGGGCTGGTGTTTGGGAATGTGACCTGGCAGCTCAGAGTAGTCCAGGGATAAAACAGCTGCTTCCTGTGTCCCTTGTGCTGGGATAACTGCAGTTCCCATCCAAGGAAGAGTTTAGAGGGCAGAGCCCGGGTGTTTTGGGGCTGAGGGTTGGGACGTCTGCTTTTAATTGCTCTTGACAGCTTACGGAGAGAAAACAAAGAACAAACAGCTCTCCATCCTTAGGCCAAGACATGGACCAGATCTCAGGGACCTCTGATAATCTGGAAAAAGGCTGCCACCTTGTATGGAGGCCAGAATGAAGTGACCAGGACCCAGGCACCTGGTTTGATCTAATANGGGNTGAATTCATGGTCTTTGCAAGGTTCTTCTATAAAAATGAAAGAAATGTAAGAAACAGGGAGAGTTGAGAATCAGAGCAAGAGCGGGCAGAGGGACGATAGATTCATGGGTCCAGATTCCTACACCCTGTGGGGCCCCTCCCACTGGCCAGACTGCTCCCCANACCACTGGGCATGAGCCTGCCTTTGTTGAATAGCCTCTTGGGTGGCGGTGTATATTCACCAGGGAAACCAGCTCCCCCTGTCTCCCTGAGCTGCCGCTGGAGGATCTGACTNCAACATGTACCCAGGGACCAATTATGAAGTCAAACCTTGGAGGAGCAGCTAGCCCAGTGACAGGGCTGCAAGCTGACTTATCTTGGTACAAATCTGGAGTCTTCACATGGGCAGAGTCTCAGGAGAAATGGCTCTTCAGATCTGACTCCTGTGAGCTTTGGAGTCAATGTTCTGGTTTGAGGAGCTGAGAGAGATTTGTTGGTATAAGAAATTCAGAAGAAGCTGGGCACTTGCCTTTAATCCGAGCACTCAGGCATGGATCTCTGTGAGTTCAAGGCTAGCCTGCTCTACATAGCAAGTTCCAGGATATCCTTGGCTACACAGAGAGACTCAAAGGAAGTCTCAAAGGAAGAAAGAAGAGAAAGTTTAAATTTAGAGGAGCCAGGCATGGTGGGGTACACCTATAACCCTAGTACTTGAAGTTAGAGGCAGGAGGATCAGAAGTTCAAGGTCATCCATACTGCATAGCAAGTTCAAGATCAGACTGGGATACACCAGGCCCTGTGCCCACCCCCCAANCAAAATGAGCTGAGCATTGGCNGGCATTGTGGTGCACAGCTCATTCAGTCCCAGTTNTTTACCATGAGGTTATGNTGCTGCNGGACTCCTGGGCACCCAGTCTCAAAACTCAAAGCTTAAGAGTTAAACAAACTGCTTTTAAAATGTCGAGGCGGATGTGGAGAAATGGCTCAGCAGTTAAGAGCACTGGCTACTCTTCCTGATGACCCAGGTTCGATTCCCAGCACCCACATGGCAGCTTACAACTATCTGTAACTCTAGTTCTAGGGGATCTGATGCTCTCTTCTGGCCTCTTCAGGCACCAAGCATGCAGGTAGTGCACAGACATATAAGCCAGAAAAACACCCCACACATAAAATAATAAAAATAAATTAAATAAACAGGTTACTCATTCTTGTGNATTTTATTATAGCAACAGAAAACGAATCTACATGGTCACTGTTATGGTTGGCAAATGAAATATCCCCCACAAGCTCATGTATGGGAATGACCAGCAGGTGGGCTTTTGGGAAGTGATTGGATCCTGAGGGTTCTGACTTAACCAATGGATTAATGACAATTAGGAGGTGATACAGAGCTGGAGGTGGAGCCTAACCGGAGGAAATAGGCACTGGCAGTGTGCCCTGGAAGATAGTCCTTGTCAAGTTTCATGTGGTGGTGCCCACACCTGGAATTGGCAAGTACAAGCTGGAGGGTCGGGAGTTCAAGATCAACCCTGGCTATACAGAGTCCCAGATCAGCCTAGGATACCAAACATCAGCTGGAAACCAAACACCAGGGCTAGCTCAGTGGGTAAAGGCACTTGCCACCAAGCCTAACAACCTGTTATAGCCCCTTGGACCCAAATGGTGGAAGGAGAGAATCAACTCCCAAAAGTTGTCCTCTGACCTCCACACATATTCTGTGAACACGCACACACACACACACACACACACACACACACACACACACACACACGTAAAAATCAAACAAACAAACTTCTATAACCTAAAACCCTTCCTCTAGCCTCTTCCTGTTTCCGCCTGCTTCCTGACCACCATGACTTGAACAGCCCTGTCACAAGCTCTACCCACCAGGATTCTCTGCCCAGCCTCAGGCCTAAAGTAATAGGTCCAGCTGACCATCTACTGAAATCAGGAGCCCTAAGAAATCCTTCTTCCCTTGAAGTATTTGCTTTACATCTCACTCTGTAGACCAGGTTGTCCTTGAACTCAGATAGACCCACCTGCCTCTGCTGCCCCAGTGCTGGGATTAAGAATGTATAGATGATCCCAGATTTTTAAAGAATTGCTGGACATTAACCCCAAACAAATGCTAGTTCCCAGAAATCCTCATCACTGGCAGGGGTCTGGTCTGCACTACTTCATGGCAGGCAGCGACCCTACCTCAGGTATTTCCCAGCTTCCCAGTGCAGATCAAGGACAGGCTCAGCACTGGAAGATTTACCCCAAAGCTCTCTGGTCCATGNAACACGATAGGCCAGGGGACAGCTACTGTGGGACCTTATAATATGTCAACATTTTTACTTATTTATTTTTAATTAAAAAATATTTATTTATTTTATGTATGAGTACCCTATCTGCATGTACACCTTTATTCCAGAAGAGGGCATCAGATCCCACTATAGGTGGTTGTGAGCCACCATGTCGTTGCTGGGAATTGAACTCAGGACCTCTGGAAGAGCAGCCAGTCCTCTTAACCACTGAACCATTTCTCCAGCCCCCTATTTTTAAGTTTTTTGTTTGTTTTTCGAGACAGAGTTTCTCTGTGTAGCTTTGGAGCCTGTCCTAGAACTCACTCTGTAGTCCAGGCTGGCCTTGAACTCACAGAGATCCACTTGCTTCTGCCTCGCAAATGCTGGGATTAAAGGCATGCATCACCACCACCTGGCCCTATTTTTAATTTTTAAAAAAACTTAATTTTATCTTGNTTTTTTTGAGAGAGTTTCTCTGGATAGCCCTGGCTATCCTTGAACTCAGAGATCAGCCTGCCTCTACCTCCTGAGTGCTGGCATTAAAGGTGTGTGTCACTGCTGCCTTTTTATTTATTCATTTATTTTTTATTTTTTATTTTTATTTTTTTTTGAGACAGAGTCTCTCATAGAGCTTTGGCTGTCCTGGAACTCACTATGTAGATCAGGTTGGCCTCAAACTCACAGAGATCATCCTGTCTCTGTCTCCTGAGTGCTGTGATTAAAGATGTGGGCCACCATGGCCAGCCTCCCAATTTTTTTAAAAAAAAGACTTTTAATTTTTAGTTATGTGTATATGTCTGTGTGGGTATGTGCATATAAGTACAGGTGCTCACAGAAGTGGCACTGGAGCCCCCTCTAGCTGGAGTTACAGGCAGCTGTGAGACACCCAACATGGATGCTGGGAACTGAACTTGGGTCCTCTGGAGGAACAGTTCCAACTCTTGACTGCCGAGCATCTCTCCAGGCTCTCATGTCAAAGTTGTAAGTCAGGAGTGATTACCATATCTAAGATGGGCCATTGAAGGCTAAAGCTACCATGTGAGACAGATACAGGGCCAGACATCCTGCTTAGCTTTCTAGTCTGGCCAGTGTTTGAGAAAATGCATCTTTGTATTAGTTATGATTACGTTGCTGTGACCTCAGTACCCGACAGAAACAAGGTAAGGGGGAAGATTCATTTGGACTGATGGTTTCTGAGGTGTCAGTTCTGCGGGGAGGGCAGAGCAGCTGGATTGGTGGTGGCTGGAGAGTGTGATGGTACCTGCTCACATCATGGTGGGCAGAGAATGAGGCAGGACCTGGGGTCTGGGCATAACCACGAAAGGCCTGCTCCCCAAGGCTTCCACACCCCCAGAAGCAGTGCCACCAGCAAGGGAACCAGCGCTCAAAACAAGAGCCCGTGGAGAACAGTTTGAAAATCCCGGCAGTCTTGGAAAATGANAATGATCATCGCAACTAATCAAGCAGCAATGGTGCCTCACATGCAGACTCCTGTTGGGGAGCCATTGATCAACACAGATGTGGCACCTACATAGAAATCTCCTCCTCTCTCCTGCTCACCAGAGAAAACTAGAAACATTAGGCTTGTTGTTCAGGGCACCAGCATATCTATCTTGCCTCAGGGCTGTCTCTCCCTGGATTTTGTACAAGTTAGTTCCTGGGACCTGTCCATCTCATCATTCCACAGGGTACCACACTGCTCTAATCCTGTGGCACTGCCACACCCAGGGGACCTAGTGGCCAGACAATGGCAGATCCTTTGAAATAACAGTATTTCAGGGGACCAGAGCTGGTGTCTATAAAAATACAGGGTCCTAGGTAAATTTCTGGGGAAATGCTATGTATTAGTCAGGGCTTTCTAGAAGAATGGGACCCAGGATAAGTAAACATTACAAGGGGATTTATTATATTGGCTTACATGATGCAGGCTGGTCTTCTGTCTGTGTTGGAAGTCTGAGGCCGTGTTCTAACATCAGCAAAGGATGCTAGCAGCAGCAGAGTGGATGCACTCACCAGCTAAGAGAGAAAGCAGGCAGGCAAAAGCAGCATTACTTTCCTCTCAGACCTCCGTATAACTGGGCCATCTCTGGAAGGCACTGTCCACCCTGGCAGCTTGTCTCCCTCCCCCTATCAAGTCTTCCAAGAAAGACACCCACAGACCAACTGAGAGGCACATCTCTTAGTTGATTTCAGACCCAATCGAGTTGACACCCAAGATTAGCTGTCAAGATAATCTCCCGACTTATCCCCTTGAAAGCAAACGCAGATTACCTCACNCTATCTTAGCTGGAAGGCTGTTATTAAGCTTCACACACTTGACCACTAAGAATTCGGTTTGTCTCTTGGACTATTCAGACTTAACACAGCCCCATTCACATGCAACCCCTCACACCATTTCCCACAGTAGCAAAAAAGCTGCTGGTTTCAAATGGGGTCAGAGTTGGTTAGGACTCTGAGGCAAGTTCTTACTTGGCATTGGGCTCCACGGTGCTTGAGCCACCGTGGCAGATTGCAGTGTGGAGTGGAGCCTCTGGTGAGATGAGGCGGGAGGATTCTGTGGCAGAAGCTCAGTATCTGGGAGCAAGGCCAAGCCCTTCTTTTGTAATTAATTTGTCTTTTGAGCATCAGTTCCTGGCTTGTCCCCTTGGCGCTATTGGAGGCTAAACACTTGATCATGTACTACGAGACAATCGGTGAATCCAAGACACCCTCCATATTGTCTGTCCTATAGAGAACTTCACACGAGCATGCCTGACAAAGCCCTTTCACCAGAGGGAGGGAGGATAAACCATCCTGGACCCCAGCAGGGCCAGGAAGGACAGGGGCATTGCTTTCTCTACCTTCCCCAGCCAGTGTTCCTATAAAAATTCTGAATGACCAACTCAATGGAAAGAAAAACTTGTGAGACTGGCTCTGAGTGGTCTCCTGGCCCCAGCTGGGAGTGGGACACTGGGGTCATGCAGTCCCACCAGAGCGGCCCTGAAGCAGGTGGAAAATGTTCCTTTACGTGGTGCTCTAATGATGCATCTCAGTCATTACCTAGGTCCACAGTGGTTCATGGTTAGTGGCTACTGATTTGGCCAGTTGGTCAGGCACTGGAAGAGAGAAGCTTGAAGGACCATTGGAAAGGAGGCGTGAGGAAGAGGCCTGTGTGTGAAAGAGAGAGCTCTGGTCTGAGAGAGAGAGAGACAGAGAGAGAGAGAGAGAGACAGAGACAGAGAGAGAAGAGGGGGGGTGTCTGGGGAGCTCAGTTGGTAAAATACTTGCCTTATGTTCTGGCTAGTTTTATGTCAACTTGACACAAGCTAGAGTTATCTGAAAGGAGGGAACCTCAGTTGATAAAGTGACTTCATAAGATCCAGCTATAGGACATTTTCTTAATTAGTGATTGATGGGGGAGGACCTAGCCCATTGTGATTAGGGCCACTCTTGGCCTGTGGTCCTGGGTTCTATAAGAAAGCAGGGTGAACAAACCATTGAAGAGTAAGACAGTAAGCAGCTCCCCTCCATGGCCTCTGCATCAGCTCCTGGATCCAGCCTCCAGGTTCCAGCCCTGCTTGAGTTCTTGTCCTGATTTTCTGCAGTAGTGGACTATGATGTGGAAATGTAAGCCAAATAAACCCTTTCCTCCCCAAGTTACTTTGGTCATGACTTTTTATCATAGAAATAGTGATGATGAAGACCCTAAATAAGACACCTTGCAAGCATGAAGACCCGAATTCAATCCCAAGAACCCATGTCAAAAACAACAGGAACAAAAAAGCCAGGCATGATGGTACATGCTTGTCATCCTAGAACTGTGTAGGCAAAGACAGGCAGATCCCTGAGGCTCAGTAGCCAGCCAACCCAGCTTACTTGGTATGTGCCAGGCCAATGAGAGACCTTGTCTCAAAATTAATAGGCAGACAGNGCCTGAGGAGCAACACTTGAAGTTGCCCTCTGACCTTCACACACATGTGTAGACAGATGCATGCATACTCTCACACACATGCACCTGCACACACATGCACCTGCACACACATGCACCTGCACACACATGCACCTGCACACACATGCACCTGCANCACACACATGCACCTGCACACACATGCACCTGCACACACATGCACCTGCACACACATGCACCTGCACACACATGCACCTGCATACACATGCACCTGCATACACATGGACCTGCACACACATGCACCTGCATATACATGCACCTGCACACACATGCACCTGCACACACATGCACCTGCATATACATGCACCTGCACACACATGCACCTGCACACACATGGACATGCACACATATTCACAAAGTAGAGATGTGTGAATAGATGCTGGGTAGACCCAGCACTACAGTCCTATCTATGCCCTAAAACCACACTCACCAAAAGCTCTGGACAACCCTGGGTCTCTAAACAGGGGGACAAGACAGGGGACTGCTCTGTGGATGACAGTGAGGGTCTTTCTCACTCTGGTGCCCTCATGATTCACCTAGTACCCACTCCCAAAGGTTGGAATTTGGAAGTAAGTAAATTTCCAAGGATGGATTACTTTTTCTACCAGGGCATAGGAGGTCACTGATCTTGAACTGGAAGTAAGGAGGGCCTGACTGGTCCTTCCAACTCCTCCTGCCACTGAGTGAACAGTCAGAGAAGGAGATTGGCACTTGGCTGGGGCCGCCAACAGGAATCTCATATTCAGAGAAACACACACAAGGTGTACACGCAGACATGTGGCATGTCCTTAATCCTAGCTAAAAACACCCAGGTAGGTGTAGGGCCATGTGCAT
>LZPO01107917.1:231416-243314 GCA_001675575.1 Neotoma lepida
CACATGCTTACAACAAGAACCAGCCTTCCATGAAGTGTATTGGGCCAGCTACTCTTTACTGCTTCCTGACCTGCTGTAGAGGGTGACCTGAACTTGGCCCCTCTGCCGTCCTCCCTGAATCCCTGCAGTGCTCCCCTGCTCTAGTCTGTGATGCTCAACACTGTCCCAGCAGAGTGTGTCCTCCTTCCCAGTCACATGGCCAGAGTCCTCTCTCTCCACATGCTAGGCAGGATCTCAGACCACAGACACAGTGGAAGCCAGGGGCCTTGCCTGGCGAGGCTGAGAAAGGTCTGGAGCTCCTAGTCTCAGCCACGGAACCAGCCTGGCACCCTCCATGACTCAGGGCTGTGGTGTCTGCTCCTGCGTGCCCCATCCTGGGCCCCCTCACTCCACAAAGGGGTTGGAGGTTCTGCCCAGGCTCCCATGTATTTTGTTTACAATTATCTGGCCTGGAAGCCAGGAAGCCGTTCTGAGCAAGTTTTGGCAGACAGTCCTAGGTCTCTGCCTAAAGATCCCTTCTCCTGATAATCCCCTGGGAAACCCACAGCCACCATAACTGCCTCCTCTTCCTCCTCCTCCTGCTTCTCCTTCTCCTCCTCCTCTTAGGAACCCCCACTCCAGCCTCAGATTTCTTGGCAGTCTTCACCCAGGCCTGACAGGTGTCCTATACTACTGAAGGGCTCTCTGCTAAGTGTGGTCAAGGCCTTCAGTGGTTACAGGGCTGGACCCCAGCCATTTCTGGGAGTGCAGGCCTCTCAACCACCCGTAGTCCCACCTTGGACAAGTGTTTCCTCTTTGGGCTCTTTATGACCCTGGGCAGCCTTCAGGATTCAGAAATAGGAACATTTTTCCTGAATCTTCTAATCCCACTGCGACCCTCTCCACATCCTTCAGCCCATCCAAGGACATTGTTTTAAGTTCCTAGTACTGGGTTGATGCACTCAGCACTGGGCATCTCTCTTCCCTCTCCCTTGTCACTTTGACTTTGCTCCACAGTAAGCCACGCCTTCCCCCTGTCTCTGGACCAGCTAGAAGTGCCTCCCTGCCATGCCAGTAGCCTGAACTTCCATAATGACTTCTGCAAGGCAGCCTCTGGTCCAGTGGGTCAGTACCTGGTGAAGCTGAGACTTGCTTGANCTCAGGCTGCTGAGTAAACTTTGAGGGTTCTCCAAAAGCAGAATAGTCAGGCCAGGTCCGACCCTCAGCTGGTATGTTTTCTCACCCTGGAGAAACATGGTACCCTGGGGCCTTGGTATCCTCTTGTATGTGCAGATATAATGTGCAAGTGAAGGGTCATGGAGAGGAGGGCATGAGACAGCCAAGCTTCTCACAGAGTCATCTGTCACCTGTGTCACTGGCTTGGGTACATGGGTACCCAAGATCTGACTACTCAAATACCCACCTTTGTGTTTAATGGGTGTCCAAGGTCTCCAGATCAAAGCCATTGCTTTGTCCAAATGAACTCGAGAGCTCCCTCCTCAGAGCAGAGACTCTTGCCTCAAAAGACAGGAAAATTATAGTTCTCATCAGCCCATCAGGGTCACTGTTACTGTAGCTTCCGCACACGGTGGTGTTGAAGACACATCTTGTGCAGCCTTGTGGGCCTTGTCTTCTGTTGTAGAGGAGCCTGCATGTCTTCGATCATCACAGGTTGGCTTCAAGGTGATGGATTCCTCAAACTCCCGTTCATACACTTGTCATTGACCCTAGAGCAAACTACCATGCTGTGTTAAGAAGGGCTTCCAGCCTGAGCCAGGGAAACAGGACCAGCTATCCTACCACCAACCAGAACCTATGATAGCCAGGTGTCCTTTCGGATGCTCCCTCCACTNACAGATACAGGGCTCAGGTACTTGGTGTCTTTCCTGGACCATGGATTACTTCAGTTTAAAAAAAGATGCCATAGTTTGGGTCTTGAATTTCCATCCAGAGCCCATGTGTTAAAATCTCAAGTCCCAGANTGACATTATTGCAAAGTGTGAGATCTAATATTTATTACCAACTGCACAGGATCTAGACTCACCCATGAAACAAGCTTTCTAGGTGATGCTACTCAAGATGGGAAGTCTCACCCTAACTGTGGGTGGCACCATTCCAGGGAGGAGGGTCCCAGGTGACACCAGCATTTATCTCTTTCTGCTTCCTGATTGCAGATGCGAGGTGACCAGCTGCCTCAAGCCCATCACTCTGACTTCCCCACCTCGACAAAGATCCTCAAACTCTGAGCCACAATCAATTCTTTCCTCAAGTTGCTCTGGTTAGGCATTTTGTTACAGTAACAAAAACAGTAACAAACACAGAAGGTGACAGAAACATTTAAGGCTAGTAGGGGGTTTGGGGGACATGCTTTCAAAGAGGATTGAGGGACTCTAGTCTATCCCTCTCTCTTTGCTTCTCAGTTGCCATGAGATAGGTGGCCTCCTTGGCCACACTCGCCCACATGATGCCCTTCCTTACTTACCACAGCTCTAAAGCAACAGACAGACCTAGCCAACCAAGGACTGAGATATCCCATGCGGTGAGCCAAAATACCCGCCCCCCTTCTCTGAGGTGACTGCTTGGGTATTTTGTCACACGGACACAAGACTGATTAAGGGAATGACACTGAACATCATCGTGGCTTCTTGGAGACCAGGGACAGATTCGCATATCAATCTTGAGACAGGCGTTGCATACCCAGGGAAGGGCTACAGCAAGTCCTGTCACATCCTTCCCCAGGACCACAGGAGCCTCCTGACTCTGTGCTTGTAGAGCTGAGGAGAACATGTTTTCTCCACCCTGGGGTCAAGTGACACTTCAAAAAGTGTCACTTGATCAAAAAGATCTCTTCCAAGTGCCTCATGGGCACTTCTGCAGAGATACCTGGCAGCCTTGACAATGCCCGTGACCTGAGTGGATGTCCTCCTCTGGAGGTGCTCTGGGATAGGTGTGCCTTCCTATTTCTTCCTTCTTCCTGGGAAGAAGGAGCTGCTGCAAGGGGGTGGTGGTGGGGCGGAACGGAATGGGTGTGGCTTGTACTCAGAAGGCCTGGCTGCCCAATGATTGACAGGTGCTGCCATGCTTATTAGACTCCAGCACAGCTCAGCTTCTCCTCCCACATGGAAAATACCCCTCAGGCCCCTTGCTGAAAGCTTGTCTGTGCCCTGCTTTCCTGACCCAACCCAGCTCCTTGCCTAACCTGAGGGATGGGCAGGCTCCTGTCTATCTGAGCTATAGGTCAGAAGCCCAGTCCCCTACCCTTTAGCCCTCGGTCACCAGTGCTGGCTCTAGGCTTTCCAGATGGTCCCACAGTCCTGGGAAGANGAAAGGCAGCAGGCAACCCTTGGGGTGGGAAAGAGGGAAGCAAGAGAAGCAGGCGCCCATCTGGCAGCCAGGTGGGCAGGCGGAGCCTCTGGACCAGGAGAAGGGAAGCCAGAGAGCTGAACCCAGCTGGAAAAGGGCACCGCACCGAGTCACATCCCATCTTCCTGGCACAAAGTCTTCATCCCTTCAAGGTCTGGCTCTGAATATAGTGAGCTGTGCCACAGTCCCTGCCTTCCTCCTCCACAGGCGGAGGCTGTGGGCTAGCCTGCACTCATAGCACTTTTGATGGGTGGTGCCACCATCAGCTGGAAGGGGCCCACTCACGAGCAAATGGCCACTGGATAATGTTGTCCCATGTTGGCTTTCAAATCTGAGCTCTTTCAGTTGAGGTGAATGACCCTGAGACCAGGAGCTGAGAGAGTCCACGCCTCCTCACTGAAAAATGCTCTTAACCACAAATGTTAGGCAGACGAAATGCACCGGTTTTGCTTTACGGTGTAATGAATTTGGGCCACCTCTGCTGGCTGCGGTGTTCTTGCTTCTAAGGATTCCTTGGGGGTTCTTTTGGGCTCCAACNTCCTGTGGTACCATAGTAACAGCTCATCTTGTGAGCATTCATCAAATCCAGTCCTCTTAAGCTAGCACGGGTGTGATTTCTTTTTAGAGACTATAGTTCAGAAAAGATAATTGCCCCAGATCCCTGCTAGTTGGTGATAGACCCTGGACTGTCTGGGCAGAGTCCACCCTTTGGACACTACTGCTCTGCCTGCATTCTGTGTCTTCTTCTGACATGGCCCCTCCAANGCAGGTGTGCCAAGGAGCGTGGGTGTACTTGCTTCTGGGTTTGGTTTCTGTAGCTTTAAGAAAACTTTTCTTCTCTTTCTGCTGCAGTTTCTTGAAGAAACTGGCCAAGCTGGCTGGGAACCACCAGCCAAGAGAACTCTGTGTGAGAATGTCAAGCAGGCTCTTGCCTGGGAAGGCAGATGTGTGTGTGGAGGGAGGGACAGGCGTAATTAGGGCAGTAGCTCGTAGGGGGACTTGACTCCTTCATGGGGGAAGATGGCGGGCCATCTGTCAGCAAGTCCTCCTGATTCCTTCTTGGGCTGGGCACTGTGGGGGGTAGAGCGACGGTGGGTAACACAGAGCTCCTTTCCAGGTCTGAATGCCCTGACATGAAGACACCTCCTGCTCTCCCTCTCTGGCTCCACCCCCAGCCCCAGGAGCCCAGATCCTGTTAGGAGAGATAAAGTTTGCACTGAAAGCGAGGGAACAATGCCATGGGTGATGCCAAGTGTGTGGTCTGTTAACTCATTAATAAGCATTTATTGAGCCTTCTGGGAACCAGACACTGGACTAGGCAAAGGGACACATATATATGCAAGGCATGAGCTTCTCTCTATACACAAGGTCGGGGAGGGGCGGGCACACAGGAAACGGATGCTCAGAGACTTGCACAGTAGGCACCAAGTGCTGGTCTCCATGCNTCCTCTGGGTTTCCTCATGTAATTATCCCCAAATCCTAGCAGTACCAGCCATTGCTGCTCCAGTACTTTGTGGGAGGAAACTGAGGCACCGAGGAGGTTCCTGACTTATCTAAGAGCCTGCAGGTCNTATGAGGCTGATCCAGGACACAAATCCTGGCTGAGTCTTCCTGTGCAAACTCCAGAGAGGGTGGACCTCAGCCAGGGCTGAGGAGGGCTTGAGGAAACCGCAAATTCAGGGTGGTCCTTGCTCCAGGACTCGGGGACTTAGGACTACCTGTGCAGGGCATGTGTAGAGGCAGAAGGGGTCACAGGTGTGGGAAGTAGAATATATCAGAAAGGTGTTGGTTGTGTGGGTAGTGGNAGGGTGCTGCAAAGAGGGAGAGTGTGGCTAAATTGTGACTGAAAGTATGACTCACTGGGATGGTAAAGGATGATGCCTGAGAGGCTGGTCAACAGGTGCCCTCTCCAGTAAGATAGCCACACAAGGCTAGGGACCAGAGTCATCATGAGGGACAGGTCACGTGAGATGGCTTCTGTTGGGTGAGTAGATGCTTGAGAAAGAAGAGGAGGGACGTGGTGGGAGCAGGAGAGAGCTTCCTGAGGCTGGGTGGAGGAAGGTACACAGAGAAGGTTAACACCAGAGAATGTGGGGAAAGTGGGTGTGGCCCAGTCATGGAATCCTGGGTTCCAACTACAGCACATGTGCCTGGAGCCACAGTGTTGCTGGAGAGGGAACAAGACAGATACAGCCCTGGCCTTTATGGAATCTGCAGTCCAGGAGCCGAGACAGAGATGAATCAAGTAACCACAGGCACCCATGGGTGCTGCCAACAGCCAAGGGCAAACTAAGGTTCCCCAAGGAAATGTGGGGCACAGTCCTGGGCCTGATTTCTGAGAGGACAGCTGGGGATGAAGGAGAAACTCTCCAGACAGAGGGATCAGCAAGACCATAGCCTGAAGCTGCAAGAGAGAGCCAAAGGGCCAAAAGCTTGGTCAAGACAACCCNAGATGCTCACAGTGTGGGGAAAGCCAATGGTGTGGAGGCAGGTGCCCAAGATGTGAGATGTGAGGGCTTTGAATGGTAAGAAACTCAAGGCAGGCAGATGATGTAAAAAGTTCTGTGTTCTAGAAAGATCCCTCTGACTATTGTAAGGAGAGTGGAATGGGGATAAGTGTGTCCCACAGAGATGTGTTGATGAGCTGTTAGGAAGCAGGGGTGGGGTGGGGAGGGTTGGGGTGAGGCTCTGTCTGTGAATCAGGGGCTCTGAGAGACTGCACAAAAGAACTTGATGACTGACTGGGTACTTGGGACTGGGCCCCCAGTGCTGAGAAGCTGGTCAGATGGACATTAGCAGACTTGTGGGTTACTGGGAATGGATCCTCTGAGCCATAGTCAGCTTGAGACCCCCTCCTTGCATCCCTCACAACACACTAATCTTGAAGGAAAGACTTATGATTGGCCCTTCTTAGATTTTGAAATTCCAAAAAACACCACCATTGTCCCCTCACAGGCTTTAAAACACTGTGACAGGAGGAAGTTAGAGATCACAGGGCTTTGTCAAGGCTATTTCCTGGCAAGGTATGGCAATTTTATAGATTTATTTCTTTTCTATTTTATTTAATTCTGCTTTAAAAGGATTTATTTTATTTATGTAAGTATGTGTGTGCATTGCTGAGCCTGCTTTCTCTCTCTCTCTCTCTCTCTCTCTGTGTGTGTGTGTGTGTGTGTGTGATATCACAGAGGCCGGAAGTGAGTGTCAGGATTCCTTGGAGCTGGAGTTACAGGCATATGTGGGACACCCCATTCAAAAAGATGTAACTTTAAGAAACATGGAGACAGGTTAAGAAGATGGGAGGAATAATTATGCCTAATGAGATACGCTTATAGACCCTGGAAGTCCCTCCCTGGATGCAGTTGCTTACAGACCTCGATATGCCGGCATACTTTCTGAGCCAAAACTCAGAAAACTAGTTCAGGCTTAGCCTTCTCTCTTCCCTTCCCACTTCTAGTTTTTGTTTGTTTGTTTGTTTGTTTTTCATTCCTGCCCAAATCCTCAGCCTGCTGGCCCACACACTCTGGGCATTCTTACTCCCTCTTTCTCTCTGAATGCCTGTCTCCACACCACCTCCCTCGTAGCTTCTGGAAGGCTTGCTTGCATTGCTAAGCNTGCTTACTTTCTTGATCTCTAACCCAAGGCACAGCTCTTTGGCTTCCTCTTAGCCATCTTCCTTCCCCTAGTGGCTGCTCAGGTTTAACTGGCCCTCCCTGCTGTTTGTCTCTCAAATTCCAATAAAATGGCCCCTCTGGTGACACCAGCATGTGTGGTAGGTGGCACTGTTTGTAGAGCTGAGCTGGAGGGTGGGGAGCAGGCTTGTATGGAGTTAGTTCTTTAGTTCTAGACTTACCTACTAGGCATGATGAGTAGCCTGAGAGACTACTCATCCACCTACTCCACCCGGTGGGGGCCTACAGGTTCCGAGTTCCCAGCCTAGGGGATTAGAAGGCATGTCTGTGTAGACATAAGGGTCTAGGAATCACTGGCTGGAATTAGAAATATAAACCATGGCAGTGGTTGGGGTAGAGGGTGGGTGGGCAGAGGACATTCCGCAATGGTCTAGAAGGAGGAGCTGCAGGCAGAACAGTAGAAGCCACAGAAGTGGTCTGTCGGGGCAAAGGCAGGCTGGCGATGCAGAGTGGTCCTGAAAATGGAATGTCCTTGGTTCTTGAGCAGGAACAGTTTGGATGGGGGCGGGGCAGGGGGCAGGGAGGCAAGCATGGCCTTGTGGGTCTGGGAAGAGGCCACTGCCAGGGAATGAGGCTGATGGAGAGGAGAAGGGGTCCAGTTGCCTAGTTAAAGGGCGGTCAAGGAGTGCTCTGAATAAGAATGAAGCAAACTCACTCAGGAGGCAGAGGCAGGCTGATCTCTGTGAGTTTGAGGCTACAGGATGAGTTCCAGGAAAGCCAGAGCTGTTACACAGAGAAACCCTGTCTTGAAACACCCCCCGCCCCCCAAAAAAGAATGAAGTAAACTAACATATGTGCATAAAAATGCCATAATGAAACCCATTGCTTTGTATCCAAACCAAAATAATAATAATAAATAATAATAATCACAAGAGAGAGAGAGGCAGGGTGAGGTGGGGGAAGAGCCAGAGTATAGAAGGCTCNGTCAGCACAAGAGGATCAAGGTAGGTGGAGGGACAGGGAGAGGCTAGCTGAAGAGAGTGTTGCCTTGCCTTCACAAAGTCAGCCCTTGAGGCCAAGACAAGACAACCTATAGCACTCCTGGAGGCAAGGAGTTGGGCTTTTTAGGCAGGTAAGGGGAAGGCAAGCCAGCCATTGCCCTTTGGCTTCCTCAGGGAAGGTCAGAGCAAGGCCTCTCAGGGATGGAGGGGCTGAAGGCAGGGAGGAAAAGCTGGGAAGAGCTCTGGCCGGGAGGAATGCTCTCCAGAGGCATCTGGAGTTCCTAGGCCTGGAGGTGGGAATTAAGCTTAACTGACAGGAGTCCTGACCTCTGACCCACCAGCGTGGTGTTGGTAAACAGGCTTTGGAGCCTGCATCTCTGTTGCCATGTTAAGCTGGACATGGGGAGCCACGGAAAGTTTGAGAGGAAGGGGTCAGCAATCTGACATCAGGATCTATCCCAGACATGCCGGGTGTCTCAGTCAGGGTTTCTATTGGTTCGACAAAACACCATGACCAAAAAGCAAATTGGGGAGGAAAGGGTTTATTTGGCTTACACTTCCACATTACTGTTCATCACTGAAGGAAGTCAGAACAGAAACTCAAACAGGGAAGAAGCCTGGAGGCAGGAGCTGATGCAGAAGCCATGGAGGTTCTGCTTACTGGCTTACTTCCCCTGGCTGGCTCAGCCCACTTCCCTGTGGAACCCAGGACCACCGGCCCTGGGATGACACCACCCACCATGGGGTGGGCCCTCCCCGGTGGGCCCTCCCCTCCCCATCAGTCACTAACTGAGAAAATGCCTTACAGCTGGANCCCATGGAGGCATTTCCTTAGCTGAGGCTCCTTCCTCTCTGATAACTCCAGCTTGTGTCAAGTTGACACACAAAACCAGCCAGTACACAGGTAAGGCTGGAGCTCAGCAAGGAAGGGGAGTGAGAAATGAAAGCTGAGAGAGTTTGTTGGTAAACTTACATGTGGGAAGGACAAGGACTGGCCTGAGGGAGCCACTGGCCTCTCCACGTCTGAGGCTTAAGTTGCCTACGTCCTTGGGAAGGGGCAGGAGATCTGGCAGGCTCAGCTTTGCACCTATTTGGAGTGATGGGCTGGGACATGTCTGTGGGGGGAGCTGTCTCTGGGATTTTGCTGTCTGTTACTAACTGATCTGTCTTGGCTGCAGCTNGGAGCTTGCGAAAGCCCCGGCCTGCAGCTGTCTTGGCTTCTCTGGGCCTGGGGTTCCGTCTTTCTCTGCTAAGGTAGGTCAATGGGTCACCTGGTTGCCCCTACCTCTGCTCCCAGGACCTACTTGTCTCCTTGACACTTGTTCTCCAGACTCAGGGATACTTGGANCCTAGTGGAAGCTTGCACTGGCCTCCCCCTCCCCAGAGCCAAGTATCTCCCACANCCCCCAGCGCCTGCTCCCATCCCACATTTACTATGGGTTCTTTNCATTTCTATTTGTTTTCAAATGTTTACTTAATTTTTNAAAAATGTGTAGGTGTGTGTGACTGAGCGGATACACACACATCCTACGCATCAGTTGCACAAGGAATCCAGAAGAGGGCATCAGATCTTCTGGAGCTGGAGTTACAGGTAGTTGTGAACTACCTGCCATGGGTACTAGGAACTGAAATTGGGTCCTCTGCAAGAGCAGTTAGTGCTCTTTATGGCTGAGCCATCTCTCCAGCCTCACACTGCTTTCTTCCCAAGCATGGTTACACCTACTAAGTTAATGATCCTTAGCCTTGTGAGGTTAGCCTCAGGCCATGATGTCAGCCAGGTGTCATGAGCCCCTGAACCCAGGCCTCATTACCAACTGTGTTCTGTATCCTAGAGANAGGACACCTATGTCCCAGTTTTGTTCCTGATATCACCCTCTGTGTGGCCCTGACAAGTCCATCCAGCCCANTAGGAGAGGGACAAGAGACTCTGTGATCATCACCAGCTTCTCAGCTCAGCTTCTGAAAGACTGAATGGATTCTCACACAGCAAACACCTCTGACCCTTCCTGGGTGGTCAACCTGTGTCTGTGAATGTGTGTGTGTGTGTGTGTGTGTGTGTGTGTGTGTGTGTGTGTGTGTGTTACTGTGGCTGCTTTAACCAGATGAAGGGCTGGCCCACAGGTCTAGTCAACATATATAGTCACAGAGACAGCACCCAGAAGGCCAGAAGATAGCCAATGGCATCGCTGGCCAACCTATGCCTTGGAGATTGCCACCCCGACCCCACCCCCTGTTCCCCCTTCCCTAGCTCTTTCCCAACCCATTTTGTCCAAAGTCTCTTTCCATGTGTTAGACTAGGTAGGTGTTTTCTGCTTATCTGGTGGCACTGGCCACTGTCTCTATGTTTTCTGTTACTAGAACAGTATGCCTCGGGCTGGCAAATTTATAAAAGAAAGAGGCTTATTTTTGCCCACAGTTCTAGAGGTTGGGAAGTTCAAGTTCAAGATACAGGCAACTTCCTAGCTTTCCAGTGGCAGCTTCCTACCATGATTGGGTAGGTAGTGCAGGGGTGCAGAAGAGAGAAAAGAAGGCCATGGTCTCACAATAACAAATCCATCAGGGAGACAAGTGTCACCCCATTCAGAAGACTTCTGCCCAGGCTCACCCCCCAACACGGGGGACCAACATTCAATCACAGCACCCACCTCNCACTTAACCCTACCCTTAACCACTATGGTTAAGGTAAAGGCAGCATCCCCATTTCATAGATGTAAAACCAAGTCTACCAGCATTTTTCAGTCAGAAGCAGTGTTTTGGGGTTAAGGACCTGAGATCAACCCCAGTTGTCTCTTTGGCAGCCCGAGGGTGCGGTGGGGGACATGAATATCACTTGCCCTCTGTAAAACAGAGTCCCCATTCCTATCTTGGGGATAGTAGAGAATGAGGTCTTACTTGTCATAAGCCATGCTCCCTCAGCAACTCCCTCAGCCTCTCTGAATCTTGATGCATTCACTTGGTCTAGGAAGCGGGGAAATGACTCTTAATTCATAGGGTTGGCTAGGGGCTATAGAAGTGTGCTAGCAAAGCTGGTACTCAATAGAGCGCAGCTTATCTGAAGCTGCCTGACTTCTNAAAAAACATGGAGGGCCCTGGGGCTGGGCCCATGGTTATCTATCATGTTGTAAATATGGCTGCCATGAACATCTGGATTATTTCCTACAGATAAAGTCCCACAGTGATTGCTGTGCAGGTCAAAGGACATGGCTGTACATGCAAGTCAGCAGCTTTTTTCTTTTGGAGCACAGTCAAGTAGTCCTGGGTGTGGCTCCTACCAGGCCAATTCTAGTATGTGGCCTTGGGTAAGTGACTCCACCTCTTTAAGCCTATGGTACTTATCTGTCCATCAAGGATAATGTCATTGCCTGTCTCAGGGGATTGTTGCCGCTCATGAAGAAAGTGCTCATAAACCCTGCCTTTTATTATGGCCCCGGCTTGCTCTGATCCAGCTTCCCCAGTTAATCAATAGGGAACTCCAGGCTGAGTGAGGGGAGGAGCTGCATACCAAGGTCACACAGCCTTTATTGGTGGCTCAGATAGAGTTGGGCCTGCTCCAGCTTCTCTTCTGGGAGGCCCAACTAGAATCTGAGAGCTGGAAGGGACAGAGCTACTATGGCATAAGGTCTCCAGGTAGCAGAAGTTGCAAGTAAGTGGAGGAATGTGGGATCCTAGGAAGAAAGTTCCTGGGTGTGCATTGTGACCTGTACCTGTCATCTGAGCTCTTAGACAGGGAAGCAGGNGGGTGTGAGTCTGATGCCAGCCTGGGCTGTATAAGAGAGTTCAAGGCCAGCTTACATTACATAATAAGAACTTGTTTCAAAAGGAGAAGGGGGGGCAGAGAGGCAGAGACACAGAGAGAGACAGAGACACACAAAGAAATGGATGTAGTGACATATACCAGCAATCCAGCATTTGTAGGTAGAGGCTA